>CM077527.1:6570257-7170257 GCA_039654895.1 Mongoloraphidia duomilia | reverse complement strand
TAATGGATGAACCCAAAAACGTTTTTTCTGATATTTTTTTTATTCTGTATAGCAATTTCAATAAGTACAAGAGTAGCTATAACCCTATTTCGTCTGTCTTTTAATTTGCGCTTGCCAAATTATTTTTTTACACTCATATATTCATTTTTGATAATCGTATTCAGACATTGTCTTTTCTGTTAATAAATTTACAAAGAGCTTATTTATTAATTATTATAACAAATTCATCAGGGTTTTGATTTATGGATGTCTTTATTTGACGCTCTCTTTACAAGTTTACAACTGTCAAAACCTTGCTGTCTGCTGACGCTAAAATTTGACGCTGGAACTTGACGCTAGTTTTTCAAGATGGTGTTTATGTCACGTGACCACATTTGACGCTAGACGCTGGCGTCTAGCGTCAAATGTGGTCACGTGACATAAACACCATCTTGAAAAACTAGCGTCAAGTTCCAGCGTCAAATTTTAGCGTCAGCACAGACGCTAATGACCTCTGTTGTCGAGCGTCTATAATTCACAATTCAAATTCATATCAATCCCGGGTAACGCCTGATAAATGCGGCGAGTTCCTTGCCTTGCCAAATTGCTTCAAAAAAATACAACAAAAATACTTTTGAACAATTTTATATTTTTCCTGGTGAATTTATATATTTTGTCGACTGTAGTATAATTTTTAGCATTTCCTGTGACAGTAATTGTTTAAAATTTCCAGTAAAATGAGGAAAAATTGTAATTTGATTCAATTGTTTACTGAAGATTTTGTTTTTATTGTTTGAAGTCAACATTGCAATTGTTTAATTTTTGTGTGTGTCAACATTTACTCCTTTAAACAAATTGTTGAAATCCAAGGCTAGATATATTTTAATAATAATATAATATGCTCTTGACTATATAATAATAATTAATAATTATTTACTTACACTGCATTTGATTCAACCAACATAATATTATTGACTTTACATGTTAAATTTCCCATATTATTTTGATTTACAATGAATTCAAATTATATACCCCCAGGGGGGACATTGGAATGCATTCCAATGTTCTTTGGGAATTGGCGCTCCCATGAGGGGTCCGAGCTCTTACCAGTCGGTTTGTGTATGCCGGCTGGCGGACTCTAATACACAAATGGATTATTTGTTGTGTTGAAGACGCTAATGACATGAGTTGTCGACGCGTCTATAATCTACAATTAATTAATTAATCAAATTATATATCAATATCAATAGTAGGCTAACTCCATATCTCTGTTTGATTTACACAGTAATTAATGAAAATAATAAGCTTACTTTGAAATCTAGAGCGCAGTATAGCCTAGTGGTTAGCGTGCTGAGTGCCGCAACCTCTGGACTGAACTGCCATGGGTTCGAGTACCACCTGCGCTCATGGATGTTTTGTGATGTTATTTTATAGTTTTAAGATAGTTGTTATTTAGTGTTGTTGAAAGACGCTAATGACCTGAGATGTCGACGCGTCTATAATCTACAATAAATAAATAAATACTTTGAAATCTATCCAAAAGCATGATAACGGTTTTAAAGTTGTTAGATTAAAAAAAATGAATTGTTTCTGTGATATTATTTATTGTTAAAAATAACGTTGTTGACCGATTGAATTGCGATTTACGGCATTCGAAAGGGTTCCACTGAACTTAGATTTCCTGAAAATTTGAACCGATTCGGCCCAATAGATTTTGAGAAATTCCAAAAAAACCGGAAAAAAAGTTGTTAAAACGATGTTTTTTCAAAATAACTTCTAGAATATTGTACCGATTGATTTCATAATCTAATCAGTTCTTCTCCTCAGAAAACTGCGTTGAATGCCGCTGAGCGGATCAAAATCGGTTAATCCGTTCGAGAGATATCGTAGTCAACAGATTTTGAAAAAAGTGTTTTTTCAAAATAACTTCGAAATTTCTCAACCAATCGATTTTGTACTTGTTACAATATTTTTAGAGCTTAAAAAACTGCGTCGAATGCCGTTTTAAAGATCAAAATCGAACAACACGTTCAAAAGTTATAGCTTTTCAAAAATTAAAATAGTGTTGTTATCAGCAATTTTCAGATTTTTGAGCTCGAAAAATCTACTTTTGGGTAGTGCTTCGAACTCAAAGCGCTTGAAAATAGCGGGAAGTTCCAGGGATGGCCTGCAGGGTCAACCGATTTTTTTTAACTCAGCCTACTATTTGATATAACTTAATGTAAATCAAATGGATACATTTAACATGTAAATATATGGCGTTGCTATATGGTTCCTCTATTACAAGTTCCCGGGTTCTAGCCCGAGAGCTGATAAAAGTGTCAATTGGATTTTCAATTTATCATTAAAAAAAAAAATGAATTGAAAATATGAATTGGTGCTAGGCCCAAATAACCTTAGCTGTTGGTGGTCTTTAAAACACAATTTCTCAATTTTAACATGAAAAGTCAATAATATGTTGATTGATATCGCATTTTGAACAATCAAAAACGAATTGTCATAAATGGTGACCATATAATAATATTATTATTTAAAAAAAATTACGTGTCTTATCATAGGAAGTGTCCGATAATTTGTGGTAACAAAATGACAATTTTAAATCCGCCTATATCGTTTATCAGAACTGCATATTCTAAAAATGAAATCAGGAAAAAATCCCTATGATAATATCTACGTATAAGGGAAGTACCCGTCCCGTAACAGCTCGATACTTGAAACTTGGATGCACACTGAACTCGCTGTGAAAATTGAAATACTCAATAATGGGGAGAAGACCATTTCACTCAGAGCTGCCGGAGTGTTCGTATCGGTACAGTCATTAAAATAAAAAAAACTCGGGTCGCAGTGCCAAACCCTGCCGACAATATAGTGTATTTGCTAATACAGGCCTTGTGGCTTTAATACGTGAACTTAAGTTTGTTTTTGGACAAAATTTAATCCCTTAATACGTCCCTTAAAATAATATTTTTTTTCTTAATTTCAATATTATTATCAATGCAACCTCTGTACCAAATTAAATGCATCCTTCAGTAAGAAAATCACTATCCGCAAACCAGTGTTTTCATAAAATTTGTAAGTCCGGTCCTGTCGAACCAATTTTATTAAAATTTTAGTAGCACATTTTAAGCTTTACTAAAAGGTTAAATTTCAATTTTGAAACAATTCTGAGAATTTTTTCGGTATTTTTGGGCCCAAAAACATTTTTCAACCCCTAAAAACTACCCTTAAAATGGTCCGATTGGGCCCATTTTAAATAGGTTCCGTGCGGTGATGGATTCCAACGTGTGTACCAAATTTCATTGAAATCAATTAAGTCTTTCGAGAGTTATGCCGCGAACACACACACACATACACATATATAAACATTTCCAAAAATGGTGCCAAATTGGAGGCTATGAAACGTCGAGAAATTTTGGTCCGACCCCTAGGTCCCGCCATCCGACCGACGCCAATAGTGATGTGCCATATGCCAAATACACTAAAAACTAAAAAAACACGCTTTAATAGGAATCTGCCTGGCACCAATTTCAAAAGATAGCGCTACCATATGTCATTTTTCCCAATTTTTTACTCAAAGAATCAGCTTTTATATAAACAATACAGTCAATTTGTGAGATCTGTAAGATTCTATAGATGATATTCTTTGTATTAAACATATTTGGGGTCATGTATTGAAATTAATAAAAGTAGGAATTCAGATTGAACTTGAAATATTTTTTTCAATGAAAAAGGATTTTTAGACATTTAAAACATACTTTGAAGGACAAAAAATGGATATGCTAAATTTCAATAAGAAACTGTTAATAATAACAGCAAATCGTTTAGTAAAAAGTCACTAATGACAGATAATGCAACCGCGGTGTTATCAATAACTAAAAAAGTGTAGCTATTGTCTAAGAAATGACGCTACGTACGTTTTGTTTACATCTTGATTTATGGTATAAATGTCAGTTTTCGATTTCTTGTTCAGTTCGTGTTTTTCAAAGATTTTGAGATTGATTTTGTTTTCTAAATAGATTTTTTCTTCAAGGCAACGGGTTGCTATGAATATGAATAATCAATTTTCAATTAACATGAAAACATAAAAAGTATCGAATTCAAAGATGTTCTAAATATGACAACTTAAATTATCAAATTTTCCTCTTGAGAAATTTATTTGATTGTGTAAAGTTGGTACCACGTACACAATTTTCAAATTGAGATTAGATTTTTTATATTTTCCAGGTTTTTCTGAAAAAAAATAGTTCAGTAACCAGGGAAATGGGAAGAAATAATCGAAATCCAAAACGACGTAAATTTTTAAAAATATTAGTATCATTTTATAGACTGTTATGCATGAATTTTCTTCGATTTGTTATTTATTTTATTCATTTTACAAGTAAGAATAGTGAAATGAACTAATTAACTAATGAAACTTTTCATATCGCTTATTACAAAAATGACACCACAGAAATTTTATGTAAAATAAAAAAGCACAAAGTAAATTTATATAGGTAATAAAAAGTGACATTCACATTATTATAAAAAATTATAAATTCACTTGGCACTTTTAAATCTTTATTACACTTCAATTATTCTTCTTTTGGGCTTTTCAGACGTATTGCCTAATTCCAAGATCTGTCATAGAGTTATTTTTTTCTAATAGGAGAAATTTCATAAATGCTTTCTTCTTGACTCAGATTTTATTTCTTTTTGATTGATTCAAGCGTTTTAATAGATTTTATTTATACATTTTTTCGCACATGTTCTATAAGATTTCATAAATGTCCTTATTTATTAATTTTCTGCTCTGAAATTATAATTTTTCAACTTTCAACTCAACATTATTAACTATTTATGACACGACTTGTGTCCACTTGTGTCAACATTTCTCAAATATTTAAATTTTTTATTCACATTGTTTCCATGGCAATTTCAGAAATATTATATCATTACTAACTTTGCTGTCATCATAGATCAATTATAAAAATTATTGTTATATTAGTGTCCTCTATACGCTAGTAGACGAAATACTCACAATATTTTGAAAAATATTACAATTACAGCGACGACAGCGCCTCTAACGGTTTATTATCGGCAACTTTTTGTGCAGTGCCCTTTTAATGGTAAACTGAACTAAAAAGTAAAAATTAATTTTTATTGTAAAAAAGCGTGGAGTGTTCGATATCAGTTGTTATAAAGTATGAAAATATGGTACAAAGCACCCCGCGCTTTTTTACAATAAAAATTATTTTTTACTTTTTAGTTCAGTTTACCATTAAAGCGTGTTTTTTTTAAATTATAATTTATTTTTGCTTTTTAGTCCTGGAGATCCTGGTCAGGATAATGGGACAAACTTATTGAATTATTGTATTGTCATCGGTCCTTGATAAGTGTGCAAAATTTCAGTTCAATCTGAATTTTTTTGCTTTTTTTTTTAGTTCTGGAGATCCAGGATCTCCAGGACCAAAAACTTATTGAATTATTGTATTGTCATCGGTCCTTGATAAGTGTGCAAAGTTTCAGTTCAATCTGAAGTTTTGAAGTGGGTGAAAATCGCGTTCAAAGAATCCGTTACTTACATACAGGTGGAACTAATATAAGCGTGTTAAAAATATGTCTGTTTTTCTAGTCTACTGTTTTTTTTTTCTATTTTATGATTGAAAAATATTTGGTACCCCATAATACTTTGTAATTGTATCATCTGCTATTTGACGTCGCCTATGCAATTTTCTTTTGCTTCTGAAGCAATAAAGAATTTGAATCTTCGCGTTAGATATGTCCGTTCAGGGCTGTTATGTACTTAGCTATTAGAAGCGATTTTATCTATTAATGAATATGGCTGCCTCAGCGAACAATAGAAATACATTAAGCCATTAGGTTGATGGTGTTTATATAGGATTACATAAATTAAAGTAGTTGGCGTGAGTCATTATTTAAAATGTTGAAGGGATGAGCTCACACGTGTGCTGATATTAAAATACACGTGTGATATATTCCAAAAGGGGTACCGATATTGTGCAAAACCCTACACCAAATTTCCTCGTACGCCAATTAACTATGATTTACATTCTATTGTTTTATGTATCTGATCATTTGAGAGGGTGGGGCGAATGTGATATTACTTTGTAAGGGAAAAGTGACACGTTAATTATGATCTCGAACTATTTTGTAATTAATATTTATAACAAAACCGGGGCTTTATTAATATAACGGTTGCCGAATCTTTTCAATAATTATTAATTAATTCAACAATGAATTTAATCCACAAGGCATCCACTAGGTAGTGAATAACATATCAGTCAGCATATTATGCCATCATGATTGTTAAACGGCAAACGATTGTTATAAGATATATAAGAAAAAAATCAGAAGCCACTGTCGGGACTTGAACCCGAAATTCCCAGTTTCCGGCTGGTTGAGTTGCCACTTACACAGTGCCCCGAAAGTGAAATCTGTTCCTTCCCCATATATACCTATTTCAATACTAAATCACATCTCATGCGAGAGCCGATTTATTTTTAAGTTACAATCGAAACTTAAATATTAATAACTCAAATGGCTCGAACAAGCCGTTTTAAATAAATAATATATGAGTTAGGTAATTGTGGACAACAATATAATAATTATTATTTAATTCAACAATGAATTTAATCCACAAGGCATCCACTAGGTAGTGAATAGTATTTCTTAACATATCAGTCAGCATATTATGCCATCATGATTGTTAAACGTCAAACGATTGTTATAAGATATATAAGGAAAAAATCAGAAGCCACTGTCGAGACAACCAGCCGGAAACTGGGAATTTCGGGTTTAAGTCCCGACAGTGGCTTCTGATTTTTAACACGCTTTTATTAGCTTCACTTGTATGTTTGCTTGCTTGTTTGTCAGTTTGTAACCGACTTCTTTGAACTTGATTTTGACCAACTTTGAACGGTCAGATTTAGTTTAAACGTTGTCGACTTATCAAGGACCGACGACAATACAATAATTCAATAAGTTTGTTCCATTATCCTGACCAGGATCTCCAGGACTAAAAAAAAAAGCAAAAAACTTCAGATTGAACTGAAACTTTGCACACTTATCAAGGACCGATGACAATACAATAATTCCATAAGTTTGTCCCATTATCCTGACCAGGATCTCCAGGACTAAAAAAAAGCAAAAAACTTCAGATTGAACTGAAACTTTGCACACTTATCAAGGACCGATTACAATACAATAATCCATAAGTTTGTCCCATTATCCTGACCAGGATCTCCAGGACTAAAAAGCAAAAATAAATTGTAATTTAAAAAAACTAAAAAACACGCTTTAATGAACTAAAAAAAAAAAATAATTAATTTTATTGTAAAAAAGCGTGGGGTAGTATGAAAATATGATTCAAAGCACCCCACGCTTTTTTACAATAAAATTAATTATTTTTTACTTTTTAAATCATTAAAGCGTGTTTTTTAGTTTTTTTAAATTATAATTTTTTCCTTATATATCTTATAACAATCGTTTGACGTTTCTGCGTCCGTATTCTGAGGCGCGTCCTCTACTTTTTCACTTCCCACAGAAGGACTCATGTTGCTACGGCACTGCGAAATAGAAAACCTTCAAACGCGTTGAGTAATTATAATAATAAAATTATAGTGGCGAGGCGCGGTGACGCTTTTCGGTTTGATAATGATATCCGATGATGCATTATCAATTATCAGTCGTGTCAACTATCCAGTTTCCAAGAAGACGGTTTATTATTATTTTTTTTTACCACGTGCAACACACATTGTTTCAGTTTTGTTACTTTATATTATGATCTGAAATGAAAACTATTTAAAACACGATGCGTTTGTAGGAATAAGACTTCTACGTCATCGGTGCTTTCAACTATACAGGGTGTATGACAGGAACAAGCGACTAGGCCTTGCAGTCAGGGTCCATTCTGATTGGTCGAAAATCCCATTTTAATGTCGTTTGGTACACAAATACACACCTAAACGAACGTAACAACTAACTAGTGAACTCTGTATACTAATATGGATAGTTCATAGCGATTAAAAAATGGGGTTTGTATGTGGAGATTGTTCAAATACATATTCTTCAAGACGAGGCATTAATGTTCACAAAATTAGAATGAAAACTTCAAATGAGGCTTGTAATCTAATTCTTTCTATAGTCGATCAATTTTTTGACATTTCAAAATAAAACCTAATTTAATATTATTATTTGAATTATTAGGATATCCAAAATTTATGCAATTGGAATAGAAAAATAAATTTTAATTAAGTTTTATTTTGAAATGTCAAAAAATTGATCGACTTTTATAGAAAGAATTAAATTACAAGCCTTATCTGAAGTTTTCATTCTAATTTTGTGAACATTAGCCTATCTTGAAGAATATGTATTTAAACATTGTCCACATACCATATTAGTTATACATAGTTCACTAGTTAGTTGCTACGTTCATTTAGGTGTATGTGTGTGTGTCAAACGACATCAAAATAGGGTATTTAACCAATTAGAATGGACAGGATCATCCGAGCAAAGCTCGGCACCCAGATATTTATGATCTGAAATGAAAACTAAGACACGATGCGTTTGTAGGAATAAGACTTCTACGTCATCGGTGCTTTCAACTTAATGAATGCAACAAGGAAGGCATAAACAAAAGGAGTAATGCGACCAAGATAGAATACACATGCAGTGTTCGACTAAGGGGGCGTTGATTAGTCAAAAAACCCTACATCCCAAACCATAACAAACACTCTCGACGTACGTTTCGCCAACCAAGTTGGCATCATCAGGAGATGATTAATCATCTCCTGATGATGCCAACTTGGTTGGCGAAACGTACGTCGAGAGTGTTTGTTATGGTTTGGTGTTTTGTGGTAATTGTAACATTTCGTATCTTTACACCAAAGGTTCCACCATTTTTTTTTTGCACACGAGCGCTGACTACCCTAGGAACGGCCCTGCGGCTAGTTGCAACGAATGTTTGATAAAAGCAAAAAAAATGGGAGTAGTCATTCAGAATTTCAGGTTGTAAACGTATTCTTTAGTTAAACCCAACCCTAAAGAGTATTTAAGTTGTAATTCGTTAGGGTGATTTTCCCTCATTTTCATCCTTCAACCACATGCACATATTGATTCTTCTGTACCCTTATTTAGACTGAGTAGGTTTTTTCCCTACACGTATATTCTACAATGTGTGCTGTAAAATTGATCTATACAGGGTGGTTCGTAAAAACTATCAATTTCTTAACGGTACTTAATTATATTTTTCGCAACCCCTCTCTTGAAAATTCGATTTTTGGTACCTGTTTGGCGAGTTGAAACTGAGAATTTTAACCCTAGGTTTGAACCTTTTTAGTTGTCGGTTTTCTCTGTTTTTTTAGCGTTGAGAGAAAGATAGAGCTAATGAGTCGCGCCAACTTCAATGAGCCATTTTCCTGAGAGTAGTTCTATCAGTTATCCACGAGAGGCAGCACTTGTGGTAGGTACAAATATTATTTATTCGCCATAGTGTCGTGTCATTTTAGTGGTATAACTTAATAATTAAATTATTATTATCATTAAATTAATTAAATAATAATTAAGTTAAACCACTAAAATGACACGACACTATGGAGAATAAAATAATGTTTGTACCTACCACAAGTGCTGTCTCTCGTGGATAATTGAAGGAACTACTCTCAGGAAAATGGCTCATTCGCATATTAGACCTCGCGCGGCGAAAGATGAAGCCACCGCGTCATAGTAACGTGAATGCATTGCGCCCGCCTTCTAGCTTGCTATTTGCTGTTTATTGTCATGAATAGCAGTTTGCCAAAACGTCATAAAACCCAATGTGCAGTTTTGTGTACACGGCACTGTCTGCGGGCAAGCAGGCGTTCACTAGCATATTATTGATGTCGTGCCTGGCTTCATCTCTCACCGCGGGCACTCTAATACTCGAAAACGTCAGAATGACAGACGTAACTCCATACAGATTTCACATGAATCTGACAGATCTAATGTTTTTGCGGCATTTTTGCGCGCTCAAATTGCAGGTAGACCTCAAATCGAATTGTCAATAGAGTTGTGAAAAATAATATGCATTTACTTGGAACGAAACACAGCGAATGCAACGCGTGTGAATTGCTGCCCTCGTTCCTCGGACAGCAAACTTCACACTAGTTGCAAACGCTGTGTTTCGTCCCTTGTAATGCAATATATTTATTGAATTGTTATAACGGTATGGAACCCTCAGGGGCACGAGCTCTACTCGCATTTGTCCGTCTTTTTTATAACAATTTTGAAATCGAGTCTTAATAAATAAACACAGAAAAACCCAGGAATTTATTTTTTTCTGTCATAAAACACTTTTATGACTGTCTCGTTTGTTGTCACAATGTGTTGACCATATGTTTTGCACAAGTGGACAGTATTTAATAGTTTGTGTAAAATGATGCGAATTTTTAAGGGCCACCGGCTGTCAACTTTAATGATGCCACTAAACATTGCAACAGCACAATAATTCCTTCAATTTTGATGAAATTATCACGCTTAATGGAATTCGCTGTAACAATCTTATATATCGGAATAATATGAATTGTGCAGTGTGTAGATTTATGTAATTTATATATTTTTTTGGGTTGTTTGTTAAATATTTATTATTGAAGTACATGCGTGACAGATTTTTTTGTTACAACGCGATAGGAATTTTGTGGAATGTGAACCTTCATTTTGTCCCCTTTTAACGGATATAAAATTAAAAAAATTATTATTTTATACCGTGAGTTTTGAAAAATATGTATAATTGGGTACAGTTACAGATATGTATTTAAACAATGTGTGTAAGAATTTATTGACCACAAAAAGCTTTACAAAAAAAATGGGTGTGTGCTTATGACCACACGACAGAAGTGAACACATGATTACTTATATGCAAAACATACATAATATTATAATATTATTTTATTATTATAATAATATGTAATAATAAAAACGTAAATCTTGAAACGATGCAATCCTTGTTAGACAGTAAACACCGACACGAGCGCGCTTGTTGTCGAGTGGAGCCGAGTAAACTCGATTCAGCGTCACCGACCCGAACGTGACGGTTCACTTTCGTTCACTATTCTGAAAGAACGCAAAGTGCGCCTGAAGGTACGTGCAGTATGGAGCTGGGATTTTAGATGGTAGCGTAAATCATAGCAGGTCTTGCTTAAATTAACGCATTGTTTTATATGCGAGCGTATAACACAACGAAGCAGTGAGTGTAGCAGGTATAAGCGCTGTTACAAGAGCTGGTAGATTCAAGAATGTATCTCACCATACTTTCAGCGCGCTGACTACTACAATCAACGTGTGACAACTGTCAAATGGCCGTTACAAGTTGCGCAATGGTGTGACTAGTTTCATAAGTGAAATTTTACCAGTTTTTATTTAATTTGTTTTGAGTTTTTTCTAAGACGTATTTAAAAGTGTTAGGTTCCATACGTAAATATTTAAAAACCGGTTTGGGTAAAATTTTAATTCTTGGTATAAATGATGAAATTCGCCATGTTTCCAAATTTGTATTTAAAATATACCACTTTGTAGCAGAAGAACACAAATATTCGTCCTCGCTATCTGACATTCCAAACGCGATTTA
This sequence comes from Mongoloraphidia duomilia, assembly GCA_039654895.1. Classification (NCBI taxonomy): domain Eukaryota; kingdom Metazoa; phylum Arthropoda; class Insecta; order Raphidioptera; family Raphidiidae; genus Mongoloraphidia; species Mongoloraphidia duomilia. The sequence continues at coordinate 7,158,676 of CM077527.1, read as the reverse complement.
AGCTTGTATCAATGCTAGTATCAAAGCTTCGTTGTGCAAACCTATAAGCGCTTATAATTTCAGCCACCATCTACCATACATGCTACCATCTAGAATGCCAGCTGCGTATACTGCACGTTTTCATTTCAAAAAATGACAAAGGGCACAGTAATTACGATGGTGCCGCAACCGAAAACGTAGAACTACTTCTGTAGTTTCATAATAACGTCACATCTGTCAAGACCGCGGTGCCCCCTAAGCCCTTGCGCCTGGGGCGACCGCCCGGGTTGCCCCCCCCCCCCCCGTAAAGCTGTCGCTGGAAATATTCGACATATTATACAATTTAGCTTTATTGTCACATAGATTTTAAATAGTAGCAAATCAGATTGTTACAAATTATTATGTTTTTTTTATAGATAATTGCGCAATAGGAAAACCAAACAAGTTGTGATTTCCGATGGAGATAAGGAAATGTCATTGGCGCATTTGAATTATAATGCTTTGACTACAACAATACAGTTTCTGAATGTACCGAAACTGACATAGCGGCCGTGCAACAAAATGGGGAACAAGTGTTGTAGCCATCGGCAAGACACGGAACAGCCGAGAGGTCAGCCATTTTTTCTTCTTTTTTAATATAAACTTAATTCGGGTAGTATTTAAGCATGCATGAACTATAAATTTATTGGTTTATGCAATAACACTCCACGATGTCCGTCCGTCCGTCGGTCCCAAGGCTGTATCTCACAAACGATAACAGGTAGCTAGTTGAAATTGTCACAGATTGTGTGTTGTTGTGGGCATGAATCCTGGCAAATGATAACTGGAATTAGATAATCGATTAATTTTAATAAATTTATGTTTTTTTTCTTTATTTGACGATCTGCGATAAAACACTTCAGTGTTTCCTAGACGTCACTGATTTAAATCAAGTAATTTTCGTGACAATTTTATACATTTTAGATTAGATACGCGATTTAACAGTGCATCACCGAACATTTTTATTTTATTATTGATGAATTGAAATTTGAATGGATTATTGTAACGGTTTTAAGACATATAAATTTTTGGGAGACATTTTTTGGGAGAATTTTTTTTTTTTTTTTTGGGAAAATTTTTTCGGGAGAATTTTTTTGGGAAAATTTTTTTGGGAGAATTTTTTCGGGAGAATTTTTGTGGGAGAATTTTTTCGGGAAAATTTTTTTGGGAGGATTTTTTTCTTTATTTGACGATCTGCGATAAGACACTTCAGTGTTTCCTAGACGTCACTGATTTAAATGAATTAATTTTCGTGAGAATTTTATACATTTTAGATTAGATACGCGATTTAACAGTGCATCACCGAACATTTTTATTTTAGTAATGAATTGCAATTTGAATGGATTATTGTAACGGTTTTAAGATATATAAAATATTTATGAAGTAACGAACTACTTCTTTTAAGGAAAGTACAAACGAAAATTTAATTTATAATTATTGTGCTATGTGCTATGAGTTATGACTAATGAAGAACAATTGATAGAAGTGTTTTACCAGTTTAAAACAGTGTTTTATTAAAGTTTGTGTTTTCAAACAAAAAAAAAAAATGAAAAAGTTTCGGAATAAATGTACGTGGAAGGTATTTTTCTTTTTTAAAAAACGGACTGAAAACAAATAATTACGTTTATTTATAATTATTTTTAATTATAGTGTCACAATTTGATTTAAGTGGAGGACAGTGTGATGTAATGTTTAGCGTGCTGGCCTTTGGAGCAAGCTGTCGTGGATTCGAATACCACCTCCGCTCATGGATGTTTTGTGATGTCGTTTAGTTTTAATTGATGATGTTATCTGATTTAATTAAGACCCTAATGACCTAAGTTGTCGACGCGTCTATAATCTACAGTAAATAAAATCATATTTCAAATCGAGAACAGCTTGATGTAATGGTCAGCTTGCTGGCCTTTGGAGCAAGCTATCGTGCGTTCGAATCCTACCTCCGCTCATGGATGTTTTGTAGTGTCGTTTAGTTTTAATTGATGATGTTATCTGATTTAATTAAGACGCTAATGACCTAAGTTGTCGACGCGTCTATAATTTACAATAAATAAAAATCATGTTTCAAATCGAGAACAGCTTGGTGTAATGGTCAGCTTGCTGGCCTTTGGAGCAAGCTGTCGTGGATTCGAATCCCACCTCCGCTCATGGATGTTTTGTGATGTCGTTTAGTTTTAATTGATGATGTTATCTGATTTAATTAAGACGCTAATGACCTAAGCTGTCGAGCGTCTATAATCTACAATGAATAAATTAGTTAAGTGTAGTTAGTGTTGAAAATATTGCCGGTTATTTTTGTAATATTACCGCACAGTTAATATTGGTAAGATTAAATTTTGTTTTCCGCTACGCCGTGAAATTGCTCTTAGCAACCTCTAGCAACGGACTGTCCGCTTGACAACCGTTACCCTCTCTGCTACTCTCTAATGATTTATAGACGGCGTGTATTTTCTATTGTTGGAACTCTTGCGGTAAGACCGAAACAATAGCCGTTATCGAGTGATGACATCTCGTTGTCATTCTTATAGTATTACGAAATCCGGAAATTTCGACCGTCGCTAAATCAAAAAGAACGCGCTCGACATCAAAAGTCGAAACCGGCCGAGAGTATATTCGGTCCTTCTTTGTCCGATTTGCGCCGTCTAGCATGTATGTTTCTCTCTCACCAATACCTGACATTGCTAAATCTTACGTTTGGTTATCTCAAGATTTTTCAGACATACCTCTCACTGTCAGTTATAGGTACTTATATCGCGATATTTTATTGTGTCTATATGTGAAAATGAGAGTATATTCGGTCAAAATCTCCTCCTTCTTTGTCCGATTTGCGCCGCCTAGCATGCACGTTTCTCTCTCACCAATACCTGGCATTAATAAATCTTACGTTTGGTTATCTCAAGATTTTTCAGACATACCTCTCACCGTCAGTTATAGGTACTTATATCGCGATATTTTATTGTGTTTATATGTGAAAATGTTGTATTTTTTGCAGTGTATCCCAATATAAAAAATGGGGATCAGTCGAAGGGCAGTGCGATTTCGATTGAGACGACTCGTTACACAAACGAGCCTTTGCGCAGTGCCAGAGTGAGCGGTCCTATGGGCGTAGATATAATTCGTGGCGCTACGCCCTCGAGGCCGATGGTATACAATTTACCGGGCAGAAAAATTGTCGTAGCTAAATACAATTATAAAGCGAGAGCGCCAACAGATTTGTCGTTTTCTAAAGGCGATCGAATGGAACTCATAGACGATCCGAGCGTAGCCGAATGGTGGAGGGTTATACATTTAACGACTAAACGGGAAGGACTGATCCCGTGGAATTTTGTAGCTGAAGAACGGAGTGTTGAAAGCGAAGAGTAAGTAATAATATACTGGAGTCCGTTTAATGAGACTCTGCCTATAATAACCAACTGTCCCCCAGGGGGAATATTGAAATTTAATTCCAAGTCTTCATGGTTTCCGGGTTTGTAGGCCGTGGTCCGGTGGTATTTCTACCTGACGTTTCGTCTACATGTGACACTGACCTGTAAGCCGCCAAGGAGGACACTTCGACCGCTACCACATCGCCTTTGAGAATGTCTACTGCAGTTGTAGACGAAACGTCAGGTAGAAATACCACCGGATCACGGCCTACAAGCCCGGAAACCATGAAGACTTGGAACAATGCCGGCCGTGAAAGCTTGCACACTTGGATTGAAATGTAATTGTTCTCGCAATTGCATTCTAATGCTCTTTGGGAATTGGCGTTCCCAGGAGCCCGAGCTCGTACCAGTCGGTTTGTGTATGCCGGCTGACAGATTCTAATACACAAATGAAATTATTATTAATTGTTGTGTTGAAGACGCTAATGACCTGAATTGTCGACGCGTTCCCCCAGGGGGAATTGCATTCCAATGCTCTTTGGGAATTGGCGTTCCCAGGAGCCCGAGCTCGTACCAGTCGGTTTGTGTATGCCGGCTGGCAGATTCTAATACACAAATGGATTATTAATTGTGTTGAAAAAAATGACCTGAGCTGTCGACGCGTCTATAATGTACAATAATAATAATCAACTGCTAACTGCTTATTATGACGCACTTGTGCCCAATAGTTTTAAGGCTGCTAAGATAGACTGATTGATGGTTCTTGTGTGTGTAATTTTCTTTCTGCTTATTATTTCGACCGTTTAGTATGACTCAGTTATTGTCCAATTCCCTTGAATGTCATTATAAACGTCCTATGTAGTTCTAATGCGGCTGTTTTTTTTTAGTTGGTTTTTCGAAAACATAACTAGAAGAGAAGCCGACCATTTACTGTTAGCGGAAGAAAATCCGCGAGGTACTTTCTTAGTTCGACCGTCCGAACACAATCCACGCGGATTTTCGCTTTCCGTTAAAGATTGGGAAGAACAGAGAGGCTACCACGTAAAACACTATAAAATTAAACCGCTCGACAATGGAGGGTTTTATATAGCAACAAATCAAAAATTTATGTCCTTACAACAATTAGTCGCAGCCTATACAAGTAAGTTAAATTTTTTTATTTAATTTGGTGTAATAAAAATCAGGAGATTTATTTTAATTTTCATCAAAGTATGATTAACCCTTTGACTGCTCCAGACGTATATATACGATTACCTGGGTTACTGCTCTAGCCGTATATTTACGTTCGGGCTGGAAAAAATACCTAGAGAGATAAACTGCTACCGTCGTATACAGGGTGAGTTCGACCACCCGTATCAGTCGTTTTTTTCGAAAACGGTTAGTCGTAGAGAGTTGTGTCAAAAATTTGTATTATAAAAGCCCTAATAAAGAATCGAATGGTAATAATTTTTTATTCCGGGAAGGTCGGCTTCCCTATTAGTTTGCTCCAGAATGTCCAGAACTCCGGAATTATAAAAGTAACGATAGGTCGAAAGTGGTATTGTTGAAAAGATCTTTAAAAAATTAGCAAGTTTTGTACGGATTTTTTTTTTATTACTGCCACCCCTGTTAAGTAATATTTGTTTGAAATTACTAAATTAAAATGTCATAATAACGAACTTTTTAAAAGTCCGCATTTAAAATTTCGTTACCTATCTATCGATCATTAAACACTGAAGAAGTACACTCACAGTATAACCAGAAGAACTCAGTAGTATGTATTAAAGAGTAAATGGAAGACAGTTTGAACACTTGTGACAATGTCTAAGGTTGCTAGATTTTTAATGCCGACTTCGATCGTTATTATGAAATTTTGATTTAATAATTTCAAACGATTGTTACTTAACAGGGGTGGCAGTAATTAAATAATTTTTCCTACAAAACTTGCCTATTTTTTAAAGAGCTTTTCAACAGCACCACTTTCAACCTATCGTGCTTTCTAAAATTGCGGAGTTTTGAACATATAATAATTTCTATTTATACTTATACTTATAGAAATTTACAGGGGTGGCAGTAATAAAAAATTTTTTTCTACAAAACTTGCTTATTTTTTAAAGATCTTTTCAACAATACCACTTTCGACCTATCGTTATATTTATAATTCCGGAGTTCTGGACATTCTGGAGCAAACTAATAGGGAAGCCGACCTTCCCGGAAAAAAAAAATATCACCATTCGATTCTTTATTAGGGCTTTTATAATACAAATTTTTGACACAACTCTCTACGACTAACCGTTTTCGAAAAAAACGACTGATACGGGTGGTCGAACTCACCCTGTATATACGAGCAACGCCTACCAGATCATACTGGCCAACCCAGAAGTTTTTTGCGATTAACCGCAGAATTTTTTTACAGCGATAAACTGCTACCGCCGTATATATACGTACAACGCCTATTAGAACACCAATTCTGAACTTTGTTGTGGTTTTTTTCTTTTAAAGTCAATGCGTATACACACGTGTTTTACACGTGTATACATGCACTGACTGTTCTGTTTTTGATAAAAATATGTGTTTTAAACAAAAAAAGCAAAAAAAAAACCATTTGATATGATTTGACGGGATTTAGCTTCATTATTTTACTCCACTGATAACAACAGTGGACTGCTCCAGACGTATCTATACGGAACGGCCGAAAAAATTGCGCATGCACTCTCGTAAAATAAATGCGCAGTGAAAAGGTTAATATGAGTCCTATTGTTGTGGGATTTTGACTCTAATAAATTAATATTTTCTGAAAAATAAAGGTTTAACATATGTGAAGTGAATACACCGAATGGTAACAGATTTGTATAAATATCTTGTTGCAGAGAATGCGTTGGGATTATGTCATGTTTTGGCGAGACCTTGTCCAAAACCGAGACCGTATTTGCCCGATTTGAGTTCAGATTTACGAGACAAATATGAAATCCCCAGGTCGGATATTCAACTGATTCGTAAATTAGGTGCAGGTAATTTCGGCGAGGTCCATTACGGTAAATGGAAAGATGAGATCGAGGTAGCTGTGAAGACGTTAAAACCGGGCACGATGTCGAAAGAAGCGTTCTTAGAAGAAGCCGCTATTATGAAGAAATTCCGACATCCGAACCTGGTTACTTTGTACGCTATCTGTACTTTAGAAGAACCCGTCTATATCGTACAAGAATACGTATCGAAAGGTAGTTTGTTAGATTTTCTTCGGAAAGGTGACGGACAATTTTTACAGTTGGATGATTTAGTCTACATCGCTGCACAAGTAGCCTCGGGTATGAAATATTTAGAAATGCAACAACTAATTCATCGGGATTTAGCCGCTAGAAATGTTTTGATCGGTGACAAAAACATAGCTAAAATTTGTGATTTCGGTTTGGCTAGAATCATCGATAGCGGGGAATATTGTCCGAGACAGGGTACGCGTTTCCCGATCAAATGGACGGCACCGGAAGCTATTAAGTATTGTAAATTTTCGATTAAGTCAGACGTATGGTCGTACGGTATACTTTTAATGGAACTGTTTACGTACGGTCAAGTTCCGTATCCGGGTATGCATACTCAAGAAGTCATGCAACAAATCGAAAGGGGTTATAGGATGCCGAAACCGGTTTCGCATCAGTTACCGAATGAAATTTATGAAATCATGCTGAATTGTTGGGACGCTGAACCGCTGAAACGGCCTACATTCGACTTTTTAGCCGATTATTTCGACGGGTACAATGTTACTTCCGAAATTCCGTATAGAGAAGTCTTCGACTGAGAAAAGTTACATTTTTCTTTTTGTATTCTGCTTTGAAATCTACCGAATTCCTTGTTTCGAGGTAAGTGGTTAAAAGATTTTTATTTTCGCGTCCATAAGATATCGGATTTCGGAATGATTTATTACGGTCGGTACTTAATTTGTGTAAAAAAGGGTAAATTTTTTGGTACTTATGAATTTTTAAAGTACTTAAATATTTTATAGTCTTAATTTTAAAATTATAGTCAATGGGATTTGTAAATATTAATCCTTCCCAGTGATTTTTTATGTTCCGAAACAATTATTGTGTGAACTAGAATACATTCCAGCAGTTCTTAAACTTTATCTTGACTGTGCTGTGCTTTTTGATAAACTTGTGCAACATAAACTATTCATAAATAATAATAATTTTCTTATGCAGACATTTTTATACCAAAAACTAAATGAATTCATAAACTAAACAAAATTTTTCATAATATATTTAAAAAGAAATGTGTAATTCACTATTTAGAAAAGACATTTAATATATAAGTGTGTTTTGTTTTTAATTTATATTTTTATTGTTATTTCAGAGTAGTATTGTTTAGAGAAGACACCAGCGTCATACATGCGCACAAACGAGTTTCCATATTCTATCACTATTTTTACCGCGCAGATCGGCCATCTTGCTGGCGTCTTCTCTAAAAAGTACCACTCTACCGTTGAAACGGTAAATAACAGTCTTTATACCAAAGTTATATTAAGTCTATTCTAGATATCTACCATTAATATAAGTTTAGGCGCCCTCTTTTGTTAAATGAAGTATTACTGACATTATTTCTTTATTACCCATGTAAACCAGTCCATTTATTTTAGTTTAAAATCAATAGTCACATCGGTATAATAATGTATTTTGCTAACTTTTTTGAATAGATTTGTCATATTTTGTTAAGGTAGTTGTCTTGTGACAGTCCGGTACGCGAGTTTGTCCCCCTTGTACTGCAAAAGCCCTGGCGGAAGCTGCCAGAACTTTTGACTCTCTACAGTCAGTAGCCACTGCCATACTCGACCATCCTTTGCTGAAGTACATGTGTTCTCTATCTCGGAAATAGTGGTAACGCTGCGCGTTTTAGTCTGTTGTCTCAGTCCGGTACGCGAGTTTGTCCCTCGCTGCTTGTTCTGCAAAAACTCTGGCGGAAGCGGTCAGAACTTTTGACTCTCTACAGTCAGTAACCACTGCCATACTCGACCATCCTTTACTCTGAAATACATGTGTTTCTCTATCTGGGAAATAGTGGCAACGCTGCGCGTTTTAATCTGTTGTCTCTGTCTATAGTCAACTGTTGGTGAGTAAACTTTGGCGCGCAACTACTTACTTCTCGACAATTGTGACATAGCTGAAAGTTTCATTATTTCTAAAGCTTTATGAACAAAATTTAAAATGAAAACAAAATTCGTAACATATTTTCCGAACAATTTTGTTTATGAGATGATCGATGTCCGATAGTTGAAATTTATTATTACATTAAATCACTAATCGTGTCCATTTTTTCAAATATATGCAAACGTTATCTTAGGGAGAGGGACTCAATAAATTCTAGAAGTTTTTATTTAGTCCTTCTCCCTAAGATAAAGTTTACATTTATTATTACAGTTTTCAGTAGATGGCATGTTATTGTAATATCTGTAACGATAAAATATTAGTCTTCACGGTTTCCGGGCTTGTAGGCCGTGGTCCGGTGGTATTTCTACCTGACGTTTCGTCTACAACTGCGGTAGACATTCTCAAAGGCGATGTGGCAGCGGTCGAAGTGTCCTCCTTGACGGCTCACAGGTCAGTGTGTCAGTGACTGGTGTCCTCCCTTCTTTTATGCCTAGTGCCAGTGTGTTCTCTGTTCGGTCGTAGTCCGTCTTTGATGGAACGGACTACGACCGAACAGAGAACACACTGGTACTGAGCATAAAAGAAGGGAGGACACCAGTCACTGACCTGTGAGCCGCCAAGGAGGACACTTCGACCGCTGTCACATCGCCTTTGAGAATGTCTGCCGCAGTTGTCGACGAAACGTCAGGTAGAAATACCACCGGACCACGGCCTACAAGCCCGGAAACCGAGCTGGCAAGCCGGCGGAGGGGCTTGGCCAACCACAGTCGCCCGGGGCGCGCCGCTGCACAAGCCGTGTGACGACCGACCGCGCGTGGCGACTACAAATATTAATCAAGTCAGCTGCTTCCCCGGAAAACGAGCGGAAACAGTTTTACAAATTACATTATTATACTAATCTTGTGCATTCGCAATATTTTCATTCGAAGAGTCAGGGTAGATAATTATGCGTTGTTTTTAAGAAATGAAAAGACAATATCAGTTCAAGTTACGTCAGCTTTTTCAAATTTCGATTCTGATCTCAGAGAAATATTTTTTTTTTACTTTAACAACCGATAGAATGTACATATTTTTAATAAAAAATGGAATCGTCAGTGGAGTACCTATACCTCAATAATCAGTCACTAATCAGTGGTGATTATTTTATAGATTATGACCGACAGGTTTTTGAAGAATCGACGCTTTGACAAGACTTTTTTTTGTATCCGATAACTAGGCAATAACCTGTCTTTATCGGTTGTCACTGACTGTTGCTGGCTAGGTGGCAGGACACGGTATGCGTGCGCAACCATATTTTTTCTCTCTTTTTATTGCAGAACAAGCAATAACGATCTCTCGCTTTTATTTCGAGACATAGGTCTATTGTATGGTCATACTTATATTGTTATATTTTACATTCTTGTGTCGTTTCTCAAAAACCTGTAAGCTAAATTGATTGCGTGCATCAGTTAGTCCATATATTATGAATATAAAATACATTATATTATAGAGAGCATTAATTTTATTTTTTTATATAAAAAAAATGCAAATTCATACTTTTATTGTATAAAAACATTTCGATAAAGAGACATAATAGTAATTTATGCAACTAGTGGCTTAAGTAACGGATTATATGACAGTCGCGATTTTGCGATACGAGCCTAAGGTTATGTTGCATTTATACTAGAACGAGTGTGTACCGCGCGAGACAAACAACATAACCTTAAAATCGCGGCTGTCAGAATCGTCATTTAAGACACGCGTTACATACAATATTTTTTGCAACAACTGCTTCAAAAAGTTCAATTTTAAGCAAATAAAACACAATTTGGATAAATATTTTATTAGTGACATTATAGCAAAGTACTTTATTACGCACGTGTGTTATAAAGTAAAACAAAACAGTATTACTTTATAGAACGGAGTGCGTTAAAATTTACTTTAAACACTACCGTTCGAATGCAGTAGAAGCTTCCATAAAGAATCACTTTTCAAACGGTACACAGCCATCTAAAATTGTACTTTTGATGCAAGTGTCGCAAAAAACTCTATTATAATAATATTTTACATAGTTTGACAGTCCGATTTCAGTTCAGCTTAATTTCATGTGATTGTAATTGTATTTTAAAGACCACCAACAGCTAAGGTTATTTGGGCCTAGCACCAATTCATATTTTCAATTCATTATTTTTTTTTTTTTTTTTTAATAATAAATTGAAAATTCAATTGACACTTTTACCAGCTCTCGGGCTAGAACTCGGGAACTGGGGACTTGTAATAGAGGAACCATAGCAACGCCATGTAAACAACAGCGCCGCTACACTCTCGGCTATTCTCAAGCCCTTAATTTCATGTGAAAGTTAATTTTGAATATTGAAATGATGGTGCTAAAATACAATTTAATTATTAAATAGAAAATGTCTTTTTATCGATGTTTTTTTATTTAATTAAAAAAAATATCATGAAATGAAGTACAAGGTGACCCGTTTCAAAATCTTTCAGTCCCATAGTTGCAGAACTTGAAAGAAAATAGAGAATATATTAAGAGTCAACTGTTTTTTACACGGAAAGTGTATCTTGAACAGGAATTCGTAGTTAGATTATCAGATTTGGATTATAAATAAATTGAGAAATCTTTGAAATGTGTTCACTAATAGCGTTGTCAGTTGGTTACACTTTTTTACACCAGGCGCGGATCCAGGGGGGGGGGGCAATTGTAATAGTAAATAGTAATATTTTGCCCAATTTTTGGTTTCATACACACAAATCGCAAAATCTGTGTACCTATTGTGTATCTCGTTTCTAATGATATCACTAAAGTCAATTGGTTCACGCGATTGTGTACTTTTCACACTAGTGAAATATGAACCATTTCACGTGAATTTATTCGCCATCGAATCTGTCAGTGAAACGTGAAATATTTCAGAAATATCCAGAACGATTCTCCTGGAAGATAGGTAACTCTCATAAAAATTTGCCCCCCCCCCCCTGTTCACTAGGCCGCACTAGTGTAAACTTCCATCAAGAATTTTGATACATTTAAAGCTTGAAGTATTATTTACGGTGAAACAGTATTATTTTTAATATAACGAGTTCTTTCGTATTATTAATTGGCCAAGAATTACTATCTGTACAAAATAAATTTAATAAAACTGTAATATTTGAAGTTTTAAATGTACTCATGTACCGATAAAAATAGGAAAACAAATAGTATAATAATAATCAGAAAATATTAGTTTGCCAAAACAATGGGGGCTACCAGAACTTCTTTTTTACCACCTGATGGCACCACTAGCAAATCAGGTATATTAGGTCACTTTGATGTCATTCAAAAGTCGGTACTGTTTATATTTTCCGCCACCTGATGGCGCCACTAGCAAGTAAAGTGTGTTTCATCCAATCATTTAACGACTAAATCGCAGCTTTGTATTCATTTAATTATTTATTCCTTAATAATTGATAAATGAAAAACGATTAAACCGTTATTCTCTAAACGTTTGACGCATACCTTAGTTTCCACTAGCGCTATCTGGCGAATAAAAATATGGTAGCCCTCATTTACTGTAGTGGCTGTTACCGATAAGAATCGGCAGCGGTTTATTTCCAAGAATGTAAGGTCAGTGACACAAATATAATCCCAAATTTGATTTACAACCGAGAAATTCTAGATAATTTTTTCAGCCCAAAATATATGTGGTTTAATTAAATTTGAAGTCTGTGAAAAACGCGTCGGTAGATAAAAAAGAAAATTTTTTGGTATACAAAACGTTGCAGTCGTGTTTTTAATTCTTTCTTCGTAGATTTTCAAATAAACAGTTGTAGCGATTTTTGGGTTTCTAATTTATTTAATTTATTGTAGATTATAGACGCGTCGACAACTCAGGTCATTAGCGTCTTCAACACAACAATAAATCAATTTGTGTATTAGAATCCGCCAGCCGATATACACAAACCGACTGGTACGAGCTCGGGTCCCTGGGAGTGCTAATCCCCAAAAAACATTGGAATGCAAACTACATTCCAATGTTTCCCCTGAGGGATTTTGAGTTTCTGGTTTCCAAGTTTCTATGATGTGTTAATTTCTTATTCGTGTTCGGAACGTTTGCGTTAAAAATTTAACGCCAATGCAGAGGGGGGGTAATAAGGAAAATGAGCTCTATTTTCTATAGTTTAAATGTGGCACGACGCTAGTAACATTTCCAAAATTACTCAGCAAATGTTCTTGAAATGTACCACATAACCGTATTGAAACTGTTAATAGTTAAAACCAGTATTAGAGGTATGCAGAGGAGAATTAAGTGTTCTCTTCTGATTTTATTGCTTATCATAATCATAAGAAGTTTCACTTCCTCCGAGTGTCGCGACATACAATTTTACAATCTTGCCATGATAACAAGTTATCTCGATATCAAAATTGCAATATGCGAGATTATCTCTGAAAAGTTTCTGAGTAATTCTGAGGTTTAAGAAAAAGGGTATGTGCCTCACGTACAGCCGCGGACTTTAAAAAGTTTACACCTGTATCATCTAGTTAGCGGTTTTTTTAATTTTTGCATATTGTAATTTGGCTTTTGATAGTAATGTATCAATTACTAAGGTTACATCCTAAAAATTCAATAAAAAAATTATTATCAAAACACCTCAGTTGTTTATTATACAATCCAAATTACTCAAAATTATTCAAATAAAACATAAAACGATTTGATAATATTTGATACTAGCAAATTCCTTCCTCCAATCTTGCTATAATTCTTCTTTTTTGTTCATCGTTTTAATAATTTCGAGGCATTAAAACGACAATTACTTCTTTCAATTTTTAACATTTACATTTACCTATTGGAAACTAAATTTGTTGCTAAGCTACTGACTTCTTGTGAACTTACACTGAAAAACCCAAGTGTAAACTTTATTATGTCCGCGACTGTACATAAGCGCACGGTCGAAGTTATACTTCATATATTTTTTACATTTTTGCTTTTCACAATTTCACCTCACAGCATTTATGAAATTAATAAATAATTATTATTAATAAAATCCATGGATATCATAACGTCTATACATAAGTATCCAAAGCCTGCTTACAATGTTATACTATTTTGAAACGTCAAAAAATTGATTTTTAAAATTATATAATCTATAAGAAAACGAATTTTTCAATTTTTCCTGTGATGAAACGTAGCTAGATCGATTTTTTACCCCCCAAAACCTCTTTTCAGTAAATTTCATCCGAATCGTTAGAGCCGTTTTATCCCTGTCAGCGTTTAATTAATTTTTGGGTCGGTAATTTTTGACTCGAGGTCATTCCAATTCACTGCCTTCGCTAAAGGACTATAACTTCAAAAATCTGTTTCGATGGCGGTTTCACAGACTCGAATAAAGTAATTTGTAACTTGGTGCATTTGTGTGTGTGTGTGTATTTGCGTGCGTGTGTGTGTGTGTAATGTTTTGTATATTGATTATAAATTGTGTCCGAATGTAGATTTTTAGATGACTATTTTATTTATATATGCCTATACGTGGTGTGAATATAACATGGTGTGCTACCTAGGGTACCAGTTTTCGACCGCTTTGCGCAGTGACGTCATGTAGGGAGCAGATTTGAACTTGAGAACGCTATTTGGGGAGGTTCCACCGCAGTAATTTTGAATAATTTTGGTCCAGAGTATTCCGATCTGATACACTTTCGATAATTTTGCGAAAGAACGAGATCTCGAAGTTACCAGTTACTCGATTTCTAGAAAACTTTTAAGGAAGTTGCAGGCCTATTAGAAAACATGAATATTGAAAATGGATATACAATACTTCTCATAAGCCTTAAAAAATAATTAGTAAACAAATTTTGTCGAAATTCCCATTATTTTTTCACAAAAAAACGCCAAAAATAATAACTAATCACTAGGTACTGTTCCCTACGTGACGTCACACGACAAGAGCGAGACGAACGTATCTCACTTACTCGCTGCGCAAGAGCACACCATGCTATACTCACACCACGTGCCTATACTAGAACATATATTGTGTACCTACTCTTTTTTATCTTATTTATCATTGCCAATTTATACTATTTATAATCAGAAAGCTTACAATTTTTGTAAAAAATAACAACCTTTTTGCTACTATTCTTCTATATACAGAGATACGTTGATAAAACATTTTAAAATAAGACAGTTTTCTTTAATTAGAAAAGTCTTACGTTTTATTTTTAAATTGTCCGTGTTTACGTAAAGAATACCTATTTGCCTTAAAAATAACTGCTATAATATTTCCGAACTCTGTATATTATTGTTGTCCACACTTAGATTTTTTTGGCGTCAATTTCAGTTTTTTGCTTACTGCTCAGTCCCCGAAGCGCGATGATGTACAAGCCTATCCTATTCGCTGATGTTTATAAATTGGCAAGTTTTTAACAGTCACAATTTCAAGTCTTCATGGTTTCCGGGCTTGTTGGCCGTGGTCCGGTGGTATTTCTACCTGACGTTTCGTCTACAACTGCGGTAGACATTCTCAAAGGCGATGTGGCAGCGGTCGAAGTGTCCTCCTTGGCCACATCGCCTTTGAGAATGTCTACTGCAGTTGTAGACGAAACGTCAGGTAGAAATACCACCGGACCACGGCCTACAAGCCCGGAAACCATGAAAACTTGGAACAATGCCGGCCGTGAAAGCTTGCACACCAGTTACAATTACACGAGGCATAATTTTATAACTTCGACTAAGGGCGTCTAACAGATAATGAACGACTGTTTGATGCATTATGATTAGAAGTCCAGAAGTCGAATGACTTGCCACTGGCTGTTTCAGGGTTTATATGTGCCGGTAGACGGAACACAGACCCCGCGAGATGAGAGGATATATTCCAAAGTTTCTTTCACTTTTGTATACACATTGTTCGTTTTATCGAGCTAGCATTTTACTCTTCAAATCGTCGAGGCAATAGCGCCGCATAAGTTTCACTTCAAAAAATGTAGTACGTCGAACAATTTATATCCGGGTTTGTCTGGAAAAAATCTAGTGTGGACAGACAACAGAATATTTCTCGTAAGGCTGTAAATAAAAATTGTTCTGTTTTAAGAACGTTTAAGACTAAAAACTTTCGATTTTAGTGCACTTCCCCAGAGTGGTAAGAAAAAAATTATTTTACGTCAAATATTTTGTTTTTAATGTGTCTATTTGAAAAAGTATTTTTACTATATAGGTATTCATGAGGGATTATTCAAAAAAGAAAACGGACAATTTTTTAGAAAACTTAGTATCATAACATTTTCTAAATCAAGTCGAAATCCCACTTCTGATGCACTTGACAAATCACTTGTGTCGTTGGAATAGTTACAAATGTTTGCTCCCTGATCATTTTTCCCGCTAATAATTGTCGAAGGACGGCAAATAATTATATACTTGACAAGACGACTACATTTTTCATCCAATCATCATCCATTTTTTAATTATAGTACCTCAGAACAGATATAGCTATACAGATTGTATCAAATTAAAGCTGTGCATAGGGCGTTCTGTGTGCAAGATAGAGATCGATATAAAGCATAAGTAAGAACGAGATAAATGATCGCTAATAGGAAGTTTCTGTAGTTTCTGACTATTGAAATAAGAAATTATTGATAAAATCACAAAACAAAGATGACCCTATCAAGTTGTATGGGTATTATTTATTTACAGTAACTACAGAAACTTCCTATTAACGATCATTTATCTCGTTCTTATTTACTGCTTTATATATTGATCTCTGTCTTACACACAGAACGCCCTATGCACAACTTTAATTTGATACAATCTGTAGAAGTGGCGTATCACAACTCGTTGGTATGTACAACTGAAGCCAGTCGAGACGTGCGGGGAAAAATTTAAACAATCGAAAATATAATAAAATATTTTTACAAGATACACCTTAATTTTTCATAACCGCTTGGAACTTTTCCAACATCCAGGCACACAACACGACAAAGAGAGTAATTAACACTACGGAATACAAGCAACGGATGATTATAATGTACCTGACAGGTCGTACTTTAGTGTTTAGTTGTGACTTCCAAAGCGACGTGATATGCTGTTTCTATAACTATGTTCTGAAGACAGTACTGACCACGCTGGTGTTGTCCTGATTCGGGTCTATAGGCCGTCGTTGGTTGGAATTGCTTCCTAACGTTTCGCTAGCACGAGTGGCGAGCTTCTTCAGAGGTCCTTCCATCTCCGATGCTGGATGTAGATTCTACATCCAGCATCGGAGATGGAAGGATCTCTGAAGAAGCTCGCCACTCGTGCGAAACGTTAGGAAGCAATTCCAACCAACGACGGCCTATAGACCCGAATCAGGACAACACCAGCTCATCAACTGGCCGCGAAAGCCTCAACCAATTTGTCAGTACTTACCACATTTATTCACATCCAAGCATGAATATTTATCAAATACACCGGTTGTGGGAACAGTTTTTTGATTATTTACCCGTGTCCTCGCACAATGTCTGCATTTGTCTAGCACACCAGTCGTGGGATTCCGACTTAAGAACATTTTTATCTTAATGTGTTGTTTTGTTTGAGATTAAGGCCAGTTTTTGTGTGCCAATTTAATTAGCATAATATGTAGTGCGTATATAAATACTTATAAATTAAAATTATTATACCCAATCATCGATATTATAGTATTCGACGGCTTAATAATGGCTGATTTGTTAATAAGTGGGCTACCAACATTTTGAAATTTTGGTCTGATATGATGTTTTTATTTCATTTTAAATGTTTTAATCAGTAAGGACAATATGGCTCCCGCAAAGTAGAGGTATACTGTCGATAATTATCGGTATTTTGACTACCGAACGCGTCGATAGTTTCTGAAAACTATTGATAGTTTTCGATATTTTTGAATATTTAATGAAAAAAATGGGTATTTAGTTACTTTATTTTTTGTCCGTGGTCAAGGTTGTCAGTCTGTTGCAAATTAAATTAACATAACCTTTAAATTAGTGTCCCTATCATACTCATACGATCCCAAACTTTGCAATGTCACTGTTAGTTTCAATGGAAGATTTTATTTATTTATTGTAAATTATAGACGCGTCGACAACTTAGGTCATTAGCGTCTTTTTCAATGGAAGAGAATGCAAAACATTGATCGTGTTCGCGACGTGTAGATTTCCATCAAAATGATGTGTGACGCACGCGCACAAGCTATTTTTTGACTGCGCGTGCGCCAGCCATAATTTTGATGGAAATCTACACATCGCGAGTCGTCAGCTTTTTGCAATATGCTTACATTTGTATACTGTCATTCGTGAAAAACATATATTTTGTGCACTTTTACCTTCATTCAACGCTTTGTTCCGTTGGTACGACCTCCTCGGGTAGTTCGCGACTAAGCCCAATAGAGGGCTTCGAATTTAATGTCAGACGCGAATAGTTTGTTTGTATGGCGGTCTAAAAATAAGGTTTTAAAATAAGGTAGCCCGTTCTATGGCTATAATTGTTTAAAGATTATATAATTTAAAATCAGTGCCATTAATGTAATTATATTTAAAAAATAAAAAAGCACAATTGTCAACGATTCAACACATTTTGTAAATTTGGTCTACGAGATAAAATGTTAAGTCTGCCGAAAAAATGTTGCATAAAATAAACGAACAAGTGTTCATTTTTGAAAAAGTTTTTTTTTTAACTGATAAGACTTTTTGGACCTTTTGCAATTTTATAAATGATTTTATCACATATAACTGCAATACTTTAAAAGTTAAAAACTAAAAAAAAAATATAATTTTATGACGACACTATTTCCAGAGCCATATATAAATTATGAAAATGTACTTACGTATTATTTAATATGATCCTTTATTTATAATTATTTTAGGAGCAATTTTTTAATACACTTTGTACATAATTATATTACTATTCATAAATGTATACAATATATGAAAAAAAGAATAAAAGTTTTGTGCTATAATACTGCTTCAAAATTTTACGATAAATTTTCCACCAAAAAACGTCCTGATTTTCCAAAAATATGTTTGCAATCACCAGAAATCCTTTAAAGGTAGTAGAAACAAACCCAAACCGGCAAATGAAATTCCTAGATTTTTCCCGAAGCTACAGGTAAAAATTCAATTCCGAAACTATTCAAACCGACGCCTCATAGTTTTATATGAAAGACTTCGAAGGAGCTCACTCGAAGTGTGCAATTCCTGGTTACTTTCTGAAATTCCCGTCTTTTTCCCTGTTGGATTAAATTTCCGTCTTTTTGCCCCGTTGAACTAAACTCCCGCTATTTTCCCCTGTTGGACTAAATACCCTCTTTTTCCCCTGTTGAACTAAATTCCCGTCTTTTTGTCCCGTTGAACTAAACTCCCGCCATTTTCCCCTGTTGGACTAAATACCCATCTTTTTCCCCTGTTGGACTAAATTCCCGTCTTTTTGCCCCGTTGAATTAAATTCAAGTCTTATTCCCATTGGACTAAATCCCCGTCTTTTCCTCCGTTGAACTAAATTCCGTTTTTTCTAGTTGAATAACATGAGCTCTCCCGGATACCTTTATCAAACTTCGTAGTTTATCTTAGTAAAAATAATAAATTTTATTTCTTTTTCAGCAATTTACAATAAATACAAATTTTAGAAATATTTTTTTCCTCACTAGGGCCAAAGACCCTGTACTGAGGAAAAACAATTTGCTTAGAATGTGTCTAAATAATAATAATAATTCGTTTAACGTCCGTTTCTCGACATTATGTCATAACAGACGCCATTCGCACCATTACTATTTTCCATTTTTACCACTTCCCGTTTTATACATTTTTATTTTGCTTCAACTTAATTAAAAGCAATGTGCGAATGGAGGAATTATAGGACATTAGAATAAGGTAGGCAACTTTGGGAGCATAGGAGTTTGACAGGTAATCGGCCATGGCCTTGAATAAGGAACCATCTCGATATTCATCTGGAATTATTGAGGGAAACCATGGAAAACCTCAAACAAGCTGGCCGGTACAGGAATTACCGTTTCTCGGCGTGAGGCAGTAGGAAAAAGTCCTAGCCACATCTGCCCCCGCCGGGATTCGAACCCAGTACCTTCCCAATGCGAGTCTAGTGCTCACTAAGCTACATCGCTGGGTAATGTGTCAAAATAATATTGTAAGCTGATTTTGGAGGTGCGGGATGTATTTGTGGTTATGTAAGTGGTTTGTATGCGCAAGTACATGACGTGTGTGTATGTCATACTAAATTGTTTTACATCCACCAGGGGCGCTCTTGCATTCTCGTCAGTACACTAGTGTCATCTATTTACTGGTTCTTTCCGAATATTATTTTTGCATATCTATATTAAACTATCAATAATCAATTTATTTAAAACATTCTCAATGTTCATAACAAATGACAATTGCTTTTCTATCATAATTAGGTTAATAATGAAACAAAATAATTACAGTCATTTCTCCTATAACGCGATGTGTTCATGAAAATAATCGCGTTATGGAATTTCGCTCATATAGAAAATTGGGTTAACTTTGATAATATTTTATTTTTACATTTTTAATCACATAAAAAGATAGGAAACAAGCCGTGAGGTGGGTCGTTTATTAGGACTAAAGTGCGACCCTTGAGGTCCACACGACGAACTTCCCAGTTTGATAAATATTTAATAATAATAATTAAATTAGATATTACACAGAAAAGTAATCATTTCAAACATTAAAACATCAATAATTTAACAAAAAAAAAAAAAAAAAAAAAAAACGGCTGAACCGATTTTTATAAAATTTATGTCGGATCAAAATGACGTTAACACGCCTCGATTGACACCCTTACGAAGTCGATATAATTTTTTATTCGCGAGATATTGTGTAAAATCTACTTTTTTGGAGGTTATTTGGTTAAGAAAAAAGAACGGCTGAACCGATTTTGAAAAAATTTCTTTCAGATCATATTTACGTTAATACGCGTCGATTGGCACCCTAACGTAGTCGATATCATTTTTCGTTCTCGAGATTTCGTCTTTGAAAGAAATGTACACATACGTACGTACGTACGTACACACACACACACACAGACATCTTTCTAAAAGTAGTGTAAAAATAGTGTAGTGACCTTGAAACATAAAAATTTTTTTTCCTTTTTGATTTCGATTTTCGGACCCATTACAATAACTTCCAGTGGGAAGTTAATAATGTAATAAATTTGATATTTACAAAATAGAAATTTAAATTAAAACGAATAATTAACGTTAAATGCCACTACAAATGGAAATCTCAAAAAGGAATGTTTTTGTAGAATAATTTTACACAATAAAAATACATTTCAATAAATAAATTAAAGAATTATTTAGGAATTTACACTTCAAGGTTAATTTTCTGATATCTTTTCGTCCTCCTACAAACTGACTTGCACTTTTCCTTAATGTCCGACATTGCAGAAGGATGATTTTTGCTGTATATATTTAAATAAATACCTAAAAGAACTATTAATCCTGACCAAACATACCTGAAAAGAAGAAATATTAGATTATGCACGAGATATATAATATGATATTTTTGCCATACCCACTTCAAAATACCTACTTTTCACTTCATTTTCAAAAAAATGTTGACTTCATTTGCGTCGCCATCTTTACATTTACAGCAGGCCGTGAGTATACAGATTGTATCAAATTAAAGCTGTGCATAGGGCGTTCTGTGTGTAAGACAGAGATCGATATATAAAGCAGTAAATAAGAATGAGATAAATGGTCGCTAATAGGAAGTTACTGTGGCTACTGTAAATAAATAATACCGAACAACTTGATAGCGTCATCGTGGTTTTCTACAGTAAAAATAGTCACTACTGAAATTATTGATAAAATGACAATTTAAACTGTTTGGGAAAAATTCCAAATAATTAAATGGTTTTATGGTGGTAATTCAACCGCCGACATAATAAAATTATTTGTAGCTGCCTTTGAAAATAGACCGTCTCCTTCTGCCACAACAATTCGCAATGTCATAGCAGTATTTGATTCAAATGGTTGCCTATCTCCGAAAAATCATAAAAAACAGCTTCGTGCGCAAATTGATGATAATAGAGAAATGCTGGAAGTAATGATTTGTGCAAGTGTCGACAAATACATGTCAATCCGTTGGCCATCAAATTTTAGCCAATGTGAGGGGAAATTTTTATAATCGATTAGGATATTGTTTGGCAGAACGTGGCGGTCTTTTCGAACACTTAAAACTTGTGTACCAGATATAAATAATATTACGAATTAATATTATGGTTTAGTTTCTTTAGTTGGTAAACTGGTAAAAGATTTACATTTTTACAGCATAGAAGGAGCGAAAAAGCAAAGATGACGTTATTAGGTTGTATAAATATTATTTATTTACAGTAACCACAGTAACTTCCTATTAGCGATTATTTATCTCATTCTTACTTAATACTTTATATATCGATCTCTGTCTTACACACAGAACGCCCTATGCACAGCTTTAATTTGACACAATCTGTATAATAGTAGGCGGATAGAATGAATAAATGTACGTTACTATGGCAACCGTTTACTTACCGCACTAGTTATGTTATGAAAACACTTTCGGCGCTTCTACCTGTTAAATGACTCAATACAGGCCGGTATACACGCATGGAAAGTAGCTATTTTGTAGTGGGTATGGCAAAAGATACATATTTGAAAGTTTACGAAAGAAAAGTTAAATAAACTAGGCCATTTGTATGGCTTTTACTTACTGAAAAGTGAAAGGTTTACTGAAAAAGATGAACGAAATAATCATCGTAACGGCTTTACGACACGTCGTAACTGTAACTGCGACGAATGCACCGCAAGTCCTTACCAACGTCAAAACAATTTGGATTCCGAGATATCCCGACAGGGAAAATAATAGAGCGTATCCGTAGGTCTCCATTGGATGCTGTAAGAGAACACAAATAATAATACTAATGACAGGTTTAGCATACATTTTAATCACGCTGTTATGTTAATTCGCTGTTATTTCTATGGTTACTTCGTAAGTTTTAGGTGTAAAAATTTAACAGCGATTAACAAAACGGCGTTTTAAATGTACGATAAACCCGAAATTAGTATCATAAAGTTAAGATTTGCGAACGCGGCGCAGGATCAAATTTAATAATTATACATCGAAGCATTCGCAAAAATCCTGTATGTCTAAATTCTGTCGTATCTTGATTGCGCGCGCATACCGTGTTCACAGATGATCCTTACGCTAACGACCTCAGTTGTCGAGCGTCTATAATTTACAATTCACAGATGATCCGGTAACTAGGCAATAGTCATGTCTATATTGGTTGTCACTGACTGTTGCTGGCTAGGTGACAGGGCACGGTATGCGTGCGCAACCATATTTTTTCTCTTTTTTTCTTGCACAACAAGCAATTAACGATTTCTCGCTCTTATTTCGAGCGATAGGTCCATTGTTCGATCCTGCGTTCGCTTTCGTTTTCGCTGTCCCGTGTTTTTTAATAGTTCAATTTTGTGTGAATCCTTGCGTTCGTGGGGGTAGTACAGCCTAGTGGTTAGCATGCTTGGTGCCGCAACCTCTAGACTGGACTGCCGTGGGTTCGAATCCCACCTGCGCTCATGGATGTTTTGTGATGTTATTTAGTTTTAAGTTAGTTGTTATTTAGTGTAGTTGAAAGACACTAATGACCTTACATTTCGACGCGTCTATAATCTACAATAAAATTAAAACTTACGTTCGTACAAAAGTAGAATCCTCGTTCTAAATCACCAGTCATCGCCATGGCAATAAATAAATATACAAAGCCGATAGAATACGAGTACAGAACGACTTCGGTGTTTGTCGCTTTGTGCATTTTCATCGATTTCTCTTGAACGTTACCGATTATCGCGTCGCAAAGTAGCGCCAACGAAATCATAGCGATGCCTTGAATGTTAAAGTTTGGCGATACCTGGGAATCGGCTGCAAAAATACGTCATTAAAAACACTGACCCTTATGATTACTTATCGGTTATACTGGTACAGAATGTTGCCAGGACCGCCGCTGGAGTGCTTGCCGTCCGTGTGCGGATTTATTTTTGCCGTCCTTCCAAATATAGCTAATACCATTTTTTGATGTGAAACATCTTATGTCGGGCTGTGAACAGCCGCGTGAGGGGAAATATGCAACGAAATGTTTGGTCCACTCCTTCGCTGCTGTTTTCCCCACCACTGCGGCACTCTCTTTCTCTCTCTTGGCTCAGGCGTGCACTGTAACACACGCGGTGTTACAGTGCAGTATATAGGATTACGTCAGCATAACAGTTAGTTGCTGCTTTTGAAAAAATATATACTACTACATAGAGAATACCACCGAGTTCAATAACGTTTTCTTTGATGTTTCACATCTGTCGGGGGTCCCGAGACCCACACCCTTTTTTTTTAACTACACGGCCACTCGACCTGGCCTCCCTTTGACATAGTCGCCCGTGTGTCCCGCACACTTAGTACAAATGGTAGCGGTGGTCCTGAATGTTGCATTCTGTACAAACGTCAGAAGTGTTGTTGGTATGGCTTAACCAGATCTGCTTCGAAATGGTGGCTACGCCATTTTCTTTGCGAAAATCATGCAACATTCTGTACGTTACAATGTTTTCCCCAGAAAATTTGCTACTCATTGTCAATACTGCGTGCGTCGACGCTTATGACTTCGATTGTTGATCGTCTATAATTTACAATATCTAATACTGGCTGTAAGTAATGTATGTACCGTGTGAATCGCTTAAATTTCAAGTCAAGCGGTCAATAAAATTAGCCGGGTTGCCTATCCGTTAGGTTCCGGGGAAAACACTGTATTGCCTGCAGCTTAGGCGTCGAGAAGAGATCGATATTAATAAAGAGGCGTGGGATAACTTAAGCATTTCATATAAGTATAAAATGTCGCGACCACCTGGACATTTCACTATGGCAGCCTAGCTGTCTGAGATATTTATTATTTTCACCTCTAATTGTTATGTGAATAATATGGTGTGGATATAAGGGGTTTTAAATCGATTGATTTTATCATATACCAATTTCACTATGCACTATTCACGATTCTGTCTATTATTGTTTGATCTTTTCTCGGCGTCTATTCAGAGGCGTATCTACGGAAAAGCAAGCATTGAAATTGTGCCCCTGTATAAAACATTAGACACCCATTAGATAGCAATATGTTCGGTTAATTTCGCATCCTACATGCCCAAACGAGAATTCACGGTGTACTTTCATATGGGTTGTCATGTACTTTTAGTGTTTTAACAAAGGAAATTAACTGATGGTCTCAGCTGTTGAGCGTCTATAATCTACAATTTCTCTCTCTCTTTCGATAGAAACCGCTCAGTAGCGCCCTTCTAAAAATGGCGCTCAGGGCTTTAATGCTTTTATTTCGTTACAAATAATACTTGGCATCAATAATTTATTCCTGATACTTTATGGATATCGACTATCGAGTAGGCGTTCCGATATGAAACTTTAAAGTATCGATACTTGACGGTACATCCTTTCCAATACCGTAACGATACTAAGTTGGTTATTGTAGATTATTGACGCTCGATAATTAATGTCACTAACGTCTAAAGGTACGTGCAGTACGCAGCTGGGATTCTAGATGGTAGCATGTATGGTAGATGGTGGCTGTAATTATAAGAGCTTATAGGTTTGCACAACGAAGCTTTGATACAAGCTTAAATCGCGTTTGAAATGTCAGATAGCGAAGACGAATATTTGTGTTCTTCTGCTACAAAGTGGTATGTTTTAAATACAAATTTGGGTAGGAGCTATCATGTCCACCCTATTAATAGAAAACGATCTAAACATGGCGAATTTTATCATTTATTCCAAGAATTAAAATTTTACCCAAACCAGTTTTTTGAATATTTACGTATAGAAACTAACACTTTTAAATACGTCTTAGAAAAAACTCAAAACAAATTAAATAAAAACTGACAAAATTTCATTTATTAAACTAGTCACATCCATTCCGAAATTTGTATCGACCGTTTGACAGTTATCACACGTTGATTGTAGTAGTCAGCGCGCTGAAAGAATGGTGAGATACATTCTTGAATCTACCAGCTCTTATAACAGCGCTTATACCTGCTACACTCACTGCTTCGTTGTGTATGCTCGCATATATAACAATGCATTAATTTAAGCAAGCCCTGCTATGATCTATGCTACCATCTAGAATCCTAGCTCCATACTGCACGTACCTTAAGTATCGATAGTTCATTTTGATATCGTGTCCCTAGGCACATGTCTGCCATTTCTTAGATACGCCTCTGGGTTCACTGTGGATATTGTTTGAGTAAATTATGTTATTACCTAGTGTAAACAGTGTTAAGCCAACACACATACTAAATGCAGCGATAAAATCTAGAGGTCCGTACCGTTTGCCCTGTATTAAAATACTACCGATTAATACTGGAATCAGTTTGCAACATTTAAAAATTACTTGTGTCGGATAGTTAAGGAAACCCAAAGAAGCGTTCGATAAGCCCATAGTTCCTAATGTTAGTAATGCAAGTAGAAAATACGTCTTCATCGGTATTCTACAAAAATAAATACTGTTTAGTATCGGTTATGATTTTGTTTTATAGTATAGATTTTCAATACGAACTTCCGTGATGTTATGTTTTTTGCGAATTTCTCCATCGATCCAAAAACTGTATAATATGCAAATTGCACTAATGTTAAATACCATCCGTGTGGTTTAAAACCGTCTAATGTAAATATTAATTCTTGCATATATCCATAAATTAAAAAAAATATAAAAACCGCCGCGCTACACAATAAAAACTGAACAGTCGAACTGTATTTACTAATATCTATGCATAAAATTTTTACTACTGGTTTTTCTGAATTGTATTTCTTTATCGAGGAGTCGTATATAGTTATTTTTGACTCCATCGTATGGAGAAAAAAAATAGTATAAATTTATTTTTGAAACGTCAACACATCATTTTGACAGCTGTATTTTACACGTGTAGTATTGTATGCATTTGTTTTTGTTGCTTGTGCAACTCGGGACAAGGTGAAAGAAGAAAGTCAAATAAGTCATTGTTGCATAATAAGCTCGTTTGTTTCAATGTTATTGAAATTATTGGATTTACATTCTATTCAGTTGAAAATTTCAATTACCAGCCACAATTTTTGATATTGAATAGATTTTTTATTTTTTTAATGTATTAATTTTGAAGCACAAGTGCAATAGTCAACCCTCCTTGTACAGTACGTTGCGCTATCTGGCATGTGGGTAATGAACTTGTGAGTAATGGCAGTCGCGTTATCGTTTTTGTGTGTTTGATGTTTTAATATAAACTTTTTGTGTACAGACTCGTAATATCGCGTAATGTTTATTTTAATTCGGTGAGTGTTTGTGTTTAATTAGTGTACCGAGGATGTATTGCAACGTTGATAAGAGTCATACCAGCGGGGGGCCTACTGCCACGACGAAAAATGTTAAAGAAGGTAAACTATATACTTATAATGCTGCTGACACATTCCGAACTATCATTAGAATTTTTAGCATAATTTAATCTCTCGTTTACATTGTCATATTTTATTATACCACATGCTTTTGACGTTACCTATTTACAGTCCGACTTTCGTTCTTTGTACTTTTACAACTCAAGCAAAGTTCATAGTTTCATTTTTATTTAAAATAATTTTGTGATTTTGCATTGCAATGTCCTAGACCCTGGGAATAATAATATTATACTATTCAAATTTTTATATTTGACTAAAAATGGCATTACGTTTTTAGGATTAATATTTTTTATCTAGACTTCTATGCTTACCGGTTTTTGTACAGTTATATAAATATTATGTCATATTACGGTATTATTAATTTATTATTTATACGCTTGAAGTCTTACTGGAAATTGACATTTTATTATATTGATAAATGTTATTTTCTTCACGGAATTGTAGGCACATGTTTAATTACAAAAAATATTTAATTTTTAAATTAAATCTCCGTCGCTTGTAATAGTATGTTTATCGTTTATGATTTAAAAGATTACTTTTATAAATTGACAACGTACCTACCTACACAATTTTATATGAATTGAGAAACATTGATTTTTCTTTAAAAATTAAAATACTTAATGCGTTAAATGTCAAAAAAGAAGTCAAAGACTTCCGGAAAGTTTGTTGTATTTTTTATAAAGAAAACTGATTTTGAAAGGGATATAGAAAACGAGTCTCGTTTGTCTTCGAATTTTTCATTGAATTTCGAGTTATAATTAAATACTAAAAAAATGAAATGTCGTCATTTCCAATGTTAAATGTGACAAATGTCTACGAAAAATGCAATTCGCAATCTTATAGTCCGGGTAACATTTGGCGGTGACTGGAAAGTTTTTTTTATGATTGATATCTTTAGTAGTATCCACTGCAGGACGGAATTTTTCATCTTTTTACATGATATATAAAAAGGATACCCAGCTGGCACTCGCTTCTTTTCTAGCATTACATCAGGATAAATTATATGAAACTTGCTGTGCTGTAAGATAATAAAAAGTGACAGTCGAAATAACTGACAGTCTTTCCTATTTTTATGCGTTTACTGTTTTGTTTTCATTCAATAAAAAAATTGAAATTATTGCATCGTAAAAATATTGCCATTTTGAAAGTTGGTTGCATTTATTTAATTTTGATTATGAAAACGGCACTTACAATGATAACGATTTTAAACATGGGGCTAGGGAATGCAATATCGATCTTGCGAGATCTCGAGCCATTTTTCGAGATTTAATCTCGTGGGCAGTAAATCTCGTTTTTGAAATCTCGTTCGAGATCTCGACCCGATATGGTCGAGATCTCATACGAGATTTCAAGAACGACCGCGCTTGAAAAAAAACTTATACGTAATAGTTTTTGACAGTCGCGCTAATTGGTTCTGTTTGTTTTTCTGCATATATTGTTTTAATTATTGTTTTCTTGAGTAAAATGGACAGTTATTTAACTTATAACAAGCATTAGATGGCTAACAAATTTCAAAGCTAAGTGAATAGGTACTGAATATGTTTAAGAACAATTCAAACCAAATGTTCGTGAACGTTACTAATAGTAACTTTTCCCTATGCTTCATAACTCCTAAGAAGTTATTTCCAAAATAATTAATTGACATATAGTGTGCTGTGTGAGTTGGGGTATTGCTGTTATATTTTGAAAATAAAACAAAACTTTAATTGAATCTTGGGACAAAAAATCAACGTTTATATTTAAGGAAAGTAATGAATAATAATCATCTGCACAGTGCACTACGCAATAAATCACACACGTACACAGTGACACAGTCACACTGTCCCAAGTAAGTAGTTTTCATTAAGTTTAAGTATTTTAGATACAAAATAATACGTTATTAGTGTATTTGCCATATGGCACATACACTATTGGCGTCGGTCGGATGGCGGGACCTAGGGGTCGGACCAAAATTTCTCGACGTTTCATAGCCTCCTGAACACTTTGGCATCATTTTTGGAAAAGTCTGTTTATATATGCATATATATATATATTTATATATATATATTTATATATATATATATGTGTGTGTGCGGGCTATAACTTTCGAAAGAGTTAATAATTTGATTTTGATGAAATTTGGTAGGCACGTTGAAATCCATCACCGCACGAAGCCTATTTAAAATGGGCTCAATCGGACTATTTTAAGGGTGGTTTTTAGGGGTTGAAAAATGTTTTTGGGCCCAAAAATCCCGAAAAAATTCTCAGAATTGTTTCAAAATTGAAATTTAACCTTTTAGTAAAGATCAAAATGTGCTGCTAAAATTTTAATAAAATCGGCCCGACAGGACCGGACTTACAAATTTTATGAAAACACTAGTTGGCGGATAGTGCTTTACTTACTGAAGTTATTTAGTTTGGTACCGAGGTTGCATTGATAAAAATATTGAAATTAAGAAAAAAAATATTATTTTAAGGGATGTATTAAGGGGTTAAATTTTTTATTTTGTCCAAAAACAAACTTAAGTTCACATAATAAAGCCACAATGCCAGTATTAGCAAATACACTATATTGTCGGCAGGGTTTTGGCACTGCGACCCGAGTTTTTTTTAAAAGTAGGCGAAATCTCGATATTGTCGAGATTTATCGAGATCTCGCCAGACAATCTCGCGAGATCTCGAATTGGCAATCTCGAACCCAGAGTCCAGACTGATCTCGCGAGATCTCGAATTGCCAATCTCGGCTCGAGATTGCATTCCCTACATGGGACTGATTTCCCGGGAATGTCTATTTTTTTTTGTTGGGAATTCTTGAGAAGTCCGGGAATTCTTTGACCGGGTTTGCCTAAGAAGTATTAGGTACCGTTCTTCTTTGAATGTAATTTTTTGTAAGCAAATTCTATTTTTCTCTGCTTATATTACGAGTTAAATTATACTTACGTCTTACATGTTACAGGTATATAATATGCAAATTTTTAAAATAATTGTTTTTTGCCATACCCACTATAAAATAGCTGCTTTACATGAATGTAAAGTGACTTTTGACAGGTCGGTGTGGAAAATAAACGGTTTCCATAGTGATTTATGTTTATTCGCCCGCTGATCGACAGCTACTCTCGGCCTACTATAGAGTGAAGTTGGCGACTCAGATGAACTGTCAAATTTTTTTGAAAATAGTGAAGAAGTGAGATGCAGCTATTTTATAGTGGGAATGGCAAAAAGTATCATATAATATATCTTGTGCGTAATGATATTGTTACAAAACTGTTTTCTGAGTTGGCGGAATAAATATTTATTTACAATAATTAAAAACCACAATAATAATGAACGCAACAACGAAAAGACAATTCTAACAATCAACACAACTAAACAGTAATTACAAAGCAAAACAAACAACTATATACAATAATTCGTAACAATTAACTATATACCAGGACTATTTATTTCTAGCTATTTATGTTTCAAATATTTATATTCACTGTATTTATATCTGCAGACGCACTATTTGTCGCTCAGTATTCTCCATTGACTGATTTCCTCACTCACTCGTACTGCTGTTTATATAGGCTGCGTAGCATAAGCCTAGTGTGTTCTCGCTTTCTCTAGAACTTTCGTGTGCAGGTACCAGTTGTTACAGTAAGCGGACCCCGTTTCTCAGAACACTTGCCTGTCGTTTATGTACAGGGTGATCCGTAACAATATTATGACTCGTGTAAAATTTTATCGCTCGTTTTAACATACTGTCACTACTCGTCAGTAATATGCCTCACGATGCAACTCGCTATACAATCTACTATTAATTGTATTTTACGGGAATTTGTAGTTCGAATATTGTTTTTTGAAAACAATTACCTATACTCATATAAGAATATTTCCATCATCCCCTTGTCTAAGAAGAAGATACATTGAACAGTTTTGTTGTTTTTTTAACATTGGAAATGTTTATGTTCGTATATGGGGGCAGAGTTACGAGTTTTCGTTCAAGGCCAAAAGACAACGGTGTCGCGATCAAGTGAGGAGCAATCATGCAAAATTGAACAAGTGCAATTTTTTCGAAATGTGTTTTATATCATGTCTAGTTAATTGAGAGGTATTTGCGACGAACACAACGGTGTCGCGATCAAGTGAGGAGCAATCATGCAAAATTGAACAAGTGCAATTTTTTCGAAATGTGTTTTATATCATGTCTAGTTAATTGAGAGGTATTTGCGACGAACACAACGGTGTCGCGATCAAGTGAGGAGCAATCATGCAAAATTGAACAAGTGCAATTTTTTCGAAATGTGTTTTATAGATAGATAGATAGATAGATAGATATTTATTTAATTTAAGAGCATGTAGTTATGCTATAAATTCGTCAATTATCGATAAAAATTACAATAAAAATTACATTAAAATTACATTAAAAATGACAGTACTTTGAAACAACATAGAATTAAATCTTTACAATGAAATTTTTTCTTATGAACTGTTACCATATTCCAGCTTGTTGTATAGGCACAGCCCAGCAAAATATCATGTCTAGTTAACTGACAGGTATTTGCGATGATCTGCGGTGTTATTTTTGAGCAAATGTTAATAAATACTGTATAGAAAAATCCATTTAAAAGTTAAGTAATCAAGCAAAAGTGAACGCGTATATAACAGAAGAATAATAGGGTTATTCCTGACAAAACTAACCAGTGCATTGATAAATATTGTGCGTATAATAAACAGTTAATTATGTTTCATATATGCTGTTATCATTTCCAATGTCCTCGATGGTTGCAAGGATTGCGAAATCTGTGAATTTTTTATATAAACTTCGAGAAGAAAACAATCCTTTAGAGTACGGGGCAACCCGTTAATTACATACGATCTATTAATAGTGGCACGTATATATCTGTTCCCGATAGGCAAAACAGCGTATGTCGATTTTTTCACCTGGTTCCGTACTCACTAGTCACTACCAGCTATTGTTTTCACTGTTTTGTCTGCCCGTTAAGTTTCTTAATGCTTAAACCAGGGGTTCCCAATCTTTTTTTTACTGCGACTCCCATATACAGGTTGCAATTTTTTGCGACGCCCTTCAAAAAGAAGATACCTGCCTGTGTGTAGCTCTAGCAGACAATAAAATTACTTTGTTATTCAACGAAAACTCCAAAGAATATATAATATTAATTATTCTAGATGTTTATTAGATTCTAATTATTCTAATTATTAGAAAACATAAACAAGCCGTGAGGTGGGTCGTTTATTAGGACTAAAGTGCGACCCTTGAGGGTCCACACGACGAACTTCCCAGTTTGATAAATATTTAATAATAATAATTAAATTAGATATTACACAGGAAAGTAATCATTTTAATCATTAAAACATAATTATTATTTATTTTTAACAATAATTTAAAAAAAAAACGGCTGAACCGATTTTTATAACATTTATGTCGGATCAAAATGACGTTAACACGCCTCAATTGACACCCTTACGATGTCGATATAATTTTTTATTCGCGAGATATTGTGTAAAATCTACTTTTCTGAAGTCTATTTGGTTAAGAAAAAAGAACGGCTGAACCGATTTTGAAAAAATTTCTTTCAGATCATGTTTACGTTAATACGCGTCGATTGGCACCCTAATGTAGTCGATATCATTTTTCATTCTCGAGATTTCGTCTTAGAAAGAAATGGACACATATACGTACGTATACACGTACACACAGACATCTTTCTAAAAATAGTGTAGTGACCTTGAAACATAAAAATTTGTTATACATTTTGATTTCGATTTTCGGACCCATTACAATAACTTCCAATATGGGAAGTTAAAAAATTACAAACAATACAATAATTAATGAGAAGGATGAGCTTGCTTTTCTGAGCATAAGTATAACTTCTCAAATCGAGGCTGAAATTTTGAAATTGCGACTCCCTTAGAATAGCGCCGCGACGCCCCAGGGCGTCGCGACACACCGTTAGGGAACCCCTGCTATAGGGTATACTTCCCGTTGACACAGAATCTTGAAATTTGGCACGGAGGAAGGCCTCATAACACAAGTAAAGGAAAAAAATCCGAAAATCGTTAATTTCTAATTCTATATGTGGAATTATTACGTGACAAACTTAACTTTTATTAAAAATTCGGTATTGAATTCTCAGGGTGCGAATTTTACTCGCACTCGGCCGTCTTTCCCCCCAGGGGGACATTGGGATGTAGTTGTTATCGCAATTGCATTCCAATGTTCTTTGGGAATTAGCGCTCCCAGGGACCCGAGCTCGTACCAGTCGGTTTGTGTATGCCGGCTGGCAGATTTTTTAATACACACCCAGTGGGAACATTGGAATTTAGTTGTTCTCGAAATTGTATTCCATTGTTCTTTGGGAATTGGCGTTCCTAGGAGCCCGAGCTCGTACCAGTCGGTTTGTGTATGCCGGCTGGCAGATTTTTTAATACACACCCAGTGGGAACATTGGAATTTAGTTGTTCTCGAAATTGTATTCCATTGTTCTTTGGGAATTGGCGTTCCTAGGAGCCCGAGCTCGTACCAGTCGGTTTGTGTATGCCGGCTGGCGAATTTTAATACACAAATATGTTATTTGTTGTGCTGAAGACGCTGATGACCTGAGTTGTCGACGCGTCTATAATAAATAAATAAATCGGCCGTCTTTTTTTATTCGACGTTAAGTGGTTTTGTTATACGGCCACAGAAACATACCTCAATAATTCTCGTTGGGTTTCAAAGTTATTTTCTCATTTTCTCTAGCAACAAACAAACAAACACCTTTCTTTTTACCGCGGCAACGTCATTAAAGTTTTCTTGACCTCGTTTTCTTCTTTTGTTTTGTAATCCTTTACCGCCGCTATAAAAGTTCTCTTTCTCTGTGTGTAGACAATGGACAACCACTACAGGCCACTTCTGTTGCCCTAATGACAATAAACTTTACTTAGTTTCAATCCTTATTTACAGGGTGGCCGCAGACCTTGAAAACCTGGAAAAGTCAGAGATTTTACAAAAAATAAAAACCCGGGTCGCAGTGCCAAACCCTGCCGACAATATAGTGTATTTGCTAATACAGGCCTTGTGGCTTTAATACGCGAACTTAAGTTTGTTTTTGGTTGGAATTGCTTCCTAACGTTTCGCGCTAGCACGAGTGACGAGCTTCTTCAGAGGTCCTTCCATCTCCGATGCCGGATGTATCCAGCATCGGAGATGGAAGGACCTCTGAAGAAAATCGCCACTCGTGCTAGCAAAACGTTAGAAAGAAATTCCAACCAACGACGGCCTATAGACCCGAATCAGGACAACACCAGCACACTGCGTCATCTTCCGAAATATTTCCTTTTCGTCGTGATTCGTGAAACATCCTGTATATAGAGATGGATGTACAAACGAATGGATAAAACGATTGGTCGACTAGTAGGTCATCCGGAATAATACGGTTTATGGACCGGAAACTATTCGAACTCTCCTTTACTTCCTCGTAATGTGTAGTTTATACCGATAATGCAGATTTCTTTACGATTTAATCTTTATTGTTAGGTATTTAATCTGATGACATCTTTTTTATTGTTAGTGTCCTGATTGAAAAAGAAGGCAACGTGTTATTCTTCTTTAGCGAGGGTAGAGAATTGAAATGACCTCGACTCAAAGATTACCAACTGAAATATTAACGAAATGCTTTAATGAAACGCTGACAGGGATAAAACGGCTCAAACGATTTCGATGAAATTTACTGAAAATCGATCTAGCTAGGTCTCATCCCAGGAAAAATTCGTTTTCTTATAGATTTCATCATTTTAAAAATCAATTTTTTGACGTTTCAAAATAGTGTAATATTGTAAGCAGGCTTTGGATGACTTATTTACAGATGCTATGATATCCATGGATTTTATTAATAATAATAATAGTAAGCCTTAACATTCCCACTGCAGGGAAAAAGGCCTCCTCCGCAGCTTCTTCCATTCGGAACGATTCTCGGTTTTTCTTGACCAAAGGGGTCCGGCGAATTTGGCAAGATCATCCCTCCATCTTGTAGTTTGTCTTCTTGTCATCTTGAAGTTTGTCAGCGTGAAACCTGTCAACTACAATATCATAAGAAGGCCACCCCTCGACTTATTAATAATAATTATTTATTAGTTTTAAAAATACCAATTCAATTAAATAAACCAAATATTTTGTCCACTATCCTGCGATTATTCTTAATTTTATTATAATCACGATGGACACGATTTCTAATATAAATTTAAAAATACCGAGAGGGGAAAAGCAAAAATGTAAATGTTTGAAGTATTTATACTTCGACCGTTCGCTTAAGTGGATGAGGCACATACCTATACCCATTTTTTATTTTAAATTCAATGAATTCTGTACTTAAGTATACAGGGTGGTGACCGTGACTGCTGCACATAGGGATTTAACCCGTAAAATCAAATTTTCGCGATTTCCTGCTTCCCTAATTATTTTAGGAAAAATATCTTCAAATAAAAGTTTTAGAACACAAAATTCTGCATCTAAATCATTATAAACAAAATTAATTTTGCATGCTTTGGAACGGCAGAAATTCGATATGAAAATGTCAAAATTACCTCAAAAACAGATAGCGATAGCCATGGAACTTGAACAAAATGATGACGTTTTAGCTGTCAGAATTATTTCTAATCATTTTGTTTAAGTTCCATGGCTATCGCTATCTTTTTGAGGTAATTTTGACATTTTCATATCGAATTTCTGCCGTTACAAAGCATGCAAAATTAATTTTGTTTAATGATTTAGATGCAGAATTTTGTGTTCTAAAACTTGTATTTGAGGATATTTTTCCTAAAATAATTAGGGAAGCAGGAAATCGCGAAAGTTTGATTTTACAGGTTAAATCTCGATGTGCAGCAGTCACGGTCACCATCCTGTATAGTTTCAAAATTTGTGACCTATACAACGTCCTTTGCGTTGTCACCAAGCAAAAACTTTGTGGACACGCCACAAGTAAATGACCTTCGCCGTTGAAAACCGCACGCGTTAATAGCTCACGTTACGACGACATGTGGAAAAAAAAATTAATTGTCGTTACATGCTATCAAATGTCACAATGAACGCTGCTTTTGTAATGTGTGTACATATTGTTACAAAACTGTTTTCTGAGTTTGCGGAATAAATATTTATTTACAATAATTCGTAACAATTAACTATATACAATAATTGCAACAACGAAAAGTCAATTCTAACAATAAAAAATTCCAAGTCTTCATGGTTTCCGGGCTTGTAGTTCTACCGCCGGACCACGGCCTACAAGCCCGGAAACCATGAAGACTTGGAACAATGCCGGCCGTGAAAGCTTGCACACCTGGATTAAACGGTAATTATTGAACTAAACGAGTCACTTAACTAACACTTAACAAATAACTATATATACAAGGATTATTTATTTGTAATTATTTATGTCAGATTTATTTATATCAGACGCACTATTCGTCGCTCAGTACTTGACTTCGTATTCAACACGACACTGATTGCCCCAACACGACACACTCGCCGTTTATATACCTGCGTGCGGTGTATACTCAGTGCGTCCTCGTACTCTCTAGCGTTGTCTGGAATCTTCGATACCATTCCACGCTTTACTACTGTGACCTTTCTTTCTCGTCGTTTCTATTGGAGGCAGTGGCGTAACATGTTGGGGTTTGCTACAATATTTTCATTGCAACGAAACAGTGTTTGGAGATGCGGTTTTTTATGGCGTCAACCTTCATCCATCTTTAAAAAGGAAGGTTCTCGAAATCTTACATTTATAGCAGATTAAGAGGACAGCTTAAGCTGTATTTTTAAAATTTGTCTCAGTACGAACTTGAGACTTCTCTCAGGTCTATTGATTTCGGTGCCAATGCTACTCTATTAGTCCAGTCACGAGAGATTAAAACGGGGGGTCCACCTTGCGTTTTGTGCAGCAAATGATTTTATTTTTTTTGTGTCCTCAAGCATATTTAGGAGATGTCAAATCCAAGTTTGCGACCTCTAAAACAGGGCGGGGGAGTTTTGATGGGCTAAAAAACACGATTTTTTACACTTTTTTCGGTTTTTTGCTTATAACATAAAAACGGCTGGTCCTATCGAAAAAATGGCCCTATTCAAAATTAAAGGGCACAAAATTTACTTCAAAATGCATTAGTCAAATATGTTTTTATTCCGATTTTTACCGACTACAGAACTTAGAAAAACAAAAAAAAATAATAAACTGTTTTTTTGTTTGAAGGCGGTAATCTCAGGAACTACCAGTCTGTAAAAGGGAGTAAAACGTGGGTATAAGATTTTTTGTAATAACATATATTATAGCCTATAACCTTCCTTAATAAACGGGCTATCTAACAAATTTTTTTTTTTTAAATCAGACTTGTAGTTCCTGAGATTAGCGCGCTCAAACAAAAAAAGAGTTTATTTTTAGTGTATTTGCCATAATATGGCACATACACTATTGGCGTCGGTCGGATGGCGGGACCTAGGGGTCGGACCAAAATTTCTCGACATTTCATAGCCTCCTGAACAATTTGGCACCATTTTTGAAAATGTTTATATATATATGTATGTATATATTTATATATATATATATTTAAATATATATATATATATATTTATTTATTTATTTATATATATATTTATATATATATATGTGTGTACACGATAACTCTCGACAGACTTAATCGATTGAAACGAAATTTGGTACACATATTGGGACCCATCACCGCAAGAAGCCTATTTAAAATGGGCCCGATCGGACCATTTTCAGGGTTGTATTTAGGGGTTCCAAAAAGTTTTTGGGCCCAAAAATACCGAAAAATTTGTCAGAATCGTTTCAAAATTGAAATTTAACTCTTTAGTAAAGATTAAAACGTGCTGCTAAAATTTTAATAAAATCGGCCCGACAGGACCGGACTTTCAAATTTTATGAAAACACTAGTTTGTTGATACGGATTTACTTATGGAAGGGTGTATTTAATGTGGTACAGAGGTTGCATTGATAATAATATTGAAATTAAGAAAAAAAATATTATTTTAAGGGATGTATTAAGGGGTTAAATTTTTTATTTTGTCCAAAAACAAACTTAAGTTCACGTATTAAAGCCACAAGGCCTGTATTAGCAAATACACTATATTGTCGGCAGGGTTTGGCACTGCGACCCGAGTTTTTTTTGTTTGAACGCGCTAATCTCAGGAACTACCAGTCCGATTTGAAAAAAAATTTGTTTGTTAGATAGCCCGTTTATTAAGGAAGGTTATAGGCTATTCGAGTTTTTCAATAGGTTCGTAATCGAGAATAGGTGCCTTTACCCTATCGATATTCTTCTTATTTTGGGACGATACAGTTTTGCATAAACAAACGTTATATTTTCTAGAATCTTTTTAGTATATTATATAGGTACCTACATTAAATTTATTGTATTTGTTATTTTCTGTGTCACCGAAGATTGTGTAATACAAAATTGAACCATGGTAATACAAAGATCAGATGATCATAAAAATAATAATAGTTAATGTCGAAAATGACAAAAGAATTATTACCCGGTTTCGTAATAGTGAATTGGTTAATATTATTATGTTAATAATATTCCATAAATTATGCAAATTTATATCTGTATACAAAATATAAACAGATTTAAATTTTTTATCTAGTTCGTTACAAAATTTCATAAATACGCGTTTTATTTAAATGGCCGCGTATAGGGCTTGAGCGTATAGTCGAGATCGTAGGGACCAAATGTCAGCTTTTAAAAATAACTGGTTTTTGAAGTTATAATAAGTACTTTTTTGATGTGAAACATCTTATGTCGGGCTGTGAACAGCCGCGTGAGGGGAAATATGCATAGAAATGTTTGGTCCGCTCCTTCGCTGCTGTTCTCCCCACCACTGCGGCACTGTCTTTCTTTCTTTTGGCTCAGGCGTGCACTGTAACACACGCGTGTGTTACAGTGCAGTATATAGGATTACGTCAGCATAACAGTTAGTTGCTGCTTTTGAAAAAATATATTGTTACACGCATCAAGAGCAGAGGCGCTGCGGTTCGGCTGATGACTATTATACTACCGATTTAGGTTCACTGGCGTATAACCATAGACAATTACCACAACCATAGACAATAACAACAAGGTGTATGTATTAGCCTGGCGACACCGGCGAGAACTAATTGTGACAACATGGCACATTGTGAATGGTCTCCCGGCGGAAATGGAGGGGTTGGTTTGAGGGCATCCGGCGACCGGCGCTTAAGCGACACAGGCGTGTATAATTGCGTAGCTAATATAAAAGTGTATTTTACGGCCATAATAAACGGTATAAATAATTTCCGTAACAATATACTACTACATAGAGAATACCACCGAGTTCAATAACGTTTTTTTTGATGTTTCACATCTGTCGGGGTTCCCGAGACTCACACCCTTTTTTTATTCATCATTATGTAAGGGAAGATAATGTAGCAAACGTTTGTGCTTCCACAAGCTAGGCATTTCAATAAACCAGTGTCGAGTAAACAGACAGTGTTTTGTTGACAGCTGACGGTCGTAGTATACTAGTACCTACACATATCGACTAGACACCGGACCGCCAAGTGATGATGCTCCTTTTATTAATAAAGTGAACGTCGTTGCCAGAACTGTCTTGATCCGTTTGTAAACATATAACATACTCAAGTGATATTTTTTCCGCGTCTTGTTTTATAAATCCCGTTTTTTTTTGTGACAAATTGAGATTGAGGGTGTACCTACCAATTAGGACTCTCGGCCACTTTAGAGAATGGCCGAGTGTGTAGTACTGCTATTGTTTACATGGCGTTGCCATGGTTCTCTATTACAAGTCCCCAGTTTCCGCGCGGGTTCTAGCCCGAGAGCTGGTAAAAGTGTCAATTGGATTTTCAATTTATTA
Source organism: Mongoloraphidia duomilia (assembly GCA_039654895.1). Classification (NCBI taxonomy): domain Eukaryota; kingdom Metazoa; phylum Arthropoda; class Insecta; order Raphidioptera; family Raphidiidae; genus Mongoloraphidia; species Mongoloraphidia duomilia. Next base: position 7,118,875 of record CM077527.1, on the reverse strand, counting down.
TTAAAAAAAAAATAATGAATTGAAAATATGAATTGGTGCTAGGCCCAAATAACCTTAGCTGTTGGTGGTCTTTCAAACACAATTTAATTTTTTAATATCGTGTATTATGTCCTCCTCGAAGTCGAATTACATCGTTGAGCCGTCGTGGCATCGAGTTATAATCAATATAATATGGTTGAAAATGATTTTAACATGTTCATATTAACTATAAAGGTATTATGAAATGAAATACACATCTAAAAGCATTAATAACGAAAAAAACAGCTTAACTCCCCTTGTGGAAATGAAATATGCGGTTAGGGGACATTTAAAAAAAAAATTGCCGATTTTTTTGCCGCTCAGTTATTATGCTTATAAATACAAAACATCGGAACGGTGCTACGAAATTACACTTCTGGTGCAATATGAAGGATTAGACTTTATTTGTTGACCCCCTAAAATAAAATAAATATTAGTAAAAAAAACTTTTTACGAGACAAGCTTTTATTTAAATGCACTATAAAGGAAAAAATAATTTTTAATAATTTAGGTTCATAATTATCGACATCTCAGGTCATTAGCGTCTTTCAACTACACTAAATAACAACTTTCATAAAACTAAATAACATCACAAAACATCCATGAGCGCAGGTGGGATTTGAACCCACGACAGTCTAGTCTAGAGGCTGCGGTACCAAGTACGCTATCCACTAGGCTATACTGCCCTCCCTTTTATTGTAGACATTTCGTTGCTCTGTATCCGTTATTTTATTTCATAAGTACATGGAGATTGCGGAGGTCAAACTTTATGTGTGATTGTTTCGAACAGACACTTGGCCTGCATGTCGTCCGCGATTTTTGTTTCTTTTTTTCCGCGCTGTACGTTCTCTCCATCTTTGTTTTTGCTATTCTCTCCCATTCTCTCTCACTCCCTCACTCGCACTCCCACTATCCTTGTTACGGTCAACAAACTGCATTGCAATTGTAATATAGGCATCTCGGATCTAAATTTGGTCTGCGGAAACATATTATTGTAGCGGTACCCGTCCGGCTTCGCCCGGGTGCTAAGAAATCCCGGGTGCAATACACAGTGTATTCAAGTGAACGATCGAAGCGAGTGAATAGTATGTATAATGCACTACTCACTCGCTTCGATCGTTAGCTTGAATATTATAAATACACTACTCACTCGCTTCGCTCGTTCGCTTGAATATTATGATTACATTACGCACTCGCTTCGCTCGTTCGCTTGAATATTATGTTAATTGTATTTTAAAGACCACCAACAGCTAAGGTTATTTGGGCCTAGCACCAATTCATATTTTCAATTCTTTTTTTTTTTTTTTAATAATAAATTGAAAATCCAATTGACACACCAGCTCTCGGGCTAGAACTCGGGAACTGGGGACTTGTAATAGAGGAACCATAGCAACGTCATGTAAACAACAGCGTCGGTACACTTTGAATATTATGATTACATTATTCACTCGCTTCGCTCGTTCGCTTGAATATTATGATTACGAACAAATTTGATTACCATAAACAAAGTTATAGTGAGTTAACCTTAAAAGATAGACATATGCTGCCGCGGACTTTTTTTTAGAACTTTTAAAGGGGAACAATTCCGTCATAAGTACATGATTTTTGCGTAACTTTAACCGTTTACGCAGCGGAAGCTCTCAAAAGTAATAATTATTTCCCGTTTTTGCAACATTTTTCATTGATGCTCCGTTCCTATTGGTCGTAGCGTAATATTATATGGCCTATAGCCTTCCTCAATAAATGAGCATATCTAACAAAAAAATTTTTTTTCAAATCGGACTGGTAGTTCCTGAGATTAGCGCGTTCAACCATACAAACAAACAAACAAACTTTTCAGCTTTATAATATTAGTATAGATATGTACCACATATAAAATACCTGTACTGATGATGGATCAAAAATCGTGAAGCCAACATAGGTGCAGGTATAAATATCTGTCTTTTTTCTGCGGGCTCAGCTGGCTGGTCCCTGATTGGCTCCTGTCATAGATTGTCCGAATGAAATGTAGAGATATCTTTAATTTCAAACATACACCTATAAAATATATACCAAGCTTGTCGATTTACTCAATGTGCCCACCCTAACAAAAAATCGTAGCGCCGTCACTGCTTGTACAGCCAGTACAGATGTTATGATATCAATGCATTTCGTTATAATAATAATGATTTATTAATTTTAAAAATGCGGAGAGGTGAAAATCAAAAATGTATATGAAGTATAACTTCGACCGTGCGCTTATGTGGGTGAGGCACGTACCCTTTTCTTTGAGCGACAAAAATAGAAATGAATTATTAAACTTGCAAATGCAAGGTCAATCAGATTTGTTCAACTGAACGTAGGCTGACTGGTGTATAAAATTGTATTCTATATAGAATTCAAGAATCTACTGTCTGTAGATTGTAGAAGGAAGAAATCGCGGCGACATCGGCGTACCCTTACAATTGGAAACACAAGTGGCATAAGTAATAAAACTTGACGGTATAGGGGTGTGCGAACATTCGAAAAATTGCGTGTCCGTTGAAGAATGAAAGTACTCGATCGTCGAGGATATATAGTATTCTCGCCTCAGAACAAAGATGGCTATAGAAGGAGCAGAGGGCAGTGTGGCCTAGTGGTTAGCGTACTCGATACCGCAGCCAGGGGGTAGTATAGTCTAGTGGTTAGCATGCTTGGCGCCGCAACCTCTAGACTGGACTGCCGTGGGTTCGAATCCCATCTGCGCTCATGGATGTTTTGTGATGTTATTTAGTTTTAAGTTAGTTGCTATTTAGTGTAGTTGAAAGACGCTAATGACCTTAGATGTCGACGCGTCTATAATCTACAATAAAATAAAAAAGATACCGCAGCCTCTAGACTATACTGTCGTGGGTTCGAATCCCACCTGCGCTCATGGATGTTTTGTGATGTCGTTTGGTTTTAAGAAAGTTGTTATTTAGTGCAGTTGAAAGATGCTAATGACCTGAGATGTCGACGCGCTTTAAAGACCACCAACAGCTAAGGTTATTTGGGCCTAGCACCAATTCATATTTTCAATTCATTTTTTTTTTTTAATAATAAATTGAAAATCTAATTGACACTTTTACCAGCTCTCGGGCTAGAACTCGGGAACTGGGGACTTGTAATAGAGGAACCATAGCAACGCCATGTAAACAACAGCACTGCTACACGCTCGGCTATTCTCAAGCCCAGAAATCTGTGTAAAAGTCATCCATAATCGAACGCGATATACTGATACACACAGAAACAATTCAATTTGGTTCCTTTATTTGAACTTAAAAGAAGAGTATTGTTTTCCAATGCTTGGAGATCATTCTGGTACGATGGACAGAACAATAATGGCTTTGTGTTTAGACGCCATCTTTTCGAGTCCTTTCTTTGCAAATTTTTTATGGTTGAATTGGCTGTTCCCAGTCGTCTGTGGTTATTTTAACACTAACAGCCCGGTCCAGCTTCGTCCGGATGCAAATCTATCTGCCCAGACAGATGACGTTAATACCGTTAAACATAAATAATTGTATTCGTTGTCATGGAAAAGAATACATCCACTCTAGATAGCGCTATGGGAGGGATGCAGACCGCCCCCAACATGTAACAAAAAAATGGCCACAATTATTATTGCTTCAAGGCTGAAATTGTTTGTAAGTATAGCTTGTCGGTGACCCAATAATATGCGCCATTATAATATTTGCAGATCGATTGGTCAGTATTAAATGAGTGGCACATCGTCCTAAACGTGTCATGTACCCGACGAATTTTTTATTATTAGGTCAAAGTTCAAATTTTAATATGTTGTTACGGCGACTGTTTTAAGTATATATTTCAATTTGCAGAACAAAATGTCGGTATTAACCCCCTTGCAGAACGATATAAACACCTACGCGAGCAAGTTTTCCTCTAAAAGAGGGTGTTAATTACCGACATTTTGTTCTGCAAATTGAAATTTATGCTTAAAACAGTCACCGTAACAACATATTAAAATTTGAACCTTGAACTAATAATAAAAAATTCGTCGGGTACATGATACGTTTAGGGTGATCTGCTACCCCATTAATTCTGACCAATCGATCTGCAAATATTATAATGGCATTATTGGATCACCGACAAGCTATACAAACAATTTCAGCCTTGAAGCAATAATAATTGTGACCGTTTTTTTGTTACATGTTGGGGGCGGTCTGCATCCCTTCCATACCGCTATCTAGCAAAATCCCTTAGTCAGGGCACTTTAATATGTCTCCCTCAACATCTTCACAAAAATAAGGCCTTGAATAAATAACACCAAAAAATTGTCACTAGCTCTCGGCCTATTACAACTCGTGTACAAATAGCTATTAATAGACATTTGTGTTCAATCATTGTTACTGAAAAAAATGTAAAAATATTTATAAACGCCAAACATACCGGTAAAGTGCACACACTTATGGACCTATATATTCTGTATGGCCAATGTTAGTAATTTACAGTGCTGTTAATTTTCTGTCTCACTTTAACTTATGTAATGTTAAATTCGTTAGAAAGTGACAAAAAAATAACAGCACTGTAAATTCTTACATTGATCTTACAGAATAACATCATTTGATTAGATCTAAAAATAACTTGAATAGTAACAAAAGTGCCATTAATAAAAATGACTTAAGTAGGTTTTTAATTGATTCATTAATGTCGGGGCGTGCGCAGACATAGTGTTTTATGCTCTTTTAATACAATTGACATTTTAATATCAAGTAGGCGTCCACTCGAAGAAAACAAAACGTAAATGCCGTTGTTTTCTTGTTTCGAAAACAGAACACTAACGACCGCTATAGTATGCGAAACATTGTGTTTATGTCTAATTTTACACAAGTGTTGGATTTCAAATTGAATAATAAATTTTGTTTAATTTGAATTTTTTAGGTCAAATAGTTTTCAGTGTGTTTGGATTTTTATACAGGCTGAGTTCGACCACCCGTATCAGTCGTTTTTTTCGAAAACGGTTAGTCGTAGAGAGTTGTGTTAAAAATTTGTATTATAAAAGCCTTAATAAAGAATTGAATGGTGATAATTTTTTTTCCCGGGAAGGTCGGCTTCCCTATTATAGTTTGCTCTAGAATGTTCAGAACTCCGGAATTATAAATGTAACGATAGGTCGAAAGTGGTATTGTTGAAAAGATCTTTAAAAAATAAGCAAGTTTTGTAGGGATTTTTTTTTAGTACTGCCACCCCTGTTAAGTAATTATGTTTGAAATTACTAAATTAAAATGTCATAATAACGAACTTTTTAAAAGTCCGGATTTAAAATCTAGTTACCTATAGAAGAAGTATACTCACAGTATAACCAGAAGAGCTCAGTAGTATGTATTAAAGAGTAAATGGAAGACAGTTTGAACACTTGTGACAATGTCTAAGGTTGCTAGATTTTGAATGCCGACTTCGTTCGTTATTATGAAATTTTAATTTAATAATTTCAAACGAATGTTACTTAACAGAGCTGGCAGTAATTAAATAATTTTTTCTACAAAACTTGCCTATTTTTTAAAGAGCTTTTCAACAGCACCACTTTCAACCTATCGTGCTATCTAAAATTCCGGAGCTCTGAACATATAATAATTTATATTTATATTTATAGAAATTTACAGGGGTGACAGTAATAAAAAACAATTTCCTACAAAACTTGCTTATTTTTTAAAGATCTTTTCAACAATACCACTTTCGACCTATCGTTACATTTATAATTCCGGAGTTCTGGACATTCTGGAACAAACTAATGGGGAAGCCGACCTTCCCGGAAAAAAAATATTACCATTCGATTCTTTATTAGGGCTTTTATAATACAAATTTTTAACACGAACTCTCTACGACTAACCGTTTTCGAAAAAAAAACGACTGATACGGGTGGTCGAACTCACCCTGTATAAGGGCATTTTTTAAAATGAAACTTGATTCGTTTCTTTCGTTCGGTTACGCATATCGAGCGTCACGTCACGTCCAATCGAAGCGATCGATCAGATCAGTACTCATCGAAAGGCAGCGACGTTATGTTCATAACAATATTGTAACGTATATGTCGGTAAAATAGATTTTCTTCTCGATTGATATGCTGAGGTCGGGTCAAGGTAACCTCCATTATTTTTTTTTAATCAGACCATGTGGATTTTTTACGGAATCTTGTAGACGGATAGGCGCAGCTTTTTTATGGGGCATACTATTTATTTATTAATAATGAAGTCTTGCTGCATTCGACTTCTCCGCTTTTAAATTAATATGACGTGAATGAATGAATTGTGAATTATAGACGCTCGACAACAGAGGTCATTAGCGTCGTTTAATATGACGTGAGAAGTATTGCCGTCATATAATGACATGCCGTTGCGACGGTAGTCGAGTCGTGAAGTCTAACGCATTAAACTATTATGTTTACAAACGCAGTTACGGACTATTAACAAATTTATAAAACGAGAAAAATGTGCCGTGAATCTGTTAGCGATACAGCTATTTGTTTTTTTTTTTGTGTGTTTTTAAAGTTGCTTTTCATTAACTGCCTTGATGCACGATTTGACGTCATTTAATGTACCATATAATATGACGTTTGACGTAGTGTTGTTTTCGATTTTTAATGAACAACTGGACATTAAATATAAAATTTACTTTCGATTTATTTTTATTTCTTTGACGTATGTTTTGATATAAAACTCCTGGTTAAAATTATTACACAACTAGGTATTGCTGGCGATATTTTTAGTTTTAAAGGTTATAGCAATTTAGATTGTAGTAGGCGGGACTGAAAAAAAGGGAATTGCGGGATGAAAAATTGTGACAGCGAAGGATTTGAGATTTTATTTTCCGTGTTTGAAGTGTAAAATTTGCAAAATGTTTTCTGAGTTGGCGAAATAAATATTTATTTACAATAATTATTAACAATTAACTATATACAATAATAATAACGCAACAACGAAAAGTCAATTCTAACAATAAAAAAACTTAAACGGTAATTGTTGAACTAAACGAGCCACTTATATAACACTTAACAAATAACTGTATATACAAGGATTATTTATTCGTAATTATTTTAGTCACTGTATTTATATCAGATTTATTTTATTTGTTCAATACTATCACAGTACAATCTACACTGCCTGATTACCGTTGACTGATCAATATTTATTTCATTGCATGACACCGTCGACTGATCTCTGACTCACTCGTACTTCGCTTATATAGGTCGCGCAACCCCACCTCCCCCCAGGGGGGACATTGGGATGTAGTTGTTATCGCAATTGCATTCCAATGTTCTTTGGGAATTAGCGCTCCCAGGGACCCGAGCTCGTACCAGTTGGTTTGTGTATGCCGGCTGGTGGATTTTAATACATAAATATATTATATTTTGTTGTGTTGAAGACGCTAATGACTTGAGTTGTCGACGCGTCTATAATCTACAATAAATAAATAAAAAGCAACCACGCCTAGAACGTTCTCGCGCTGTCCAAAACATTCCGGCAGGTACTCGTGGCTCAACAAGCAGACACCGCTTCTCGATTTCTCTATGGGAGACTGTGGCGTAACATCTTGGGGTTTGCTACAATAATGTAATTGTTTAAATGTGTTTTTGAACATCTTTCTGATGTAATGACCTAAGTTGTCGACGCGTCTATAATCTACAATAAATAATCATATTTCAAATCGAGAACTGCTTGGTGTAATGGTCAGCTTGCTGGCCTTTGGAGCAAGCTGTCGTGCGTTCGAACCCCACCTCATGGGTGTTTTGTGATGTCATTTAGTTTTAAGTGATATGTTATTTGATATTGTTAAATTGTGTTTTAAAGACCACCAACAGCTAAGGTTATTTGGGCCTAGCACCAATTCATATTTTCAATTCATTATTTTTTTTTAAATAATAAATTGAAAATTCAATTGACACTTTTACCAGCTCTCGGGCTAGAACCCGGGAACTGGGGACTTGTAATAGAGGAACCATAGCAACGCCATGTAAACAACAGCATTGCTACACGCTCGGCCATTCTCAAGCCCATATGTTATTTGACGTAATTAAGACTCTAATAACCTAAGTTGTCTATAACCTACAATAAATTGTTTGAGTGTGTGTGTTTTAAAAACCACCAACAGCTAAGGTTATTTGGGCCTAGCACCAATTCATATTTTCAATTCATTTTTTTTTTTAAATAATAAATTGAAAATTCAATTGACACTTTTACCAGCTCTCGGGCTAGAACCCGGGAACTGGGGACTTGTAACAGAGGAACCATAGCAACGCCATGTAAACAACAGCATTGCTACACGCTCGGCCATCTCAAGCCCATATGTTATTTGACGTAATTAAGACTCTAATAACCTAAGTTGTCACTTGTCTATAACCTACAATAAATTGTTTGAGTGTGTGTGTTTTAAAAACCACCAACAGCTAAGGTTATTTGGGCCTAGCACCAATTCATATTTTCAATTCATTTTTTTTTTTAAATAATAAATTGAAAATTCAATTGACACTTTTACCAGCTCTCGGGCTAGAACCCGGGAACTGGGGACTTTAAATTGTTTGAATGGATGCAAGCGTGGAGGCATCTAGTTTAAGTTTTATTCATATATTCGGGGTAGTTTTGAGTTTATTGTTTGTATATACAAAATATTATGCAAGTTCTATTCCGGTATTCGTTATGCACCACCGCGTCGAGGATTGCAGCAAACTCTTGGCGAACACGTATGTTAAGTGGTGGTGTTCGGGGAAGGACGAGACCGGAGACACAGCCTTTTTTGTTTAGTAAATATAGAAACATCATGACTTCGGGCCTTGGTGTCGACAGGAAATTTTGAAGTAAAACTTGTTTAGACAACGAATATACATGGGTGGGACATCTTAAACAATGCAGTGAAATATCTCGTAAACGATACAAACCATAAAAAAATTCACAGATTTCGCAATCCTTGCAACCATCGAGGACATTGGAAATGATAACAGCATATATGAAACATAATTAACTATTTATTATACACACAATATTTATCAATGCACTGTTTAGTTTTGTCAGGAATAGCCCTATTATTCTTCTGTTATATACGCGTTCACTTTTGCTTGATTACTTAACTTTTAAATGGATTTTTCTACAGTATTTATTAACATTTGCTCAAAAATAACAGCGCAGATCGTCGCAAATACCTCTCAATTAACTAGATATGATATAAAACACATTTCGAAAAAATTGCACTTGTTCAATTTTGCATGATTGCTCCTCACTTGATCACGACACCGTTGTCTTTTGGCCTTGAACGAAAACTCGTAACTCTGCCCCCATATGCGAATATAAACATTTCCAATGTTAAAATGTTTTATACAAAAGTTATAGTGTCAAGGAGAACAGAAGACTGTGATATCAGATTTAACATAGGTGGTGCTGTGAAGGTCAGGCGAAGGTCAGCTTCGATTTTTTAATTGTAACAGTGCATTTTTATTCCAGAATACGATACAGTATTTAATATAGTGAACAAAAATAGCAGAAGAAAACGTTAACTTTTTAACGTTCCCTTTGAAGAATACAATACAACCTGCCCTACCCGATTATTCGACTCCTTCACCAAAACGTTCGGGTTCGACCAAGAGTAGGCCAAAGATGTTTGACCGAAGATGGCCGAAGCGTCGGTCGGGCTCCAGCGGCAACGCTATAACAACCGTATAAGGTTCAAAAGATGTTTCTTTATTTGTTTAACATACACTGTTAAGAAGACTATAGTTATTTTAGTCTGCATAACAGATGTCGGAGATATAAGTCTTTATAATGTGCTCTACACATTATATTCATGTAACGCCGTTTGTATATACAGTGAATTTCACATAAGACGCAACATAGGCGGGCTTTGTTTGCCTAGTAGCTATGGAAAACATTAATGTATTAGAGAAAATCGTTTCACTTAATAATAATAATAATGTTGGTTCCTGCCACAAGTGCTGCCTCTCGTGGATAATTGAAAGGACTACTCTCAGGAAAATGGCTCATTCTCAATGGGTTACTTGTGTTTTAAAGACCACCAACAGCTAAGATTATTTGGGCCTAGCCATGATACGAGTGCATAATAAATTTACCAAATCATTTGAATTAAATTCTTCTAAATCATCTGTATGCTACATTGGAAGTTCTCAAACAGTCAAAAGTGTTTCAAATCTCACGCTATCAGTTTATATAAATGGGGAATTGGTTCCTAATGCTTCCTCCGCAAAAAATCTAGGTGTGCTATTTGACTGTCATCTGGACTTTGCTGAGCATATAATTTCGAAATTCAAACAAGCATTTTATCGATTAAGAGTAATTCGCAGATTTGGAAAATTTATGTCTACTGAAATTAGATCAAGGCTGGTTAGCACACTTATTCTACCGATGATCGAGTACGGTGATGTTACTTACTGGAGCTCATTAGATTTTGCCACCCGAAATAAACTGCAAGTGATGCAGAATGCATGCATAAGATTTATATATAATATTTCATATCAGAATCATAATTTAACACCGATAATAATTGAGCATAATTTGCTTGATATGTACCACAGAGGTTTATTGCATTTTTGCAATTTTTTAGTAAAAATAATTAAATCAAATGAGCCCCAGTATCTACTTGGAAAACTGACTGCCAGTCAAAATCCGTACAGTTCTTGTTATGAATTATATACACTGCCTTTATCTCATTCCTCTCAATTTCAAAAATCCTTTTCATATGTAGCCCCAAAACTTCTAAACGATATGTCCCAATCAGCAGACCTGGCAGATATTGCAAGCAAAATTTTAAATTTGAAACCAACTAAAATTAAAATGTTAATAAAAAACTTTGTGTACAAAAGGCAATTCAGTACGAATAAATATCGTGCTTGTCTGTAAGAACTAATGTTGGTTTCATGTACCTATGTATTTTATGTATGTATTTTATTTTTGCCTATGCATATTTTATTAAATCTATGTATTAATTGGTCAGAAAGGCAGACCAGTTTGTAAAGACTGATTTCTGACCATTTGCGATAAGCAATAAAGGATTATTATTATTATTATTATTATTTGAAAAATATAAAGAATTGCAAAAAATTTAACTACGACCTAAAAAAATATTTGCTGTCAAAAAACTTATATAGCCTAAATGAATATTAATTTTAATCTTTTGTATGACTAATGTAATAGACTTCGGTCTCCTACAGCTAAATATATTATTATTATTATTATTATTTTCAATTCATTATTTTTTTTTTAAATAATAAATTGAAAATCCAATTGACACTTTTACCAGCTCTCGGGCTAGAACTCGGGAACTGGGGACTTGTAATAGACGAACCATAGCAACGCCATGTAAACAACAGCATTGCTACACGCTCGGCTATTCTCAAGCCCTCAATGGGTTACTGAGATAACAGCCAATTAAATTACTGCATTGACGAACTTATTATTCCATTGAAAAAACCGTAACAGAACACCATATCAGCGTATTCGGCGTGAATGAGCCATTTTCCTGAGAGTAGTTCGTTCAATTATCCACGAGAGGCAGCACTTGTGGTAGGGACCAACATTATTTATTACCCAATAGTGTCGTGACATTTTAGTGGTATTACTTTATTATTTAATTAATTTAATAATTAAGTTATACCTACCACTAAAATGACATGACACTAATGGGGAATAAATAATGTTTGTACCTACCACAAGTGCTGCCTCTAGTGGATAATTGAAGGAACTACTCTCAGGAAAATGGCTCATTGTGTGGCATTTTTAACTGAGAATTGGCCACATGTTTATGAAACTTTTTAACTCAAAATGAACGACACTATAACATACTAAAATAATATTGTAACAAAACTGTTTTCTTACGTGGGTGGAATAAATTATTTATTTACCATAATTAAAAATGTAAGAACAATTAAAATACAATAACTGTATGTCAGTGCTAACAATCAAACGATAATAATAACGAACAGTAATTCTTAAACGAACTGAAGCACTTTAATAACACTGAACAATTTATATGCTGTATTTATTTCAAATCGACACTGTCTCACGACTGACTCACTACAGTGACTGCCCCTGCTTATATATAGAGCTAGCAGCTTGATCCCGCACGCTCGCGCGCTTTCCAGAATATTCTGGTGGTTACCCGTGTCTTCGTTATCATGCCACGCCTCACCATTGTTACCTGTTCTCGACGCTTCTATTGTCGCCAGCGGCGTAACATCTGGGGTTTTGCTACAATATGTACCACCCGTCTTGAAACACCTGTATTTACGTTTTAAAAAACCGTTCCAGAGAAATGTAAATGATGAGTTAATTTCTTTCTCTTTTTTTTAAATCCATTTCCCATCTGTCACATCATTGTTGTCTGATCTCCAGTTGTTTTTATTATGCCACGCACACATTTTCCATAATACATAAAATTTATTACGAATATGATATTTGGTTGGTGTATTGTCTCTTGAAACAAAAAACATACGCGTCACATGGTGACTAGGCTACGTGTGGTGAAGATTTATTTATTTATTTGTGTAATATACACACAAAGCATTATTTTCTTTATGTTGGTATTTTGTTGTAGTACTATATGATTTATTGGTCTACTATACGGCTGTTATTTATAACCTTTGTTTGTTGCATTGCGTTTTGTTTTGCAGATAAAACGACAAAATCATTTTTTATATGCATTTTACAATAATGTATTATTCAAATATTACGTGAAACTTCAATGTCAAACCTCGGTCGGTTATTTTTGTATCATAAGTGAGGGAAGGACATTCGAACATCCGACATTTTGTATATGGACCTTTTCCTTTGCGCGACACCGAGGACAAGTTGTGTGTGCCCTGGTCGAATATCGAACACCACTAAAGTTTCCAATTTCTATTTCAATAAGACAAAAGCAATGCAACGTCCAAGCAACTAGACCCTGCAATCAGGGTCCATTCTGATTGATCGAAACTCCATCTTTATGTCGTTTGACACACACACCTAAGCGAACGTATCAACTAGCTATAGTGAACTCTGTATACTAATTAGTGATGTGCCGGATATCCGTATCCGCGGATATCCGAGGGAAAAGAAAGATCCGTATCCGTATCCGTTAGTTTTTTGGCAGATCTTTTACCTTATCAATTTTCAATTCATAGATAAAATTTTATATATATAGGTGATTAGGTAATAATGAAAAACAGTTAAATTCCATTCAGATTATTTTTTATTTTTTAATATCGTGGTCAATAACTTTTTCCCATAACAGATAGTCTCTTTCCAAAGGTCGATGTGCAATATTTAGTATTTACCGTCGCGCACTCTATAAGAAAGTTATAAGATCCGTATCCGTATTCGCGGATCTTGAGACCAAATATCCGTATTCAGATCCGTATCCGCGGATATACATTTTTAACGATCCGGCACATCACTAATACTAATATGGATAGTTGACAGCGATTAAAAAATGGATTTTGTATGTGGAGAACGTTCAAACACATATTCTTCAAGACAGGCATTAATGTTCACAAAATTAGAATGAAAGCTTCAGGTAAGGCTTGTAATCTAATTCTTTCTATTAAAGTCGATCAATTTTTTGACATTTCAAAATAAAACTTAATTAAAATTCATTTTTTCATTCCAATTTCTCAAGAGCACTGTTACTGTATAAATTTTGGACATCCTAATATCTCAAATATTAAATTAAATTGCGTTTTATTTTGAAATGTCAAAAAATTGATCGACTTTTATAGAAAGAATTAGATTACAAGCCTTACCTGAAGTTTTCATTTTGATTAATGCCTGTCTTGAAGAATATGTATTTGAACATTCTCCACATACAAACCCATTTTTTAATCGCTATCAACTATCTATATTAGTGTATAGAGTTCACTAGTTAGTTGTTACGTTCGTTTAGGTGTGTCAAACGACATCAAGATAGGGTATTCGACCAATCAGAAGGGACCCTGATTGCACGGCCTAGTCGCTTGTCTCCAAAGTTTCCAATCTCTAACTCAATAAGACAAAAGCAAAGAAACGTATGGAAGGTTTGCTCGCGCGTGCAGGACACCCAGTATATTATGAACTTGCATATCGTGCACATCTCTCTCTAATAATATAATTTGCACACGAGTTTCTAAAATTAAACCGTCATTTTAATCTATGATGGAGACGATTAAAGGTACGTGCAGTACGCAGCTGGGATTCTAGATGGTAGCATGTATGGTAGATGGTGGCTGAAATTATAAGCGCTTATAGGTTTGCACAACGAAGCTTTGATACTAGCATTGATACAAGCTTAAGTCGCGTTTGAAATGTCAGATAGCGAGGACGAATATTTGTGTTCTTCTGCTACAAAGTGGTATATTTTAAATACAAATTTGGGTAGGAGCTGTCATGTCCACCCTATTAATAGAAAACGATCTAAACATGGCGAATTTCATCATTTATACCAAGAATTAAAATTTTACCCAAACCGGTTTTTTGAATATTTACGTATGGAACCTAACTGCACTTTTAAATACGTCTTAGAAAAAACTCAAAACAAATTAAATAAAAACTGGCAAAATTTCACTTAGTAAACTAGTCATATCCATTGCGAAATTTGTAACGGCCATTTGACAGTTGTCACACGTTGATTGTAGTAGTCAGCGCGCTGAAAGAATGGTGAGATACATTCTTGAATCTATCAGCTCTTGTAACAGCGCTTATACCTGCTACACTCACTGCTTCGTTGTGTACGCTCGCATATATAACAATGCATTAATTTAAGCAAGCCCTGCTATGATCTACGCTACCATCTACGCTACCATCTAGAATCCCAGCTCCATACTGCACGTACCCTTAAGCTTGGTAAATGGATTATATAGGTACTTCTCTATAATTTACACGGTCGGCCATCGCATACGATTTGGAGTGCAGTTGCAATTATTGCGGATATGCCAAAGCGCAGATTTGACACTAAACTTATCTTTCTGAAGCCGGCTCCACACGACATGGCCAGCGTATGCCAATGTTGGCGAATGTCTTGGCGACCAATGTTGGCTATATGGTATGAGCATTGGGCACGTGTGATCCATTTGAATATGTCCAATTTATTCACACGACAGGATTTTGTTTGGTCAAGCTTTGTACACCCAATGTTCAACGAAGCACCAACATTAAGCAAAATGGATAGCGAAGATGACGCAATTACTGCAAGTGCTTCTGCGGTAATAATTTCTTGTGCCCAGCTCTTAATACATGTTTCATGCAACTCATAAATTTCAATAATACACACACACTGACAAACACCGCGTAGTGAAAACTGTCCAGTCGTCTGGATGAAAACAAAATTATATTTGCAAGTCGAGACCAACGTTGGCCAGTCGCTTTGATGTATGTTCAAAAAACCGCCCTCAAAGCGAATGTCTTCCAATGCCAACGTTGGTGACAGGGCAACAGGAAAACCATCCACTCGGCATGGCAATTGCCCGAATGTCAACGTTGGTCGATATTTGCCATGTTAAGTCTGGAGCCGGCTTAATTTTCGTGCCAATAATACAAATGTAACTAATATTAATAGCGTGTCTTTTCTGTAATTTTTTAACCGACTTCAAAAAAAGGAGGTGGTTCTCAATTCGGTTGTATTTTTTTTTTCTTTTTTATGTTTTTTACCTCAGAGCTCCGTCATTTATAAACCGATTTGGAAATTTTTGTTTGTTTGAAAGGATATACTTTCAGATTGGTCCCATAGAAATTTCATCAAAATCGGTTCAGTAGTTCGGCTTATTTTAATAAAAGTGAGTAACGGCATGTGATTCCTTTAAGGTAAATGTCACTTTTTGACACTAAAAAGTAAAAAATAAAAAACTTTTTATCAAAAAAAAACCTCCTTCAAAAAGCCACTAAAAAAAGGAAAATAATGAAATTTTTAGGTCTGCGCCAATTTATTAAAATATGAAGTTGGTTAAAAAGAAGATATTAATCTGCACTATACTATACTTTTTAACCGACTTCATATTTTATTAAATTGGCGCAGACCTCAAAATTTCATTATTTTCCTCTTTTTAGTGGCTTTTTGAAGTAGGTTTTTTTTTGTTAAAAAGTTTTTTTGAGGTGAAAGCTCTTATGCCTCGACGATTTGATGGGTAAAATGCTAGCTTGATGAAACGAAGAATGTGTATACAAAAATGTGTAACGGGAAAGAACGTTTTGAATGCATCCCCTCTTCTCCCGCGTCTGTGTTATATAAAAATGAATAAAATTTTTGGAAAACTTTAAAAATTGCTAGTGATATGTATTTTTGTTCAATGGATATTATGCTTGTAACGTGGAGCGATTTTCTCTAGTGCATTAATGTTTTCCGTAACTACCAAATAAACAAATCCAACCTATGTTTTATTTATTGTAGATTATAGACGCGTCGACAACTCTGCAGGTCATTAGCGTCTTCAACACAACAAATAATCCATTTTTGTATTAGAATCCGCCAGCCGGCATACACAAACCGACTGGTACGAGCTCGGGTCTCTGAGAGCGCTAATTCTCACAAAACACTGGAATGCAAACCACATTCCATTGTTTCCCCTAAGGGATCCAGCCTATGTTGCATCTTAGGTGAAATTCGCTGTATGGACCCGCGCAACAATCGTTTTCTGACACCGGTAAACAGACAACGCTTCAGTCGTTGTATAGCGAGACGCCGCCCCCCATTGTACTGGGCACTAGACTTGATACATTCCGATCACGTACCTCCTGAAGGTGCTTGCGTATTAAAATATGTATTACAGTGTCTAGAGAGAGAGAGACGGCATGCATAATGTACTGTTGTATGTCCAAAGTACAAGAGAACCCCGCTTCAAAGGTAGATGAAGTGCCATGCGTTGTGAAAAACAAGTTTTGGGGCGGAAAACCTTCGGTTCTTGGAAGAAGCTTCTTCCCTCCTATATTGTGGAGACCCCCCCCCCCCAGGGGGACATTGTAATGTGGTTGCTATCGCAAATTGCATTCCAATGTTCTTTGGGAATTAGCGCTCCCAGGAACCCGAGCTCGTACCAGTCGGTTTGTGTATGCCGGCTGGCGGATTCTAATATACAAATGGATTATATTTTGTTATGTTAAAGACGCTAATGACCTGAGTTGTCGACGCGTCTATAATCTACATTTAATTAATTAATTAAATTGTGAAGCTTTCGGTTCCACCTTATTGCAGTCTTGCCTCGCGGGACTGCGCCCCGCTTGGCAGCAAACCACACGAGTCGGAGCCTTCGCGGCTCTGCCAGCCTTCAGCTCTAAAATCTAGATGTAAAGCAGGCAGTCGTACCAGGAATCCAGCATAATTGTCAGGAACAGCAATGCTGTTTCATATAAAATATAGTATTAAAAATAAAAGCTCAAAAGACGTTCATATAATGATTGACTTTAAAGATCATCATCAGCTAGTTGTTCGAATTTTCAGAATTTAATTAAGAACTGACCGGGGTTTTCGGTGAGATTTTGTGATTATTGTTTTGGTATACTGATTTATTCACGTTTGCCATATTGTTTGAATGTATTATTGGACATACGTTATTCTTGTACAACAATAGATATACATAGGTATAAAACAATCACGTAGACGGTAGACCAAACGAAACATCCTCCTATCATATATATGTATATTGTAACTTGTAAGGTCTTGCCTAACATCTATGGAAACATATATCCATCTATTATACGAGGGACAGTTATAATCTATACTAATATTATAAAGCTGAAGAGTTTGTTTGGTTGAACGCGCTAATCTCAGGAACCACAAGTCCGATTTGAAAAAAAAATTTTTTGTTAGATAGCCCATTTATTGAGGAAGGCTATAGGCTATTTAATATCACTCTACGACCAATAGGAGCGGAGCAGCAATGAAAAATGTTGCAAAAACGGGAAAAAATATTCCTTTTGAGAGCTTCCGTTGCGTGCGCTGCGTAGACGGTTAAAGTTACGCAAAAATCATGCATGACGGAATTGTTCCCCTTTAAAAGTTCTAAAAAAAAGTCCGCGACAGCATATGTCTATCTTTTAAGGTTGACTCACTATAACTTTTTTTATGGTAATCAAATTTGTTCGTAATTATAATATTCAAGCGAACGAGCGAAGCGAGTGAGTAGTGTATTTATAATAATCAAGCGAACGAGCGAAGCGAGTGAGTAATGTAATTATAATATTCAAGCGAACGAGCGAAGCGAGTGAGCAATGTAATTATAATATTCAAGCGAACGAGCGAAACGAGTGAGTAGTGTATTGCACCCGGGCGAAGCCGGACGGGGCCGCTAGTGTTACATATTTTTAAGTGAAACTTTTTAGCATCGTTTTTTCCGTTCATGTCGAGGGATGCGTCGCGTAGGGGTATCGCAACTTCTTCATATGCAGTAGGTCGCTGGTGCAAACCGGGGCGGCACCATTTTTCGTTTTACTTTCGCGTTTCATATAAGGAAATTGAAGTGTGGTGATACAGGGTCGTGAAATCGCGTGTCCTAGATAATAGTCTCAGAGCCGACCGTCGGATTTCCCATGTATCGAATGCACGGACAGAGCTGGTGTGAGTTAATTGGGGCAGACAAATAGGGAGCCGGAAATTTAAAAAATAGGGCTGCCAAGGAGTTGACACTCCATGAAAGTACTCTTTGTGATCGACATTTTGTGTCAATGAGCCATTTTCCTGAGGGTAGTTCCTTCAATTATCCACGAGAGGCAGCACCTATTTATTTTCTATTAGTGTCGTGGTATTTAGTGGTATAACTTAATTATTGTAATCATTGTAATTTATATTTATGTAACGTTGATGACATGAGAGGACAATCCAAAAAATGACTTTAATTAAAAGCTTTGTCCATTCCATGGCGGTTCACAATCTGATGGTTGCTAAACATTCGTCCTTGAAATTTACGACCGTGAGCCGTAACTGACCCTCGTAAAAGTTCGTGGTACATAAGGAAGGATTTTCATGTATTCCGTCTGTATGGCCGTAACGCAACCGACAGAGCTTTAGTGGACAAGCAGAACGATTTCAGTAAAACCTCAATACGGCACATTGCAGTACAACCGCGCCATTTACGGCAGGTGCGGTAAACACTTTTTGAAAGGGAAATTTTTTGATGTGAAACATCTTATGTCGGGCTGTGAACAGCCGCGTGAGAGGAAATATGCAACGAAATTTATGGTCCGCTCCTTCGCTGCTGTTCTCCCCACCACTGCGGCACTCTCTCTCTCTCTCTCGGCTTCCGCGCGCTCGCGCACGGGAAGAGAGAGAGAGAGAGTATACATACGAACGTACTGTAAAGCAAAAGTATATGTATACAAGTGTAGGTATGTAATATAGATAACTTCGCTGTGTATTTAGTTGCGTTTCAAGCTAAATATTGATCAAAATGCGTAGAAAAATGTTGTTTCGAAGTGAAAATTGCACCAAAAAAGTATGTTTAAAACATGTATAAAAAATATCGTTTTAAATCGATCAAGTATTTTTCGAGCAGGATCGATTTTAAATTCTACAACGCTTTTCTTATGGAGAAATATGTGTGGTCACAATTTAAGGTCATTGTTAAATCAGATTTTCTGACAATGCTTTCTGCAACCAGCAATCAGGCCCCGATTCCGTATTACCGTTTGAAGGAAAAATTGTAAAGCTGCGGTCGCATATAGGTTGTACACACCTACTATATAAGTGTACAGGAGATATTATGTAGTTTCGCTGCTGTAAATTGAAATAAATGGCGCGCTTTCTTACCGACCGCGACTGTGTACAATGTATTCAACTGTTTCATTCGATTTTGTTTATTTATTTTGTTAAAACGAAAATAAAGACTGGCATATTACTTACAGAGCGGCGGCAGAGCCACGTCCCTTGGGGCGCCGATGCACCGCCATTTTTCGTTGTTACGGCAACTGCCTCACTAGGGTTCCATGGCAGCGCAACTGGTTGCGCTACCGTGGTTTCTCTAGGCTGCCAACAAAGCTACCTCCCTCAAGGAAAACATTGGAATGTAGTTTGCATTCCAATGTTTTGTGGGAATGGGCGCTTCCAGGGATCCGAGCTCGTACCAGTCGGTTTGTGTATGCCGGCTGGCGGATTCTAATACACAAATGGATTATTTGTTGTGTTGAAAACGCTAATGACCTGAATTGTCGACGCGTCTATCATCTACAATAAATCGTTTAGAGAAGATAGTATAGTGTCATTTCTGTGTACAGAAGAGTTTCGGGTGACCGGGTCGGACGGGCCTATGTTTTCCAACAAGGGGTGGTCCTGTGAATTGGGTTTGTTCGTCGCCAGTAGAAACCCACCATTGATAGCTCCTTGCAGTTAAAAAACATAGACCCGTCCGATCCGAAACTCTTGTATGATGCAGAAATGACGCTATACTTATATCTTCGAGGGCAGTATAGCCTAGTGGTTAGCGTGCTTAGTGCCGCAACCTCTGGACTGGACTGCCATGGGTTCGAATCCCACCTGCGCTCATGGATGTTTTGTGATGTTATTTAGTTTTAAGATTGTTATTATAATTAGTGTAGTTGAAAGACGCTAATGACCTGAGATGTCGACGCGTCTGTAATCTACAATAAAAATTCACAGATTTCGCAATCCTTGCAACCATCGAGGACATTGGAAATGATAACAGCATATATGAAACATAATTAACTGTTTATTATACACACAATAATCAATGCACTGTTTAGTTTTGTCAGGAATAACCCTATTATTCTTCTGTTATATACGCGTTCACTTTTGCTTGATTACTTAACTTTTAAATCGATTTTTCTACAGTATTTATTAACATTTGCTCAAAAATAACACCGCAGATCGTCGCAAATACCTCTCAATTAACTAGACATGATATAAAACACATTTCGAAAAAATTGCACTTGTTCAATTTTGCATGATTGCTCCTCACTTGATCGCGACACCGTTGTCTTTTGGCCTTGAACGAAAACTCGTAACTCTGCCCCCATATACGAACATAAACATTTCCAATGTTAATAAATAAATACTTATATCTTCTCTAAGCGATACAACCCGACTATAATTCGGCGGTCCCTTTCGAGGGAGTCGTGTTTCGTAAAACATGCTGTATATTAATATTTGACGGGTCCACTTTGTGAAACGGTTTATTGGAGATAAAAACAGGAAATATTAAATAATGTTCGAGTATTGAATCTTCTACAAGTGCGTCCCGTTTGTGCGAATCAATAACAGTCATTGTTAAATTGAATATGAAATACTTCCCCCAATATTGTCGAATCCGTGCGTATAGCTACTATGATATGACGTGCAAATATATCTGCGACCACGAAACAAAAACGTGTAGGTATCTCGAAGTTTGAGACAAGTTTTTCTGTGTCTTCTGATAACGAAGCTTTTTGTTAAGGTTACAGTTCACCAGCTGTTCAATATGCCTCCTTAAGGTACGTGCAGTATGAAGCTGGGATTCTAGATGGTAGCGTAGATCATAGCTGGGCTTGCTTAAATTAATGCATTGTTATATATGCGAGCGTACACAACGAAGCAGTGAGTGTAGCAGGTATAAGCGCTGTTACAAGAGCTGCTAGATACAAGAATGTATCTCACCATTCTTTCAGCGCGCTGACTACTACAATCAACGTGTGGCAACTGTCAAATGGCCGTTACAAGTTTCGCAATGGATGTGACTGGTTTAACAAGTGAAATTTTGTCAGTTTTTATTTAATTTGTTTTGAGTTTTTTCTAAGACGTATTTAAAAGTGTTAGGTTCCATACGTAAATATTCAAAAAACAGGTTTGGGTAAAATTTTAACTCTTGGTATAAATAATGAAGTTCGCCATCGTTTTCTATTAATATAGGGTTGACATGATAGCTCCTACCCAAATTTGTATTTAAAATATACCACTTTGTAGCAGAAGAACACCAATATTCGTCTTCGCTATCTGACATTTCAAACGCGATTTAAGCTTGTATCAATAGTTACATATATAAAATAGATGAATACAAAACAAATTAATGTAAAATTAGTAACCACGCATGCGCAATGTGTTTTTATGGAATTTACGCGATGTGGCGATACCTGTTTGCGACGCCATTGTCTCTTTGTGTGCCTATTACCATCAGATTAATCGCTGGCTACAAATGGACCATCGATAATCTATGTAATCGGCCTTCTCATTTCTTACAGTGTAGGCACAATTAATAACCCTAGCTATTGGTGGCCTAAAAAAAAGAAATGAGCTGCTTTTCTATTTGGCCTCAGATGTTGTATATCTTGTGCGTGAAGAAGGGGAGACGGCTGAGGGCTTTTGATAGTAGACCGGGGTACGACGACGCGGCGGTAAGACAACCGCAGATGAAGACAGTCACGTTCTCTGGGTTCTAGAATAACTGATAGAAAACTATAAGAGATGGTCGGATAATTTAATAGTTTATGATTGATGGCGCGACCATTTTGACTCTCCTGGAGTTTTGGGACCGTTATACGAGCCGTTAGATGGTCGACTGTCAATATAAACTGGAATGATTGAATAAACAAACAGCTGCACGCAATCAGCGATACCCAATGAAAACAGAACAGATGGAAATTGGTGTTGAGGACAGTGTGGTCCAGGTGCTCTGGATCAGGACTTTCGTTGGTTCGAATTTTGCCTCCGCTCATGAATGTTTTGTGATGCAATTTAGTTTTAAGTGAGTTGTTATTTAATGTAATCAAGACGCTAATGACCTAAGTTATCGACGCGTCTGTAATTTACAATAAATAAATAAAAAATGGAAAGTGTGTTGCCGTTTTAACTAGAAAATATCCGTTCTCGTCTCGAGACGAGGCATTTTGGCAACATTCGTCTCATTACTTAATCGACGGTGCCCGCGGTTCCCACTTAACCTTAGGCTCGTATCGCAAAATCGCGACTGTCATATAATCCGTCACTTAAGCCACTAGTTGCATAAATTACTATTAAAGATTTCTTAAAAAATAACTGATTTTTTTTGATCAACTCGAGAAAATTGCTAGCATTTGATTAATGAATTTTCGTTCAACCGTCAACGTTTCGTAGTTTACCATTTTATTTTCGTTGTAAGCGATGTTTTCTTTTCTTTTTTTTTTGTTTCATTGAAAACGTCTTGTTTTTTTGTTCAATGGGACATGACAAATTATAATATTATATTTCTCGTTCCCTCCTTCGTTCCTTGACATATAAAAACTATCAAATAAAAATCACGGCACGTATTACGGTTTGATCGGCCTCCGCTGAACTTCCGGTCATGTTTGACAATTGCGTCTTGCACGACGCGATGCTCTCATGTCTTGAAGAAACAACAGACGTTCTCAAACATCCGAACGTCTGATGACATAATTATTAAACAATAATAAATTGAAAATATTGTAACAAAACTGTTTTCTTACGTGGGTGGAATAAATTATTTATTCACAATAATTGAAAATGTAACAAAAATGGATAACAATAAAATGTAACAATTATATCTCAATCCTAACAGTCAACACTGTTTGTATAATAATAACACGAACAGTAATTCTTAAACGAACTGAAGCGCTTTTTATATTCACATACGATTAACACTGAACAATTTATATGCTGTATTTATTTAAAATCGACACTGTCACATGACTCGTTATTTTTTCCGGTGACTGCTCCTGTTTATATAGAGCTAGCAGCTTGACCGCCCCCCACGTACGCGCGCTTTCCAGAACATTCTGGCGATTACCTGTGTCTTCGATATCATGCCACGCCTTCACCATTGTTACTTGTTCTCGATGATTCTATTGTCGCCAGCGGCGTAACATCTGGGGTTTTGCTACAATATGAATTGGTGCTAGCTGCGTTGTCTATAAGACGCAGCGACGGATTTTCCTAAGTGTCTACGTAAGGCAAAATAATAATAACACTTTAGCTGTGCGATTTTTACCTGCCACCTAAAACGCAAGGGTGGAAGGCTGCCAGACTTACAGATTCTCAAATGGGGAACAGGTATACAGGTATCTATTTTTAATATTATTTTGCCTTAAGTACGTAGTCACTTGAGAAAAATCGTCGCGGGCTTGAGAATAGCCGAGCGTGTAGCAATGCTGTTGTTTATATGGCGTTGCTATATGGTTCCTCTATTACAAGTACCCGGTTCCCGGGTTCTAGCCCGAGAGCTGGTAAAAGTGACAATTGGATTTTCAATTTATTAAAAAAAAATATATAATGAATTGAAAATATGAATTGGTGCTAGGCCCAAATAACCTTAGCTGTTGGTGCGGTCTTTAAAACACAATTTCACAATTTTTCACATAAACCGTCGACTGCTCTCCGTCTATTAACTGTGATAGATAAATCAAAGAGCTGTTTTGAACTGTTCCGTGTTATTTCATATTTATTTTTGTTGTTTATTATATTTGAAAATATATATTTCTTGAGAACAATGTATGGCATGCTGTATTGAAGTGAAATATGGTAGGATAGATATTGTAAATTGTAGACGCTCAACAACAGAGGTCAGAAGTGAAATACGGGTTCCTGACATTTTGAAATATATTGGGTAGCGAGGTGATTTAAGACGTGCCAACAGAATGAAGTCGTCTAGCGGAAAAACGGATAGCCGAGCGTACAATATAACGTCCATCGCAACGGACCACAGGGAGTCGCAGGATGTATTTGTGTTCCTTCAGGATATCGCCATCTTTCTGGATAAACACTCCGGACGATTTGCCCTCTACTGTGTGTTCATAAACGTCGAGAATGCAGTTTTATTTGTCGACATTTGGGCCTGTAATATTATAGTGTAACAAAACTGTTTTCTTACGTGGGTGGAATAAATTATTTATTTACAACAATTAAAAATGTAACAAAAATAGATAACAATAAACTGTAACAATTATATCTCAATTTTTAACAGTCAACACTGTTTATACAATAATAACACGAACAGTAATTCTCAAACAAAGTGATAGTACTGTAATAACACTACAATTTATATGCTGTATTTATTTCAAATCGACACTGTTACACGACACTCGTTCCCTCGCCGGTGACTGCTCTACTTATATAGAGCTAGCAGCTTGACCCCCCCACGCACGCGCGTTTTCCAGAACATTCTGGTGATTACCTGTGTCTTCGATATCATGCTACGCCTTCACCATTGTTACTTGTTCTCGATGATTCCATTGTTGCAAGCGGCGTAGCATCTGGGGTTTTGCTACAATAGATTATAGACGCTCTACAAACCATGAACTACACAACTGGAAGTTTGTAGGATACTTAATTTTTAGGTCGTTTTTGAAGTAAAACTACTTCGGTCGCAGTGATTTTTAACAGATGTGGATAAAACGTAACGGAAGTAACCGTCTCTTAATTAATTAATTGTAAATTATAGACGCGTCGACAACTCATGTCATTAGCGTCTTTAACACAACAAATAATCCATTTGTGTATTAGAATCCGCCAGCCGGCGTACACAAACCGACTTGTACGAGCTCGGGTTCCTGGGAGCGCTAATTCCCAAAGAACATTGGAATGCAATTTACAATAGCAACTATATTTCAATGTCCCCCCCTGGGGGGAGGCGTTTTTATATAGTGATTAGTGATGGATAATGGGCAGGGCCGTAGCTAGGGGGGGCATTAAGGGGCAATGCCCTACCTTAAAACATCCGGTGCCCTACTTTAAGGAATTATAAATAAGCCGCAAAGACTGTCACGACAGAATGACAGACTTGATCTATCTGACATTTGGAAAAACAAGATTAAATTCGTTGGATCTAAATGAAGTTCTTTGGAAATTTGATAACATGGCAAGTTCTGTATTTTTTTTTTTTGATTGAATTGTCATTCACCGTTTTTCTGCTTTTGTAATTTGATATCACCAGATGAGGTGGGCAATCCAATTAATAAATTGTAGTCTTTTGCTTCAGCCCTACTTTAAACTTTCAGTGCCCTATCTTGAATTCAGCTCTAGCTACCCGGCCCTGATAATGGGTGAAAAATAACAAGAACAAAAGCGCGGTCAATTTTCGATTTAAGTGTAGGAAGTGAGAGAGTTTTACTTATACCGTGTGATCTTAAGCATCACGCACTCTTTTTTTCGTAATTTTTAGTTTTCGTTTTTTATAGTTTACTCCTTAAGAATCGGTTTTCATATACCCAAGGCCCCCGGTATGGAAATTGTATGAGGAGTAAAATTTATACAAGCGTTAACTCAAAAGCGTTACGTTTTTCTGCGCAACGTACCTTGCGCACATGTACAGGGTATGCTGCGCGACAGCTGACGCATGTAAGTATGTATGTTTGCCTACTGCATAGGTAGTCAAAGACAAAGATAGGTAGTCGTACTTAAGGAGTAAACTCCAGTCGTGCGTCGGAGCTGACACACACACTTTTTTCGTACGTACCGTAAACGCAACAATGAATCAGTCGCACAGATCAACAATATCTGCGATTGTCGGTCGGGATGTCAGACTCACTTCCTTCGATACACCGGATATTGCAATCTCTGCTGTCCGTCGTAATAAAGCCTATGTATTTATTATAGAGTCAACTCGCCAGACGATGTTAGTATAATATTATGTTTAAGTGAGTGCGTTGTCAAAATGTCGTGTATAGCGAGTTTAATTAATTTGTTTAGCTATAGTTTCGATGCGTGTATACCTCCTTGTAAATGGGTCATGATTTCTGCCGACTTCTGAAGTTCTGATACAGTGTTTTTAATTTCTACGATTCTCATCCTTGTTCAAAAGCTTAGTTTATCAAAAAGATGCGTCGTCTTGCCTGTTTTTTACCTTCTAATGATTTCTGCCAACTTCTGGAGTTCTGATACCGCGGTTTTTAAGTGTCGCTCCGGTCTCATATATTTAAAAGACCTGCCTGTAAATGGGTCATGATTTCTGTCGACTTCTGAAATTATGAAAACGTCTTTTTAGTTTCTACGGTTCTCATCCTTGCTCAAAAGCTTAATTGATCCACTTTTTTATCAAAAAGATCCGCCGTCTTTCCTGGTTTTACCTTCTATTGATTTCTGCCTACTTCTGAAGTTCTGATACACTGTTTTTAGTTTCTACGATTCTCATCCTTGTTCAAAAGCTTAATTTATCAAAAAGATGCGTCGTCTTGCCTGGTTTTACCTTCTATTGATTTCTGCCAACTTCTGGAGTTCTGATACCGTATTTTTAAGTGTCGCTTCGGTCTCATATATTTAAAAGACCTGCCTGTAAATGGGTCATGATTTCTGTCGACTTCTGAAATTATGAAAACGTCTTTTTAGTTTCTACGGTTCTCATCCTTGCTCAAAAGCTTAATTGATCCACTTTTTTATCAAAAAGATGCGCCGTCTTTCCTGGTTTTACCTTCTATTGATTTCTGCCTACTTCTGGAGTTCTGATACCGTGTTTTTAGTTCCTACGATTCTCATCTTTGTTCAAAAGCTTAATTTATCATAAAGATGCGTCGTTTTACCTTCTATTGATTTCTGCCGACTTCTGAAGTTCTATCATCTTTTTAAGTGTCGCTCCGGTCTTATATATTTAAAAGTGTGAATAATACGGTCGGTGATCCTATATATTATATATTATTGAAGTGAGTTCGGAGCTCTAAAGTGGCCTTGTCTGTGCCTGTTTAGGTACTTACAACGCCGTCTTTCATCTGATTTCCAAAATCCCTCTGGTCCTTGTTCCTTTATCTACACCCTTGTCGTAGTGTGCGAGAGTCTAGTAAAAGACGCCGCCGCCGCCGCTCCACTGGGAAATGGCTGGCCGGCTGCCCTGGTATTACAACCAAAATACAAACAAATAGGTTTATTGGATATATACAGGGTGGTTCATGACGTCGGGGAAATCTTCACAGGATGATTACTATGAATAATTCGAATAAACATGTGTCCGAAATTTTTTTCTAACGGAACTGTAATAAACTTTGAGGGGCTACAATTCCGTTAGGAAGCATTTTCGGACACATGTTTATTTGGAATTGAAATTGTGTTTTAAAGACCACTAACAGCTAAGGTTATTTGGGCCTAGCACCAATTCATATTTTCAATTCTTTATTTTTTTTTAATAATAAATTGAAAATCCAATTGACACTTTTATCAGCTCTCGGGCTAAATCCCGGGAACTGGGGACTTGTAAGAGGAACCATAGATAAAGCCTGCTTACAATTTTATTATTACACTATTTTGAAACGTCAAAAAATTGATTTTTAAAATCATAAAATCTATAGGAAAACGAATTTCTCCCGGAATGAGACCCAACCAGATCGAATTTTTGCCCCCCAAAACCCTTTTTCAGTAAATTTCATCCAAATCTGTTTTATCCCTGCCGGCATTACATTGCACAGAGTTTCATTAATTTTTGAGGTCGTTCCAATTCGCTAAGACGCTAATGACCTCTGTTGTCGAGCGTCCATAATCTACAATTCGTTCATTCCAATTCGCTATACCCTCGACGCTATAAGGAAGTATGACTTCAAAATATAAGGAAGTATGACTTCAAAATATAAGGAAGTGTGACATCAAAATATAAGGAAGTATGACTTCAAAATATAAGGAAGTATGACTTCAAAAAGCATTTAAACGGTAAACAAATAACGGGTGGCCTTTTCACAATTATTAACAGTGTTATTTTGCTAACTGTTATTTTTGGAACAGGTTATTTTCGGGTAACAGTTACTGTTATCCCGCGCTTCGCCTCTAGTCCGATTCTCTCTATACATGTATATCTATTCGCGGACATTTACTTGTGTGTATACACAGGTTTCCGGTCGAACCTTGCATTTGACCTCGCGTGACCCCCTGTCTCTCTCCCATATTATCTCGTCTCCTGCAGCCGCCCCACCGCTGATGGGTCGCGTTAGTCCACTAGCACTAGTGTATATCCCCCGGTGACCCTATTATTGCTTTGCAACCGTTACAAACACTTTATATTATATAATATGTCTACCGTGTGTGGCGGACATTATTTGTCACGTGATATTTTGGTAGAGGTTGCGTAAAAGCAATTTGTAATAATAATTTAAGTCCATATACTCCGGTAAAGACGGACTCGGCAAATGTTAGGTTCAAATTATACTGCACTGTAAAAAATGGATGTAAAAATACTTTGAAAGTTAAGGTAGAATTCGCTCGATTTTCTAAGTGATTTTACATTATTATTTATTTTTACACAGAAAACTTCATAAAATCTTGGACTTTTACTGTAAAGTTAAACAAATTTGTGGTTTTTACATAAAGTAAATTAAAATTACATAATTTGTGTAATTTTCCAATAAAGTGTGTAAAAATTACAAAATAAAATGTATAGTTACATATATAAAATGGATGAATACAAAACAAATTAATGTAAAATTAGTAACCACGCATGCGCAATGTGTTTTTATGGAATCTACGCGATGTGGCGATACCTGTTTGCGACGCCATTGTCTCTTTGCGTGCCTATTACCTGATTAATCGCTGGCTACAAATGGACCATCGATAATCTATGTAATCGGCCTTCTCATTTCCGAGTTTTTGGACAGACACGTAGAATGGCTGAGCGTGTGGCAATGCTGTTGTTTACATGGCGTCGCTATGGTTCATCTATTACAAGTCCACAGTTCCCGGGTTCTAGCCCGAGAGCTGGTAAAAGTGTCAATTGGATTTTCAATTTATAATTAAAAAATAATGAATTGGTGCTAGGTCCAAATAACCTTAGCTGTTTGTGGTCTTGAAAACACATTTTTTGACACGTATATAAAACAATGTATTAGGTACAGACTGTCAATTATACGGCAAATTTGCAGTGACGGCGGACGGCGAAAATTCTTGTCGTTGTTGAAATGTTTTGAAGTGCGCATGTGCGGTGAATGCAGCAGCGAATGCGCGGCCACAGTTTTCTGTGTATAAAATAATCCACTCGAATAAATGAGAATGCATGCCAAATTACGTTTACTAATCGTATTAAACTCGCTGTACGTATGTCGATATCATCGTTAGTTCATTGTCGAGGGATTCCCCCGTTCGTGTCTGTATATTATATGTTTATATAGCCGTGGCCGAAAGACAAAATTATTTTTTTTTTGCGTTCCGTACCTCCGAGCGAAACCCTATTACTGAGCCTACTATGTCTGTCTGTCTGTCTGTCTGTCTGTCTGTCTCGTTCGTTCGTTCGTTCGTCTGTCTGTCACAAGGCTCTATCTCATAAACGGTAAGAGATAGCTATAATTGGAATTTTCACAGATTGTGTGTTGTTGTGGCATGAATCCTGGCAAATAATAATAAAAATTAAACAATCAATTAATTTTAATAATCCCCCAGGGGGAACATTGGAAAGTAGTTGTTCTCGCAATTGCATTCCAATGTTCTTTGGGAACTAGCGCTCTCAGAGACCCGAGCTCGTACTAGTCGGTTTGTGTATGCCGGCTGGCAGATCCTAATACACAAATAGATTATTAATTTGTTGTTGTGTTGAAGACGCTAATGACCTGAGTTGTCGACGCGTCTATAATCTACAATAATAATAATAATTTTAATAAATTAATGTTTTTTTTATTTCACCACAACACTGACTTTAATCGTACTTCTACACTGTGCTATAGAGCGTCTAACATCATCGGACGACAGGCTCAGTTGGTTGAGCGTTCAACTGAACATCTATAGGTCTCTGGTTCGATCCCGGGTTTAGGATCGCAATATTTTTGTTTGTTTTTAACCGACTTCAAAAAAAGGAGATGGTTCTAAATTCGGTTGTATTTTTTTTATGTTTGTTACCTCATAACTCAGTCATTTATAAACCGATTTTGAAATTTTTTTTTTATTTGAAAGGATATACTTTCAGATTGGTCCCATAGAAATTTCATCAAAATCGGTTCAGTAGCTCGGCTGATTTTAATAAAAGTGAGTAACGGCGTGTGATTCTTTTAAGGTAAATGTCACTTTTTGACACTAAAAAGTAAAAAATAAAAAACTTTTTAACAAAAAAAAACCTCCTTCAAAAAACCACTAAAAAGAGGAAAATAATGAAATTTTGAGGTTTGTGCCAATTTAATAAAATATGAAGTTGATTAAAAAGAAGATATTAATCACTATATTATTATATCTACTTTTTAACCGACTTCATATTTTATTAACACAGACCTCAACATTTCATTATTTTCCTCTTTTTAGTGGTTTTTTGAAGAAGGTTTTTTTTTTGTTAAAAAGTTTTTTATTTTTTTCATCAAATTTTTTTTTACTCAACAAAAATTAATTTAATTAAATTTTATACTGAAAAATTTTGAAACACTAAAATACTTAAGTAGAAAAAACTTTTTTAAAAACAAGCTTAAATAATCAACTCTGTTAATTTTTACCTCGACTTGACTTATTTATTGTACGGAACACTCGGCTCGCGAGTCGGACTCGCACTTGGCCGGTTTTTTTTTTCTTCGACATAGACGATTTTGCATCGCGGCCTTAGATACAGGCTCCCTTCGGTGGACTCTTAATTAAAATATAACACCGAATTACGACTTTTATTAAAAAATGTTGTCTGCTATTGCGAATGGGATATGGAATTAGATTATACAAATAAGTCCGAGAACCCTTTTAGCTGGCGCTGTGATGTTCCCGTCGCGTTTGAAGAAGTTTTCCTTCAGTTGAAATTAAAATGAATATAGGGAAAAATTTGATTAAAAATCGTGTTTTGTTGTTGGTGAATCTCCAGCTAAATTAATGGAGACGATTTTCATTGCTTTTGTTTTAAAATGGCTTCGTTTGATGTTTTCACAGCACTCTTGTTTAATATAAAATTGTGTTGTGTTTTAAAGACTATACCAACAGCTAAGGTTATTTGGGCCTAGCACCAACTCATATTTTCAATTAATTATTTTTTTTTAATACTAAATTGAAAATCCAATTGACACTTTACCAGCTCTCGGGCTAGAACTCGGGAACTGGGGACTTGTAATAGAGGAACCATAGCAACGCCATGTAAACAACAACATTGCTACACGCTCGGCTATTCTCAAGCTTGAAGTTTTTGGCATTTTTAATTGTAACTACAGTCGAACTTCGATAACTCGAACAAAATTGGTTGTCAATAGCGTCAAGAGTAAAAATTAATATTATTTGTTAACTCGAAGTCTTGATAACTCGAATTTTTTTGTGGCAAGTCATGGTTCGATTTATCAAAGTTCGACTGTAGGTATTTACTTTTTTTTTAACATGATAATTTATCAAATTTCCCTTAAGCCATGGACATATAAGTATCCAAAGCCTGCTTACAATAGATATTAGTATCTACACTATTTTGAAACATCAAAAAATTAATTTTTAAAACTATACAATCTATAAGATAACGAATTTTCCCCGGAATGAGACTTAGCTAGATCGATTTTTTGTCCTCCAAAAACCCCTTTTAAGTAAATTTCATTCAAATCGTTAGAGCCGTTTTATCCATGTCAGCGTTTCATTAAATTTTTAAGTCGTTTTTTTTGTGTCGGTATTTTTAGACTCCGATTCACACTAACCTCACTAAAGGAGTATAACTTCAATAATAATAATTGTTGCTTCTTATTTGTCCGTCTGGAGGGCAGTGTAGCCTAGTGGATAGCGTATTTGATTCCGCAGCTTCTAGACTAGATTGTCGTGGGTTCAAATCCCACCTGCGCTCATGGATGTTTTGTGATGTTATTTAGTTTTAAGAAAGTTGTTTTTTAGTGTAGTTGAAAGACGCTAATGACCTGAGATGTCGACGCGTCTATAATCTACAATAAATAAAATTAAAAACTTGTTTGTCTGCCCCCTAGACGGGATGCCAACTCACAGAGAAGAATTTTTGTATGTGAATTCTGACGGTTCTGTCTAGTTGTGGGCAAAGATTTGGAAGTTACTCGGTGAACGCGGATGTCCGGCGCGCGTGTGGAGAAGGTGAAGCGAGGCGGTTTTATTTTTGCACACAAAGTGCGACATTGAAAACCTTTTTCGACCCCGCAACGAGAATGTATAAAGTTTTATTACAAAGTTTCAGTGTAACAAAATACATCACTCTCTTCGCATCGTCTTCATCATTTTTTTTCTTTCTTTGTCAGATGGAGTCGCTATTGACTTCGGCTTTGAACTGGGCTTGAGAATAGCCGAGAGTGTAGCAATGCTATTGTTTATATGGCGTTGCTATGGTTCCTCTATTACAAATCCCCAGTTCCCGGGTTCTAGCCCGAGAGCTGGTAAAAGTGTGAATTGGATTTTCAATTTAATTATTAAAAAAAAAATAATGAATTGAAAATATGAATTGCAGAGCTCCCAGACGGTCACTTTTTAAGGGCTTAGTCCTTTTTTTAAAGCTTCGTCCCTTTTATTTCCTTTTTTTGTAAAATGTCCCTTTTACTCCCTTTTTTCGTTGTTTACAATTTGATGTGCATTAAATATTGAATATTATAAATACACTACTCACTCGCTTCGCTCGTTCGCTTGAATATTATAATTACGAACAAATTTGATTACCATAAAAGTTATAGTGAGTCAACCTTAAAAGATAGACATATGCTGTCGCGGACTTTTTTTAGAACTTTTGAAGGGGAACAATTCCGTCATACATGATTTTTGCGTAGCTTTAACCGTTTACGCAGCGGAAGCTCTCAAAAGGAATAATTTTTCCCGTTTTTGTAACATTTTTTATTGATGCTCCGTCCTATTGGTCGTAGCGTGATATTATATAGCCTATAGCCTTCCTCAATAAATGGTCTATCTAACAAAATTTTTTTTTTCAAATCGGACTAGTAGCTTCTGAGATTAGCGCGTTCAACCAAACAAACAAACTTCAGCTTTTCGAGAGCAAATACTTTAGTTTAGTATTTGCTGAAGATGGGAGCATAGCTCTCGAAATCTACATACATAAATAAAATTATTGTGGTTAGACGTGACTAAACTCTTTGTTATTAAAAAAATTGGTTAATAAAAACATTATTTCAAACAATCTGCGACAATAAATAACATCAACAAAGCAAAAATATTTTTTTGCTTTTATTTTGAATTTCTTTTTCTTATACTTACTAATTTTTAAATTTTAACACTAAATAACATATGCGGCACACGTTCAATAAATAATAATATAAACTCTGTAGTCTATAAACAATATAAATATCTTTCATTGTTGGTATAATATTTAAAGTGATTTTTGTTGTTTTTTTTCTGTCAAATTTACGTCCTAAACCAAATAATGCGTGTCAATGACTGTTTTTATAGTTAGTTTTGTTCCCTTTTTAGTCCCTTTTTTTTGGACTGACAAGTCCCTTTTTCCCTTTTTTTGAGGTAGTAAGTCGCTGGGAGCCCTGGAATTGGTGCTAGGCCCAAATAACCTTAGCTGTTGGTGGTCTTTAAAACACAATCTCTCTCTCTCTCTCTCTCGCAATATAGCTCTTGTAATATTTTTGATGTGTACGCCATGGAAATAATAGAAGGAACACTTTATTTTAAATTTATTAGTTTTTAACGACCGGTACCTACCCTCTTACTCAGTCTACGATGTCTGAATTTATTTTTTGCGACACTTGCATCAAAAGTACAATTTTAGATGGCTGTGTACCGTTTGAAAAGTGATTCTTTATGGAAGCTTCTACTGCATTCGAACGGTAGTGTTTAAAGTAAATTTTAACGCACTCCGTTCTATAAAGTAATACTGTTTTGTTTTACTTTATATTAACACACGTGCGTAATAATGTACTTTATAGATTACTTTGCTATAATGTCATTAATAAAATATTTATCCAAATTGTGTTTTATTTGCTTAAAATTGAACTTTTTAAGCAGTTGTTGCAAAAAATATTGTATGTAACGCGTGTTTAAAATGACGAATCTGACAGTTGCGATTTTACAATACTCTCTTAAGGTTATGATGCATTTATACCAGAACTCGTGTGAATACCGCACTCGCCTTAGGCTCGCGCGGTAAACACACACTCGTTCTGGTATATAAATGCAACATATTATAACGTTAGGCTCGTATCGCATAATCGCGACTGTCATATAATCCGTAACTTAACACTATATAGTTGTATAAATTACTATTAAAAAAATTGTGTTTTAAAGACCACCAACAGCTAAGGTTATTTGGGCCTAGCACCAATTCATATTTTCAATTCATTATTTTTTTTTTATAATAAATTGAAAATCCAATTGACACTTTTACCAGCTCTCGGGCTATAGAACCCGGAAACTGGGGGACTTGTAATATAGAGGAACCATAGCAACGCCATGTAAACAACAGCATTGCTACACGCTCGGCCATTCTCAAGCCCAATTACTATTAAAGTTCTGAAAGTATTGCCGGTGTTGTATTATAACCATACCGTTCGTTGTACATGCGGAAAGCAATTAAAGTAATATCTATTACTCTAAGGGAAATAATATTATTTACAGATGCTGGTTCCATGATTTTATTTTGTTCCATTTTATTTGCAGACGTTGATTCTGATTTGTTTCGTCCCAATTTTATTTGCACAGACGGTCTGCTTTTGTTTTTGTTCCATTCAGAAAAGCTGCTGCCGCATCTGTCGCACGGCGCAAAAGCTTTTATATTTGTTGTATTGACTTTGTTAATGATGCGATTTAAGTTTGTTTGCTTTAAAAAAATCGGTACTTTTATTCTACAGTTTGAAACTTGTTTAGAAAATATAAGCAGTTAATTTTATATTTTTTTACCGCTGACTGCACTTTCAATAAAATATTAGTAAAAAAAAAACTTTTTAGAGAAGCTTTTATTGAAATGTACTAAAAAGGAAAAAATGATATTTAAAAATTTTGGTTCATAATTATTATAAAAGCGGGGGGTGCGACTAGTAAACTATCATAGAGATTACAACTCCCGCTTTTATAATAATTATGAACTAAAATTATTAAATATTATTTTTTTCTTTTTAGTACCTACATTTCAATGAAAGCTTGTCTCTAAAAAGTTTTATTTTGTTGATTTTAGTCTTTCAAAATTTTACCCCCCTTTGATACCCGTAGGGGTTGAATTTTGAGAAATCCTTTCTTAGTGGTTGCTTACGTCAGAAAAGGAACAAACTGTCCAAATTTCAAGTTTCTAGCTTCAGCGATTTGGCCTGGGCGTTGATTAGTCAAAAAAACCCTACACCCTCGTTTGAACCCCTTAGGGGTTGAATATATTTCTAAAAACGATTTATTCATGTATTGTCATCGGGAATACATATGTGTACAAAATTTCAAATCGATCGGATATGTGGAAGTCGTTTAAAATTGACTTGCAAGTTTTGACCTAAACAAACAAACCAACACACAAACTAACATACATTGCAAGTTAAATA
The DNA here is from genome assembly GCA_039654895.1 of Mongoloraphidia duomilia. NCBI lineage: Eukaryota > Metazoa > Arthropoda > Insecta > Raphidioptera > Raphidiidae > Mongoloraphidia > Mongoloraphidia duomilia. The sequence continues at coordinate 7,082,654 of CM077527.1, read as the reverse complement.
AAAGCTTGTAAAAAACGAAAAATTGTCTGTCTGTGGCGCCAGCGACCCCGTCTAGGTCCAAACGTACCACTAGCACGACAGACGGGAAAAATTTTCGTTTCTTAGGTAAAAGACTCATTCGAAAACAAAAACGGTAAAGAACTTTTTGATTCTGAAAAACATGGAAAAATTTTTTAAAGGCCACTGTCTGCTTTAGGTCCAAATGTTTGTCCATAGATAAACACTGGGAGGGCAGTGTAGCCTAGTGGATAGCGTACTTGGTACCAGCCTCTAGACTAAACCGTCGTAGGTTCGAATCCCACCTGCGCTCATGGATGTTTTGTGATGTTATTTAGTTTTAAGTTAGTTGTTGTTTAATGTAATTTAAGACGCTAATGGCCTAAGTTGTCGACGCGTCTTTAATCTACAATAAATAAAAAATAAAATGGAATTCACTGGTGGGCAAATCACCTTATATAAAAATATGGAGAGTGTCTTTTCTCTATAGCTGTGTTTTCTGGGACATCCTGTAAATGTACCGTGTTTCAAAGACTTCCACTGTAGGTAGGTAAATGCACTCTGAATAGCCGGGAGACTTGGGACGTGTTTTCGTGACAGATATATATCTAAAATGTAGGTCGTGCAAATGCACTTAACATCGCAAATACATTGGCGGGTGACTTGAACACTTGAAATATTGCTAAAAACGAAAATCAGGGCGGGTCATAGTCAAATCTAGGGAACTGAGGAACTGAGTATCGATTCTTATTTCTTATACGTATATGGAAAATGATCCGGGTTCAACTAATATTTACCTACTTTATAAAAAAATAGGTAAAAAAACTTTTAAGTTAAACGGTTTTATAAATGTACTAAAACGAAAAAATAATATTTAATTTAAGTATAAACTCTATGATAATTTATTACTGTCACGAACCACACTTTTATACTTATGAACCTAAATTAATTATTATTTTTTTCTTTTTAGTACATTTATAAAACTGTTTAACATAAAAGTTTTTTTACCTATTTTTAATTTTTTAGTGTGTTTTATTTGCTTAGTGTGATTTTATTACATTTATCCGATCCTTTGAAACGTTACCGAAGCAAGACCTTTTGCCTGTGAAAATTCAAAAATGCGATTTGCCCCCGGGACGAAAAGCCGGGCCGGTCAGCTAGTTACCATAATATTGTATTGTCACCGGAGCTACACATGTGTGCAAAATTTCAACTCGATCGGATCACGGAAAGTGGGTGAAAATTCAAAAGTACGATTTACACCCGGACAAAAGCCGGGCCGGTCACCTAGTTACCATAATAATGTATTGTCACCGGAGCTACACATTGTGTGCAAAATTTCAACTCAATCGCATAACGGGAACTGGGTGAAAAATCGGTCGCAAGATTTTAAACAAATAAACATACAAATATACGGGGTCCAGCTAAATAAAACCGTTTAAAAAGTAATTTTGGCCGGGTCACATGGCGCATGGCTTGTGATAGCTCGTGACTCGTCTTGCAGGTCGAGCGTTGCCATAGTACACTCTTGCGTTCGGACAGTCTCGGTATCCCTCGGCGAGAGTATACTGACTGCGCTCGCACTTGCCGCTCGGTTCCTTTGACTCGCTGTCAAAAAAACCGATTTTATATACGGAGCGCTCCCGAGGCGAGACAGGGCGCTACGAGGCCGGCCGAGCGTTGCCAGTACGCTCTTGCGTTCGGACAGTTTCGGTGTCCCTCGGCAAGAGTGTATACTGACTGCGCTCGCACTCGCCGATCGCTACCTTTGACTCGCGGCCAAAAAATCGACTGTATAGTTTATACGGACGCTCTCGAGGTGAGACAGAGTGCTACGAGGCCGGCCGAGCGTTGCCAGTATACACTCTTGCGTTTGGATAGTCTCGGTATCTTTCGGCGAGAGTGCACTGCCGGCAAAAGTATCTTTTACAGACTGATAAATTCATATCTGGATTGAACTCAATACGACGTCGTGTTTTTAGTATATTTGAGTACAATTTCACTTCAAGGTTAAAGTCGATACTATTGAACTCTTTTTAAGGACATTAATACATTTTTCTATGTGAAAACTCGATCATAGGGGAGCATGAAAAGCATCTGCTATGTTGAGAGTGCCTTCGGCGTGCATCGTTTGAAAGAGAGACGACCCTTCTCCCCCTTCCTAGATTGCACTTTTCAAGTTGTTTATGTCTGCACTGTGTACCTACTTTTCATATATTACGTAAGCAAAGAGGCTTTTATGATGTTACGATCTTTTTCTGTGAAGAAATGCATCTCGTTTTTTTTTTTTTTTAATTGTGAAATAATTTCATATTTTTTTACGCGACAATCATCACTGTGTCGCAGGGGCGTACGCAGAATTTGAAATTGGCGTTTTTTGTGAGACCCGCCACAGACGCGCGTACATGTCCGAAGGGCCAGCGCACGTGCATAACTTTTTGGATTACGATTGTGCGATTAAGTCGCTTGTGGATCGTCAGATGCAGCTACAGTAGTATTGTTTAGAGAAGACACGAGCGTCGTACGTGCGCACAAACGAGTTTAGTGCCGGACGAGTCCATATTCTATCACCGATAATTCTCCCCACTACTTCTACCGCGCAGATCGGCCAACAGCGTAAGGCCGCACGTTGTAAATTGAAGACATGTCGACAACTTAGGTCATAAGCGTCTTGATTACATCAAATAACAACACACTTAAAATTAAATGACATCACAAAACATCCATAAGAGGAGGCGCGATTCGAACCCACGACAGTATGATCCAGAGGCCGCGACGCTAACCACTGGACCACACTGCCCTCACTGCACACTACTCGCTGAAATACACAGATAATGTCCAATTGATACTTTTAATCAGTTCTCGGATTAGAACCTGGTAACTGGGGGCTTGTAATAGAGGAGCCGCGGAAACGCTCTATACAGGGTGTCCCAAAAAGAATGGTACTTAAAGTAACAGCTAAAGCCTTACAAAAAAATATTGGGATAGACCCCAACTTGTCTATTCCTAAAGTTGATATTAAAAGAGATACAGGGTGTCAAAGTTCAATTTTTATTTTTGATTTTCTTAAATAACTTTTAAAATAATTTAGGCATTTTAATGAAATTTGGTATATGGGGATTTTTTGACATGAGAAATTCAAATCTGACCTTGGTATGGCTCTTACTTGTAGGGGGCGCCACTTACACACCTTTTCACTCATTCAAATAGTCATAACTCTTTTGTACGCACTCGTACTATTTTTTTGAATTAAAAAATTGATTTTTCCGTCATTTTTACGTAAAAAAGGTATACTTTGTAAAAGTGGCTAGGAGTAACCTTTTTCAAGATATTTGCACTTAAAGTAATCGATGCAATGTGGTTTTAAATGGCAAATTTTGAAAATGAACATAGGTGGCTTTGAAAATGCCGGCGCGGCGTTATCATGGTAATTTTGACAGTTTTATTTAAAAATTCAATGTTTCTTATTAAAATGCCGCGTCATAATGATAAAAATAAAAATTAAACTTTGACACCCTGGTATCTCTTTTAAATCAACTTTCGGAATAGACATGTTGGGGTTTATCGCAATATTTTTTTGTAAGGAATCAGCTGTTACTTTTTGTCCCATTCTTTTTGGGACACCCTGTATAAACAACGGCATCGATACACGCTCGGCCAATCTCAAGCCCTCCCCGGACGTTTAGACACGGTCGATATACGAAGGACATGTTTCTATACACTCGGTATATATTATGAAATTTTCCGGATCGCAAGAATTTTTCACTGTTTATTATTCGTATTAGAGAAAAGCGCCCATTGTTTTTCACTTCAACGCAATACTTCTGTATAGGTACTTGTATAAGCATTATGACGTTCGGGTGGATTTTTCCCGTTCTGCTTTTGTCAAGACAATTTTTTTACAGACGTTTGGCTTTTTTATTGCCTTTTATTCCGCCCCATTCTTGTATGGATATTATAAGCACGGCTCTGGAAATAATACGAATGTACAAAGAAGAAAATTGTTACGTATTACAAAATATATTTTTCCATCTAGACACTTTTTTTTTATTTTTAAAAAAATTGTTAGATTTGTTACGTAGGTACTAGGTATTACATTTTTTTTTCAATCTAGACGTTTTTTTTTTATTTTTAGAAAAAAATTTGTCTCAAACAGTCAATAAAATCTCCCGTATCTTATTTCTTCACTCGACTGTCACTTGTCAACATTTAAATACCCGTGTTTGTATTGGTAGAGATTTTTTTTACTATTATTACAAAACTGTTTTCTGAGTTGGCGGAATAAATATTTATTTACAATAATTCGTAACAATTAACTATATACAATAATTGCAACAACGAAAAGTCAATTCTAACAATAAATAAAACTTAAACGGTAATTATTGAACTAAACGAGCCACTTAAATAACACTTAACTATATACAATTGACTACACTAATAATTTATTTTATCAGGTGAATTTATATCACGGTATTTATATCAGATTTATTTCGCTGTTCAACACTGTCACAGTACAATTTTCACTGACTGATTCCCGTTGACTGAACAATATTCACCGTTATTCTTACGATGTAAATGGGAATGGTAACTGCCAAATTTGACCGCTAGGGTCGCCAGCTATGTTACCACCTCGGTCTGTGAGTTCATAGTAGTGTGTACAGAATAAGTTTATTTAAAAATAATAAATCGTTGACAATGCCGATGTGCTGTGTTTACCAATGTTCAAATCATAGAGGTTTTGTATTTCCAAAGGATCCGAAACTGAAAAGAAGTGGTTGCATGGTATCAGAAGGGAAAAACTTGATTTCTCGCGCGTTTTTCTATAAAAACCAATGATAACTTAGGTAGCTATAAGCCTGCTGCCATCTATATTACGTTTCTTATATGTGCCCATCTCCATTGAATTATACGAGGACAGTGTGGTCCAGTGGTTAGCGTCGCGGCCTCTGAATCTGACTGTCGTGGGTTCAAATCCCGCCTCCGCTCATGGATGTTTTGTGGTGTCATTTAGTTTTAAGTGAATTATTATTTGATGTAATCAAGACGCTAATGACCTAAGTTGTCGACGCGTCTATAATTTACAATAAATAAATAAATCCATTGAATTATCGCTATTTATTCCGAGGAATTTACCAGGAGAATAAATCAATTGATTAAATAACTAATTAGGTTCGGCGCCATATTGAATGACTTGACCCTCAGTCATTCAATACATGGAACCGAACCTAGTTAGTTATTTAATCTATTTCCTCAGGGGAAACATTGGAATGTAGTTTGCATTCCAATGTTTTGTGGGAATTAGCTCTCCCGGGGACCCGAGCTCGTACCAGATAGATAGATAGATAGATATAAACTTTATTCTGTTAATACTGTATATACAGTGTAGAATGCGTCAGTATAAAAGTATACAAATTAAAACTTATGATTAAAAAATTCCTCGACAGAGTAAAGTAATATAAATTTTAATTTCTGTTTAAATTTGGTGACTGGTAAGTTTTTGATCTCTTGGGGCAACTTATTAAACACTTTTAACATTGCATTGACAGGACCTTTGTTGACCGTAGTCAACGACGTGTAATCAAGTCTATAGTTAGTACCTGTTCGAGTGCTGTATGTATGATTTGGAATATTTCCTGAGAAGAGATTAAAATTAAATTTAACAAAGCTGGCACATTCTAGCACATAAAGATCGTGAATTGTTAAGATATTAAGTTTTTTAAAGAGTGGGCGACAGTGTGTTCTAGGAGGAACTTTACAGATTGCTCTAATACAGCGCTTTTGTACAATAAAAAGTTGAGAAGTATTTACGGAGTTGCCCCAAAAGACAATTCCATATAAAAATATACTTTGCACAAAGGCATTATAAACAGTGACGAGAACTGATTCTGGAATAAATTTACCCAGACATTTTAATAGATACACATATTTACTGTTTTTTTTTATTATTTTGTCAACTTGATCTTTCCAGTTCAAATGCTTATCAATGGTTAGACCCAGAAAATTTACCGAACTAGAGAAAGAGATTTCACCTACATTTGGTACAATAAAACTATTTGGGCAGTTCCCATACTCACCAAATTTTATAAATTTTGTTTTTTTTTCCAAATTTAGTCGAAGACTATTATCAGAGAACCATTTTTCTAAAAGAACTATGGAATCCTCAAGTGAATTCTTCAAATTCGAGAGTGAACACGACTCATAGATGATTGCAGTATCATCTGCGTAAAGAATGAGATTATTTTGAACAGTATTTGGGAGATCATTTATATAAGCAATAAATAATAGTGGCCCAAGAATCGAGCCTTGAGGCACACCCCTCGAAATTAAAGATTCACTTGAAGAAACCATTGACATAACATTGTTTTCGACTTTTGATTGTTGGACTGTTTGTATGCGATCTGATAGATAAGACCTAATTAAATCTAATGCTAAACCTCGCACCCCATAATTATAAAGTTTAGAGCATAGCAGTTCAAAGTGGACACAATCGAATGCTTTTGAAAGGTCAAAGAGAGCAGTTACGCAGAGCGATTTGTTATTCCAAGCATTAATTATTGATGATATTGCTGTAAATATAGCATGGCTTGTAGAATGCCCAGCTCTAAAACCGTGCTGGGAACTTGTTAAAATGTCAAAAACACTGAAGAATTCATTAAGACGATTATAAATAATTCTTTCAGTTGGTTTGTGTATGCCGGCTGGCGGATTCTTTATACACAAATGGATTAATTCTTGTGTTGAAGACGCTAATTACATGAGTTATCGACGCGTCTATAATCTACGATAAATAAAAAGACTGGGGTCATATTATCAGAAACGTGATTTTTAATTAAGCGAGACATTGAATTAAAAGCAGCCATTTTTTATTTCTCAATCATTTGTTTACATCTTATTTTCTAATTATCGCGGACTGATAAGTTGAAGGAGTTAATTAAAGTAGCTGTTTTTTTCTTCGTTTGAAAGTTGAAATTTTTTTTGCATGCATTTTCGAATTATAAGTCGGGTGATTTGCAAAGAAAAAGTTTTGGTTTTGAATTTAAAATTATTTAACGAGTTTTTAGCATTGCAATATTTGAAGTAGTTAATTATAATTTTTTAAAAGTTTTATATTTGCAATGGAATTTGTATAAAATGTTTTTTTTTTTTAATTGAGTATTATTAGGGGCTTGAGAATGGCCGAGCGTGTAGCAATGCTGTTGTTTACATGGCGTTGCTATGGTTCCTCTATTACAAGTCCCCAGTTCCCGGGTTCTAACCCGAGAGAGCTGGTAAAAGTGTCAATTGGATTTTCAATTTATTATAAAAAAAATAAAAAAATGAATTGAAAATATGAATTGGTGCTAAGCCCAAATAACTTTAGCTGTTAGTGGTCTTTAAAACACACACCAAGTGCCTAGCGATAATTCTATTGAAAAGTCTATTATTTAAGAAAATTGAAAATTGTGTTTTAAAGACCACCAACAGCTAAGGTTATTTGGGCCTAGCACCAATTCATATTTTCAATTCATTATTTTTTTTTTAATAATAAATTGAAAATCCAATTGACACTTTTACCAGCTCTCGGGCTAGAACCCGGGAACTGGGGACTTGTAATAGAGGAACCATAGAAACGCCATGTAAACAACAGCACCGCTACACGCTCGGCCATTCTCAAGCCCTCTATTATTTAAGAATGTGTTGCATAATGTAATTTCTTTTTTAATTAATGAATTGATCAAAAACTATTAATGTATTATCTTTTTCAGACTCGATGGTTTTCTCAGAATATAATTGTAAGTGAAATTTATTAATTATTATCACTAAAAAACTTTCGAACATTTACACGGCTCTTGCACCAATTGGGTTTTTACACGAATTTTTTTTTTTTCTTAAATGGAAGGACCACATCAACTTTTATAGCAAAACTGTTTTTATTTAATTTTTTTGCTTACTAATTAAAAAGTTATATTTAAATAAAAATTAATTTTTAAACTCAGTTCCGAAAACGCGCCGAAAGAATCCGAACGCGTGTGACGTCATTATGTTATCTATGGTCTTTATATCCATGGTTACCAAGTTAAAAATTTATTATTTTTGATAGTATGTGTAATACATATACACAAATACCAACAAATGCAGACACATTTTAACATAACGACGTCACAAACATTCCTGGCGCGTTTTGAAGTCACGTGATATTTTTTAAATTTTTATACATTTTAATTAATTTTTAGTAATTTATCTAAAGCTTTAAAAAAATGTTTCTTTTCGATTTTCAATATTATTTATGTTAAATTATTAGAAAAAATTAAAAAATTAATAATTTTTTTTAAACTTAATTACCTAATTTGTGCCCGTCTTCTGACAGGACAGGTGCGTAATTTTGAGACGATGCTGTTGCACTATAGTCTTATGTAGAATAGTATCGTTTCTGCGCGCAAACGAGTTCCGCGTCGGACGGGTCTATGTTTTCTAACAAGGGATAGTCAAAGGTGCGTCTCGACTGGCGACGAACAACCATATTCATAGAACCATCCCTTGGAAGAAAACCGTCCGACCCGGAACTCGTTTGTGCGCAGAAATGCTTAACGATATTATAGTCTATGTAGCATTTTTGTTCTCAGATGTGAGAAATTTGTGGTCCTTGAATGTATTACAAATTAGTAGAAGAAATTCTTCCTGTAACATAGGATCAAAATAACAATGATTGGTAAAATTACATTTATTGTACTGACGTTTCGACAATCTTTTTGGTATCTTCGGAGTATGGTAACAGCATCGGTACCTGTCCATTCAGAAGACGCGTACTATTATAGTCTACCTATTCATTTCCAAGATAGAGTAATTAAAAAAACAGTGTCACTTAACTTACAGCTTACAACAAAATAAATAGGTAAATACCGTGCGAGTTTTTTCAAAACGTACATAGGCTGTTTCACAATTTGAAATCGTGGTATAGATATTGTTAGAAACTATGGAAACGAATGTTTTTATTTCCAATATTTATTATTATTTATGAGTTGTGATAATAAATTTTATAAGTTCAGAGATTTATTTATAATTTTTTCTATAAAAAAATGTACACAGTCGAAGAAAAGGTTCTTATGTACAATTTGTATTCTGGGGGAAATAGTTGTCGGCAAGTCTCTGCGTTATTTAATGTGCAGTTTCCAGGCAGACCACATAGATACCATCAATGTCTATATCACGATTTTAAATTGTGGAACAGTCTATGTACGCTTTGAAAAAACTCGCACGGTATATATGGTCCAGTACATTTGCAACATTCGAAATTCTCCCGACCGGCCAATCACAACTCAAGAAACAAATAGACACGAACTCATCAACCACACAGGTCACTCTATCTTGAAAATGAATAGACTATAGGGTCTGCAATTTACATTCTTTTCTTTTGTAAGAATTTCCTGCAGTGCTGTTAATTTTTTGTCACTCTCTAACGTAATTCAGCATTACATGACTTAAAGCGAGACAAAAATTCAATAGCGCTATAAATTCTAACATTGCAAACGTACCTACATATTATAATAGCGCCATCTATAATTATTCACATTGCACAGCCGGCATGTCACTATATTCTGTTTCTAGAACGCTTTTGTAGAAATAAAATTATGTTAATGAAATTTAAAGTCTTCAAAATGACGCCAATTATTTTTAATCTTTTTTTTTTCGCTTTATAGTCACTTTATGCATTGCTTATTGGTACAGTTAAATTCATTTTTTAAGGCTCCCATTACCAACGCTGGACTGCTCGAGAATATTATGTAGTAATACCAATTATTGGTTATTTAAAACATTATTATTTAATGTAGGTATATCCCATTACGGTGTTTGAAATAATTTTCACTTTCATGATGAGCTCTCGCTAGTGCGAAGATTCACATCTACAACCTAGCTATAATGAATTAACACTCGCATGTAGTGAAAATCAGTTGTTTCCGAAGCATATACGGGGAATGTTAGATTAGTAATCATGTCACGGTTGAGTAATTGTAAGCTCATACCCCCGCGAAAGTGTGAATCCTGACTGTGACTAATGGTTGGTAAAATGATTTTTTCCGATGTTTGGAATCAGTTATATAATTGGCTGCTTTCCAACAAAAATTGCAAATCAGCCGTATAAAATCTATTAAGTGCTATGGGCATAGTGTCAGAAAATTCTAAATTTTCGTATATTCATTAAGGGTACTATAATACAAATACCATTAAAATTTGAAGTTGATTGACCATCTCTAACTCGAGATAAACTTAATTAAAGTTCGGATAATTAACACGGAGAGCATAGGAAAGGTTGTGTTTTTGACAAGTTTTTTTAACTTAAAAAAAAAGTAACAGTTAGAAATTTTCAAAAAACTAACTGTTCATTGCTGTTTTTGTTCTGAGTTTAAAAAAGAAAATCCAAAAATTATTGACCTTTTTTTTGTTGAGATATAATAACGCAAAGTTCAGCAATTTATGAGAAAAGATTGCCATTTTTATATAATCCAAGCGAACAATCTAAGTGAAATATGTGTTACTATGTGAACAACAGTTTAGGTACAATCTCTAACAAAATTTTTTTACATTTAACACTATACTTATTTATTGTTTTACAGCGTATTATGAATGAAACTTTTGGATGTTATTGTTGCACGACAACTACCTTAATTTATCTCAAAATATTATCCTTTACAAAATTTCTTCAATTTTTGACCGCGAGCTCTTGGATTAATAGAACAACAGCAGCGGTGGAACTTGAACTCGTATGCTAAAAATAAACCTATGACGAATCAACAAGCATGATAAATTAATTCAGGTATCAACCCTTTGCTTAGAACACCTGGTGAGCTGTAAAGTTTACCTATATACAGGCGTATTTGATCTATGACATGAGTGTAAAATATTATGTAATGGGTTTTCCCGCCATTAGTTTTGTTATTGTTTCCTACTGTATGAGTCATCAATCATCTTTATTTTCGAGGTAAATACCCTATAATTCAGATCGGAAATAGTAGGCAGTGACTCATACATAGTTACTAACAAGCTCAATGGAGCGGAAAAGCAATGAAACAATGTAAAACATACTCCTTCCCGTGCATAAAAAATGTGCCGCTTATATTACATTGTGATGTATAAGTGTATGAATCTCTGACCATTATTTTCGAACCGCACTATAATCAATATCGGTATAAAGAATCCCATGTTCAAAAATCGTTTTTCAAAATAATTTTTAACAAGAAAAATTTCTTCGGATTTTGCTAGAAAGCTCTGATACATATATGTTGGGTTGCAGAAAGCATTGTCGAAAAATGTGATTTGACAATGACAGTATAGCCTAGTGGTTAGCGTGCTTAGTGCCGCAACCTCTGGACTGGACTGCCGTGGGTTCGAATCCCACCTGCGCTCATGGATGTTTTGTGATGCTATTTAGTTTTAAGAAAGTTGTTATTTAGTGTAGTTGAAAGACGCTAATGACCTGAGATGTCGACGCGTCTATAATCTACAATAAATAAAAAAGACAATGACCTTAGGGCTTAGATTGTGACCCTTCTATTTACAGTTTTTATACATGCAGGAGCAGTCTAATGTCGTTGTGAAACTTCCTGTCATGTAGAATATTAGATTCTACTCACACAAAAACAAATGATTGATCTACATAGAAAAAGATCGCTTTTCAAACTAAATTTTAGTCAGAATGCGTAGAAAAATGTTGTTTCGAAGTGGAAATTGTACAAAAAAACAATGCTAAATAGATGTGTACACGGTTTAAAAAAAATCAATCAATTATTTTTTCGAGCATAAGCGATTTAAAATTCTACAATGCCTTTCTTATGGACAAATATGTGTAGTCACATTCTAAGGTCATTGTCTTTATTTTATTTATTGTAGATTATAGACGCGTCGACATCTCAGGTCATTAGCGTCTTTCAACTACACTAAATAACAACTATCTTAAAACTAAATAACATCACAAAACATCCATGAGCGCAGGTGGGAATCGAAGGCACGGCAGTCCAGTCCAGAGGTTGCGGCACTAAGCACGCTAATCATTAGGCTATACTGCCCTCAAGGTCATTGTCAAATCAGATTTTCTGACAATGCTTTCTGCAGCCGAGCATCAATATCACAGACGTTTTGTCGTTTTGATGAAATATTTGTTCAAGATCGGTATCGGTGGCATATCGTCAGTAATCGACACAGGCGCGCCATCTCTGGATATTTTGTATCGCGATACCCGTCTCTTCCACCGCGTCGTGACGTTTTGCGTTTCGTACGCGGCACACATACTTGTAAAACGTGACGCACTCACGACGGATGACGTCACGAGATCGGCGTTTATAATAATATCTGAGCGTCCGGGACTCGAGAGCACGTTTACAAGCTGTCCATGAAAACTGCACGATTAAATTTTTTTTTTAGTTGATGCACCAATGTCGATCTTCATTTGTCTTTGTTTTTTTTCAGTTTCTAAATAAAAAAAATATTTTTTTTGTCTAGTAAACAAATTATGCTCAAGTTGACATTATGCCTACGTAAAATGATAATAGAGAAATATAAGAAAGACACCAATTATATGATAGGGTTTTTTGGAAGTTTTTTGCAGCCAATTTATTTATATTCTAAAACAATAGTACATTACACCTCCTAAAGTTATTCCTTTATCTATACAATTGGTACTCCTGAATACAAGTATACACACTTGCATACAAATATAATAATAATAATAAATAAATTTATTCCAGAAATATACATACAACACAATTTTTATACAAAATTCTTCGGAATTTAACCTACCCAACTTGGCAATGCCAGTGCTAGGGTAGGGTTTATTGGTTAGCATAATACATTTAATTGTGTAGTGTGTAGTGCAGACTATTATTGTATGTGTGTGCGTGTGCGTGTGGATGCATGTGTGTGCGTGTCTATTGTGTTTGACGTTTTGTGGGTGTGTGTGCATATGAATCCTTCGACGAGATAAATAGAGGTAGAAACTAAAATAATAATAATAAGTAAATAAATAGAAGCAAGCAATATGAATGTTAGTCTGAAGCAATACACTTACAATAGCTTCCATAACTTTCTTTCATTTTAAAAATAGAAACAGTTATCTAAAATCCTTGCTAATAACAACATCGTTCAAATAATGTTCATAAATCATAATTTCACTATAAAATGTAAGTATTTTGAATCTAATTCATTCATTTATCTTTATTTTCAAATACTGTATTATAACTTGTTCATTTTAATGTATATATGTATAACATTTCAGAATATTACTGATGATGCCTAAAAAGGCGAAACGTTTAGTATAAATAAAACTCTTTCAATATAAGTAAATTGGCTGCAAAAAACTTCCAAAAAACCCTATAATATCTTCAGCCGTACTAAACTCACTACGCACCAATTATGATGTCACGTTACAATGCAATATCAGAAAAATTTATTTATTTAACCCGTCATCGTCGGGACTGAAACTCTCCAGATTCGCGCTGGCTGAGTTATCCAGTTTCTTCCACAGTGACACTTTTAAATGTCTCTTTTGTTTCTTCTTTTTATTAGAATACATGAACAAAAAGAAATCAAAGCTTGTATTGAGTCTCCGTTTCCATAGAAACATATCTTCGATTGTTTACATAGACACAAAGCAATATTTTTCAACAACCTTTTTCTTGGTTTTTAGCATAATATACAGATTGTATCAAATTAAAGCTGTGCATAGGGCGTTCTGTGTGTAAGATAGAGATCGATGTAAATCAATAAGTAAGAACGAGATAAATGATCGCTAATAGGAATATCAGGTTGTATGGGTTAGTATGGGTATTATTTATTTACAGTAACCACAGAAACTTCCTATTAGCGATCATTTATCTCGTTCTTATGTACTGCTTTATATATTGATCTCTGTCTTACACACAGAACGTCTTATGCACAGCTTTAATTTGATGCTGGAGTCGGACGAAAAGCCTACGGTGCAGACTTATGTCTGTCTCTCTCAAAAGACGTCGAGTCTTATGCGCATGAACAATTTATATTATTAATAATTTGATCTATGATAATAAGAAGGTTAGTAGTGATAATAATATTTCCGAAATTGATATGGAAACAATGTGAATCGAATGTTGCAACGCTTGCGCACAACGAGATGGATTTCTCGACAAAGATAGAAACAGTCATTTGCTGTCTCACTTGCGGCCTGATACTTCCACTTTCGGGCGCAAGCAATATAGGAGTATTACATATATAGTTTTTAGATAGTATTGGCAGTTAGTGTAAACGCATGTCCTTCATAATTACATTGGCTTGAGAATAGCCGAGCGTTTAGCAATGCTGTTGTTTACATGGCGTTGCTATGGTTCCTCTATTACAAGTCCCCAGTTCCCGAGTTCTAGCCCGAGAACTGGTAAAAGTGTCAACTGGATTTTCAATTTATCATTAAAAAAAAATAATGAATTGAAAATATGAATTGGTGCTAGGCCCAAATAACCTTAGCTGTTGGTGGTCTTTAAAACACAATTTTTTTTTTCCATAATTACATGAGCACCTATGACGTCATGATTTGGTTTCGACGGCGCTAAAAAGTGTTTGTAAATGAATATTTCAAAACTTATTTTTGAATTTATTTGAAATCAGAATGAAATTGATTTAGTGTCATTTTGTTCAAAATTTACTACTCGGCTAATATAACGTAGAAAAAATTCCATTCAAATACCCTGTTCATTGATGCGAAGAAAAATTAAAAAATATCAACTTGCTGTAAATTACACATCAATCAATATACAGGGTATATGGTACTTTTTACCCGACGTTCACGCGATCGAAGTCGCCGGCCAAAGCTAGTAAATAAGCAGACGAGGTTGCAGTGTTCTTGAACAGGGTGTATTTTCGCCGCACCCGACACTGCCGCCACATGTAGTACCGCCACTCCCACCATCACCAGGCGCGCGTGACGCAAGTTATATAATATATCTCTCTTTATCCAGGTGTAGTACGTGTTGCCTGGTCCCAGCTGGGGTTTGAAACGTTTTGTTTTGCCGTTTGAATGCTCATTGATCAGTGCGATTCGCGTTTGTTTGTTTTTTTTTTTATCTCTTTTGCGTACCGTTTGATTCGTTCAAAGTTTGAAATAATAGTTGTCGAATTTTGACAAATAGTTTTTTTTTGCCATACTCACTATAAAATAGCTACTTTACATACGTGTATGTATGCATGGAATTGGTAGTTAACAGGTAGATGTGTTGAAAGTGTTTTCAAAACACACTAGTCAGTAATTTTAAATGTTTATTCGAAATATTTATCTGACAATGAAAAACCTCAACACGGTCGAAAATTTTCCACTTCGGTATTGTAAAAACGGCACAACTTACTCCCATGTGTTTTTTTGGTTTTGTTTTTGTTTTTTTGGTTTTGTTTTTGTTTTTTTTTTGAGTTTACTCCTTAAGAATCGATTTTCATATACGGCCCCCGGTATGGAAATTTTATGAGGAGTAAAATTTACACAAGCGACTAAAAAGCGTTACGTTTTCTGCGCATCGTACCTTGCGCAACCTTTCAATGTATGTGTATACTTGTATACAGCCGACGTGTGCAGGGTATGCTGCGCGACAGCTGACGCATGTAAGTATGTATATTTGCCTACAATACATGAATAAATTGTTTTTAGATTTAAATTTAACCCTTAAGGGGTTCAAACGGGGGTGTAGGTTTTTTTTTACTAATCAACGCCCAGGCCAAATCACTGAAGCTAGAAACTTTAAATTTGGACAATAGATTCCTTTTCTGACGTAAGCATCTACTAAGAAAGGATTTCTCGAAATTGAGCCCCGACGGGGGATCAAAAGGGGGTAACATTTTGATGAACAAAATAAAATATTAGTAAAAAAAACTTTTTAGAAACAAGCATTTATTGAAATGTAGGTAATAAATAGGAAAAAATAATATTTAATAATTTTGGTTCATAATTATTATAAAAGCGGGGGTTGCGACTAATAAACTATCATAGAGATTACAACCCCCGCTTCTATAATAATTATGAACCAAAATTATTAAATATTATTTTTTCCTTTTTAGTACATTTCAATAAAAGCTTGTCTCTAAAAAGTTTTTTTCTCCTACCTAGGCCGAAAGTTCGTACTTTCGTCCCTGCCAAGCGGGAACAAAGTCGCTCTTTATTCCCGTGGTACGGACGAGTGCGCGTGCGCAATAGTACTTATGCCGGCTCTTACGCACCTACTTCTGTCTCCTACACATTGAAATTATTTCCTTTAAATTATTTTTTAATAATCTTAATAATAAAATAAAATAAAAATAATAATTTTAATAATTTTTTTTTCAATTTTGCGAGCTTTTGGCTTGGCAGGAGAAAAAATAGTATGCGCAACACGGGAAGAAATTACTACATCTCCTCCCGCGTATTTGCCACCCTCGCTTTCGGCTCGGGTGACAATTTTATACGCGGGAGGAAACGTAGCACTTTCCTCCCTTCTGGCACAATGTACTATTTTGACGGGTTTTCTGAACACCCTGTCTACACGAAATCAGTGAGTTGGGGGAACGGGTTCACTTCGCGCTCGCTATATTATGTAGTAAATTTTATCGTTCGCAGCCAGTCTACGAGCGACGACCTGGTTTAGTTCGTAGCACGTCGTAGTAGTCTATGGAATTGTCTGTATATATAGAGAGCGCTCAGTTTTACACGCGTAACGTGTAATAATCAAGTTCGTGATTGGCCCCGCGCGGCATTCGTTGCGCTTTTGTCCTCGCGTTGACAGTAACGAATCGTCGTCGGTGTCGTTGCGCTGCATTTGTTTCGCATTATAAACCACGCGCGCACGACGTTGCTCTCTTGTTTCAAACGCGCTCTGCTACTTCCGACGTTCTGCTACTTCGCCGTCTTAACATGTTTCAGTTATGCATGCTTTACTAATCAATTAGGACGTACCTATATTAATTTCATCTCGATACTTCGTACACTTTAATAAATGTATACACGTACATCTTCATTTGTTTTTGTATATAGTACGTCTTTTGTTTACCTCGCTGCGCGGTTTTCAATTGTTCCGTTTTCTGGTTCGTGCATTGCTCCGTTTGAAAAAGGATGCTGTACATAATGTATGCATGACTGGCATTTGTTTCGTAAGACTTCGACTATTTTGTGTATACCTATACTATACTCGTTTTCAGACCGTTGTTCTTTTTTTTTTTAACTGCGCGCGTCATTTTGCGGCGTCTTTCTTTATCCGCGCCTGTTTTGTTTAGTGCAGGATTGAAAAGAACTGAAATTTATTGGCGTGGATGTCATTTATTATAAAGCGTGGATTTTTAAAGGCGTTTTTTGCACAAATGATTGATCGTCGGTTTTTCTTTTGTTTCGTTGTGTATAGTGGTTAATGGACTCGTGTGATTTTCAAAATAATAAAAAAGTAGGTAAGGTGTAATTTAGTGCTATGAGTGTAATAATTATTAACTTGTTTAATGAATTAGTTGTTTCTTATTTTGAACTCTTATTTAGAACTGTACGTCTAGAGAATGCAATCTCGATCTCGCGAGATCTCGAGCCATTTTTCGAGATTTAATCTCGTGGACAGGCAATCTCGTTCGAGATCTCGACCATATCGGGTCGAGATCTCGAACGAGATTTTAAGAACGAACGCGCTTGAAAAAAAACTTATACGTAATAGTTTTTGACAGTCGCGCTAATTGGTTCTGTTTGTTTCTCTGCATATATTGTTTTAATTATTGTTTTCTTGAATAAAATGGACAGTTATTTAACTTATAACAAGCATTAGATGGCTAACAAATTTCAAAGTTAAGTGAATACTGAATATGTCTAAGAACAATTCAAACCAAATGTTTGTGAACGTTACTAATAGTAACTTACCCTATGCTTCATAACTCCTAAGAAGTTATTTCCACCAAAATAATTAATTGGCATATAGTGTGCTGTGTGAGTTGGGATATTGCTGTTATATTTTGAAAATAAAACAAAACTAATTGAATCTTGGGACAAAAAAATCAACGTTTATTTAAGAAAAGTAATGAATTATGATCATCTGCACATTGCACTATGCAATAAATCACACACGTACACAGTGACACAGTCGCACTGTCCCAAGTAAGTAGTTTTCATTAAGTTTAAACATTAAAGTTAAGCAAATTTGTGATTTTTACATAAAATAAATTAAAATTACACAATTTGTATAATATTCCAATAAAGTGTGTAAAAATTACAAAATAAAATGTATAGTTACATATATAAAATGGATGAATACAAAACAAATTAATGTAAAAATTAGTAATCATGCATGCGCATTGTGTTTTTACGGAATCTACGCGATGTGCAGGCGATACCTGTTTGCGACGCCATTGTCTCTTTGTGTGCCTATTACCAGATTAATCGCTGGCTACAAATGGACCATCGATAATCTATGTATTCGGCCTTCTCATTTCTTACATTGTACTTTCAAAAACTGAAGATTCACATTTGAAAAAATGAAGTATTTAGTATTTCAATTACATTCGACAATGCTGTATTTCATTTTGCCTTTGAAATACATTTTTAAAAGTATCTTGTATTTTCTATTTGAAATAAATTTTTCGTGTATTTTGCCCAGCTCTGCTTTGGAGTTACTCAAACTGATAACGGGAAAACACTAGCTATAGATCGTTCATTTTAAAAGCATAATTTGACGTACATAAAACCCATTATGTGTGTCACTTTTATCTCTTATCGTCGTCCGTTATGGCCGAAACTTTACAGCAAATATGTCCGCTAAATAATGACAAATCGTCGCCCCGAATGCAAATATTTTATTAGGTCGCTTTTTGTAAACGACTCCTGCGTAATGCCTACAAATTCATACGCGTGTGTTTTTATGTGTGCGAGAAAGGCTCATATACAGGGCGCCGGGCGGTGACCGATCATAGAGTTTTAAAATTGTAAGCTCATTCCGCTGCGATATTGGAAAGGTTCAGGTTAGAGTCCTGACTGTGACTATGGTTGTCAAAATGATTTTTTCCCGATATTTTGCAGGAATCAATTATATGTAATTGGCTGCTCTTCCAATAAAAATTTTCAATTGCACAACAGCCGTATAAATCTATTTAATATAAAGTTGTAACAATATGTAAAACTAGCCTTTACCCGTGGCTTCGCCCACGTATTTTTCGATTTATGATTTATTATCCCCCACCTCGCGAAAAATTCTCCTCCTGCGAAGCGAAGCCGGGCTGGTGGTGTTTATTCGCTCGAGTTTTATAAAACATAACTCACTCGCTTCGCTCGTTCGCTCATATTTTGTTAATACATTACTCACTCGCTTCACTCGTTCGCTCGAATTTTATTAATACATTACTCACTCGCTTCGCTCGTTCGCTCGAATATTAATAGTACATAACGCACTCGCTTCGCTCGTTCGATCGAATTTTATTATTACATCATTGCTCACCTACGTTATATAAGGAACTCCTGTGCAAAATTTCATGCTTCTAACTTCATAAATGATGAATTTCCATACAAACTTTCATCCCCTATTTAACCCCTTTAAGGGATGAATTTTCAAAAATCCTTTCTTATTACTCATCTACGTTATATAAAGAACTCCTGTGCAAAATTTCATGCTTCTAACTTAAAAAACCACGAACTTCCATACAAACTTTCATCCCCTATTTAACCCCCTTAGGGGATGAATTTTTAAAAATCCTTTCTTATTGCTCACCTACGTAATATAAGGAACTCCTGTGCAAAATGTCATGCTTCTAACTTTAAAAATGACGAACTTCCATACAAACTTTCATTCCCTTTTTAGCCCCTTTAGGGGATGCATTTTCAAAAAAAAATTTCTTAGTGCTCACCTACGTTATATAAGAAACTCCTTTGCAAAATTTCATGCTTCTAACTTCAAAAACGACGAATTTACATACAAACTTTCATCCCCTATTTAACCCCCTTAGGGGCTGAATTTCGAAAAATCCTTCCTTAGTGGGTGCCTACGTCACAAAAGGAACCTACTGTCCAAATTTCAAGTTTATATCTTCAGCGGTTTGACCTGGGCGTTGTCTGTCAGTCAATCAGTCAGTCAGTCAGTCAGTAACGGAACTGTTTTATATATATAGCTGATAGATAATACTTATACTCTCGTAACTTTCTGCTTCCCTAATATAGTCCAGCAGTCAGGTACTTTTTACCTGGAAAGTATTCCTATAAGTTAATGATATTTTGGTATGTTGTTTGTAGGTACTTTGTGGAGTAGAATATGAGTTTTCGACCTCGAGGACCCTGTGCTAACGTGGGAGGAGTCGAAAAATCACGAAATTTTACCACCTTTTTTGTTTTTTGCGGAATCTCTTAGAAACGGTCGACTTAAGCAATTCTTTCATTATGTAATGTTTCAAAGAGGATTACATTTCCTACAATTTTCATTCCCACAACTTTTCTGTGGTACTAATGGTAAGCGCGCTGCAGCTTCTTGAAAATCACCCGCTCGGCATTTTGTAACCTTGGTAACCAATGGTTAAAATGTAATGTTCTTTTCAATAAAATTAAGCAAAATCGCAGGATAGTGGACAAAATAATTTGATTTATTAAATTAAATATACGACGTTTCGTCTATAGATTTAGAATTTTTCAAGTACATACATAAAAAAAAACTCGGGTCGCAGTGCCAAACCCTGCCGACAATATAGTGTATTTGCTAATACAGGCATTGTGGCATTATTATGTGAACTTAAGTTTGTTTTTTGACAAAATAAAAAATTTAACCCCTTAATACATCCCTTAAAATAAATAAATTTTTCTAAATTTCAATATTAGACATGGATTTTATCAGTACACCCAATTAAAAACACCCTTCCATAAGTAAATCCGTATCAACAAACTAGTGTTTTCATAAAATTTGAAAGTCCGGTCCTGTCGGGCTGATTTTATTAAAATTTTAGCAGCACATTTTAATCTTTACTAAAGAGTTAAATTTCAATTTTGAAACGATTCTGACAAATTTTTCGGTATTTTTGGGCCCAAAAACTTTTTGGAACCCCTAAATACAACCCTGAAAATGGTCCGATCGGGCCCATTTTAAATAGGCTTCTTGCGGTGATGGGTTCCAATGTGTGTACCAAATTTCGTTTCAATCGATTAAGTCTGTCGAGAGTTATCGTGTACACACACATATATATATATAAATATATAGATATAAATATATATATAAACATTTTTAAAAATGGTGCCAAAGTGTTCAGGAGGGTATGAAACGTCGAGAAATTTTGTTCCGACCCCTAGGTCCCGCCATCCGACCGACGCCAATAGTGTATGTGCCATATGGCAAATACACTAATAACAATATTTATGAAAATTAATATTAATTACTAACCATAGCAATTAACATAAGATAGGGTTAATATTAATTTTCATAAATATTGTTATTTTTATGTATGTTAGGTACTTGAAAAAGTCTAAATCTATAGACGAAACGTCGTACATTTAATTTAATAAATCAAATTATTTTGTCCACTATCCTGCGATTTTGCTTAATTTTATTATAATCACGATGGACACGATTTCTAATATAAAAGTTCTTTTCAATAGTTTTATTTATTTTGTTCTTCATCGAACTTTAAATTGAAAATACACATGTTACACATTGGTTACCAAGGTTACAAAAAGCCGAGCGGGTGATTTTCAAGAAGCTGCAGCGCGCTTACCATTAGTACCACAGAAAAGTTGCGGGAATGAAAATTGTAGGAAATGTAATCCTCTTTAAAACATTACATAATGAAAGAATTTCTTAAATCGACTGTTTCTGAGAGATTTCGAAAAAAGCAAAAAAGGTGGTAAAATTTCGTGGTTTTTTGGCTCCCTCCACGTTGAAAAAAAAGATAGGAAAAATACTATAGATATAATTAATTTAATGACCGATAAAACGCCATCATTTTATTCCATCTATTTCTGTGGTCATTTTTATTTTTCGACTTTTTTTGATATCGATTTCCCGCCGCTGCAAAGCATGCAAAATTAATTTTGTTTATTGATTTAGAATTTAGATGTAGAATTTTATGCCCAAAAACTTTTATTTGCACAATTTTTTGCCTAAAACAATTAGTTAAAACAGAAAATAATGAAAGTATGAATTTGCGTGTTTTCTATGCTCGACAGCCGCGATCGCCACCCTGTAGAGAGAGAGATAGAGAGAGAGAGAGTTTTGGAGACGTTTACAGTCACGCTTGCGGTCATTTCTTAAGAGGATTTGTGTCCTTTAGCTCTCTCGGTCGCCGGTTCAATACTTGACGAAGACAAATAGGTATTATATACTATAGATGCTTCTTGTGTGCTTTCCCTTTGTCGGATCTTGAATCTTTGTGCTCCCGGATACACATATTGCATTGCCGGGGAATGCCCACGTCGCAGGCCTGTTCAACATTATTATAGTGTCAAGGCCGGGTCACACGGCGCGTGGCTTATGATGGCTCGTTTTGGCGCGGTTCGTGGTTCTAGATGGCTCGTGGAGGAAGGGTCAATATTGTGATATCATATTGTTCATATTAATATATTATCATCATAAAACCCTTTGACTCGGGTTCATTTACATGATAAATTTATAAAACTTTTTTACTTCCGACCTCTATGGTAGGGAAGTAGGTAATGGATTTAGTCCGAAAAAAATATTTCGAGATTTTAACAGATCTTCACGTTTTGAGACCCTAGCAATCGTTTAAGATCATTTTCTGACTGATGTCTGTATGAGTGTGTGTGTGTATATGTGGTCAATTTTTCGCCTTCGATATCGTAAAAACGGAACAACATACGGCCATGCCGATTGTTCTGCTGTGTTTATCAGCCTTTAACTTAGATCTGATTAGATTTTGAGTCAAATCGGTTCAGTGGATCCTGAGATATTAAAAAAAACGTTCTCAATGTCACGTATTAACATCATAGGAAAAAAAAATATAAATGAATTCTAGATGTTATAATATGAAAAAAATATTTTTTTCTCTAAAATGTACAGTTTTCGAGAAAAAAAATATTTTACTAAAAAAAATAAAAATTGAATCCTAAAACAAGGTAACCATCATTTTTGCTATATTAAGCTAGCCATCAGTAGATCACTAAACAAAAAAATAGGCCATGCTTTTTTTCAAAGAATAAAAAAAGAGTATTTATTTTTTTCAAATATTTACTAGGTGGGAAGTATAGGACTGGTCATCAGTCGAATTTTTTTATCAAAAATCCAGTTGAAATTCCCGTCCCACTAATTTGGCTTAATTAATTTCATCATGGACAAAACATGCAAA
This sequence comes from Mongoloraphidia duomilia, assembly GCA_039654895.1. Lineage (NCBI taxonomy): Eukaryota > Metazoa > Arthropoda > Insecta > Raphidioptera > Raphidiidae > Mongoloraphidia > Mongoloraphidia duomilia. The sequence continues at coordinate 7,059,398 of CM077527.1, read as the reverse complement.
ATTAAAAATTATTTTGAAAAATGATTTTGAAACACTAGTAAGTTCTCTTCATACCGATATTTTTAGCATTCCGTAGCCAAATGGCAAAAACGGAACCCTTGTAATTTCGTCCTGTCCGTCTGTCCGTCCGTATGTTTTTTATGTGCATTCGTTGGACGTTGAACACGTCTTTGGCGCGAGAAATCACGCGCAGTGGCCCTCGACTTTTATTGTTGCGGATGAAAGTTTTGTGATAAATTGGCTTTAGTGGTTTTGTTGGCTTTATGTACTGTTACAGTATGTGTAGTACAGTAGCCACATAATATGCGAGAACACGACCGACCATACACGTTCACTTTCGCGCGTTATATTTAACATTTTCTACATGTATGTCGTACTGTATATACGATTTGTACGGATATAATCTGTGTTATTTGTCTAATGGATTTTATTTAATCCAATCTTGATTTGTTTAGTCGCTCAGCAGCTGTTTTCGTTTTAGATTATTTGATGGTTCGCTAGTTCACTTGATAGTCTGCTTGGGGGACTTTCGCTAGCAAAAATATGGCAAACTATGCCTTGGCAGAGGATGGACATGGCTATGATACTCGTGGAAAAAAAGCCATAAAACTACCATACTACCACAAAAGATTTATACAAGCATTGCCCAGAAAATTATTCAGCCTACATTTACAATAAACTACCTGAAAAGTTAAAAAATAATACCTACTCAGTTTTCAAGGAAAATATAAAAAAATTCTTATTAGAGCGAGCATTTTACAGTGTAAATTAATTTTAATGAATGTTACCAGTAATTTTAAATTTCTTATATTTTAATGTGAACTTTTTTGACGTGTCAAATAGATTTATATCTCAATTATTGACAACATAAAATATCTATCTATCATCTATCTATGGTGTAATGGTTAGCGTAGCGGCCTTTGGACCACACTGTCGTGGGTTTGAATCCCACCTTCCTCACGGATGTTTTGTGATGTCATTTAGTTTAAGAGAATAATTGTTATTTAATGTATTGAAGACGCTAATAATCTAAGTTGTCGACGCGTCTATAATCCAATAAATCAAAAAAAAAACTTTTTAACAAAAAAAAACTTCCTTCAAAGAGCCACAAAAAAGAGGAAAATAATAAAACTTTGAGGTCTGCGCTATTTTAATAAAATATGAAGTCGGTTAAAAAGTAGATATTAAATTGGCACTTTTTAATCGATACATATTTTATTAAAATGGCGCAAACGTCAAAGTTTTATTATTTTCCTCTTTTTTGTGGCTTTTTGAAGGTTTTTTTTTGTTAAAAAGTTTTTAATTTTTTACTTTTTAGAAAGGAATCACAAATCATTACTAGCTTTTTATTTTATACTAAACCTATTTCTTACGCTGTGTGATGTATCAAAAAGTGACATTTACCTTAAAGGAATCACACGCCGCTAAATTTTTATTAAAATCAGCCGAAGTACTGAACTGATTTAAGTAAAATTTATATGGGACCAACTTCGAGGTATAGGTACCCTATCCAAAAAAAAAAGAATATTCGAAATCGGTTTATAAATGACGGAGCTCTGAGGTAACAAATTAAATTAACCGATTATTAATAAAAATAACGTTTTAATACTTAACTGAAAAGAAGAAGACGTTACAGTTTGAATAATAATTTGCAATGTTCTGTATTTGTCTGTAAGTACATCTTATTTAAAACAAACAATTCTCTTATGTAATATAATTAGAACGCGCACCTATTACAGCGCACACACACTTTTGTTTTTTTAACAATTGCTGGCGGCCATTCAAGTGGCATTGAATTTGTGCACAAAACATAAGTCTGTATTTGTTTTGCGGAATGTTCACTCACTTTTCGATAATTGTTCTGTTTGTTTGTTTGTCGTGTCGTTTATTAGTCGCTTTTCCTGATACTCTTTTTGGTGCCGCGGGCCTGTTCAAAATATTTACCTATATGCGAACTGTCTTGAGGTCGCCCAGCTGCCAGGGCTACGTTGTTCTGTTCAAACTGGCTTTTTGTGAGACGTGTGATGCGCGGTTACGAGATGTTTTAATCGATTGTTCAAACATCTCGATGTTGTTTTATTTATTGTCTTTTTTTTAATTTTTAATTTTTTGAAACAAGTGTGTAGAGAGTTTAAAAGAGGTGCAACATGGTGATGGTCCCATTTGCATTTTAAAAATTTTGAGTTGATAGTGCCTCTGGAACCATCTTTGAAATTTCAAAATATACAAACCAATATATCTGCAGCAATAAAAAATTTGTGCTGAGTTTTACCTGGATTTTGTCCGGATACTTTAATTTAATTAAATTCTTTAAAAAGTTAAAATGGCGGGGACACTTTAAACGCGAACTATGTAACGAAGAGGCAAGCGTGGACTGGCCAGGGGCGCTGGAGCGTTCCGGGCCCCCGGAGTTGGAGTCAAACGCCCGGGCCCTCCCATTTCCCAATCCCAAGAAATAGCAAATTACTCCAGTCTCTCCCTCGGGTCCCCACAAATATTAACTTTCCTGAAAGAAAGAGGGCAGTATAGCCTAGTGGTTAGCATGCTTGGCGCCGCAGCCTCTGGACTGGACTGCCGTGGGTTCGAATCCCACCTGCGCTCATGGATGTTTTGTGATGTTATTTAGTTTTAAGTTAGTTGTTATTTAGTGTAGTTGAAAGACGCTAATGACCTTAGATGTCGACGCGTCTATAATCTACAATAGATATATAAATAAAATTCCTGAAAGAATATAGCCTGTTCTCGCCTGCGAACAGGCACCTGTCCTACTAGATTTAGAAGAAAATGAGCCTAAATTGGGTTTATGGACACCCCTCCCTTTTTAAATGTAATTATGGTAATTACAGTACACTGTGTAGAATATCTTTGCAAATACCAACAAGGTAATAATATTGTGTTTTTGTTAAGATAAGAAATAATTGCGCGTATTTGTGTTATCTTTATTCAGTCGTAAAAATTTATTTGATTGTTGACTTTCATAGTGCAAACACCTTTCAGACCGTTTGTTTGATAAATATATAAATTAATTAAAGACGATCGTAAAACCTTATCGAGATACTTAATTAATTGACATAGGTAATTTATTTCTTGAATTTTCAAATTTCATTTTGCATTACGAATGAAAAATCTTTATATTTTGAAACGTATGTTTGCCCGAGGGCTTTCACTTAAGTTATAATTTTACTGTCTATATTTTTTCAATAATATTTCAAACAATGAGGGCTACCTACCTTTTTTTTATTCGTTAGTTGCGCTAGCGTCAAGTAGAGGTATGTGTCAAATGTTTACATTTTTATTTTTATTCGTCAATTGTCGAGCGTCTATAATCCACAATTCTTTTATTCGTCAAATGGCGCTAGCCGTAAGTATAAGGTATATCAGCGTTTCTTCAAGTACTTAAATTATTCTTTTCGAAGAAATTAGGATAAATTTGAAATATGTCAAAACAGAGACTGAAAAAAAAATTCGACTGATGACCAGTCCTATACTTCCCACCTAGTAAATATTTGCAAAAAATAAACACTCTTTTTTTATTCTTTGAAAAAAAGCATGGCCCTCTTTTTTGTTTGGTGATCTACTGATGGCTAGTTTAATATAGCAAAAATCATGATTACTTTGATTTACGTACAATTTTTATTTTTTTTTAGTAAAATATTTTTTTTCTCGAAAACTACATTTTAGAGAAAAAAAATATTTACATTTTTTTCATATTATAACATCTAGAATTCATTTATATTTTTGTTTACCTATGTTAATACGTGACATTGAGAACGTTTTTTTTAATATCTCAGGATCCGCTGAACCGATTTGACTCAAAATCTAATCAGATCTAAGTTAAAGGCTGATAAACACAATAGAACAATCGGCATGGCCGTATGCTGTTTAATTTTTACGATATCGAAGGCGAAAAATGGACCACATACAGACATCAGTCAGAAAATGGTCTTAAACGATGGCTAGGGTCTCAAAACGTGAAGATCTGTTAAAATCTCGAAATATTTTTTTCGGACTAAATCCATTACTTCCCTACCATAGTAGAGGTGGGAAGTAAAAAATGAAATGAAATATCCAGGTCAGTCGTGCTTTAAAATTAAAATAAATCTTGAATGTTTTGACAGATGAGTGACTCAAGTGTAAATTTGTTTTGAATCGTCTTTTTATGCTACTATTATACTGCATATTAAAACGTAATGTAGGTACGATAGAAAATGCAAGCCACGGATGGAACATTTTATGTATCAGGAAATTCCATTGTCTTTGCCTATTTCTGGTTCAATAAATAGCTGATGGAAAATGAACGTTCATTGAGAGATACCTTAGAGGCAGTGTTCAACTTACATGCGCTTTATTATCCAGTTTCGATATCAAAATTGTTAAACAAAATGTCTCATGAACCTGTCACCGTCGGGACTCAAACCCACTTCCACTATCGCGGTGACACGATTAAAAAAATTAATTTAATAAAAATAAAATGTTCTGTCAATATAAAATCGGTCGACAACAGGTGAGTGGTCGGAGACCGGTGCCTTTACCCGGTTAGTTGTCTTTAAAAAGGTCTTAGATATTCATAGGATAATAATATAATGAGAAAAATTTAATAAAACGTTCTATCGCTCTTTTAATTTAGATCGATTATTACTGAATACAAACTAGTTCTACATTTAATTAACAATTTCATTAGCATTTTGTCGATTCCGTGTGCTTTATACCGCGTGTTTTACGAAATATGGAACGCTATAGACTAGTTTTACCTGACCGCGACTCCATCTGTCGGGTGTGTAGTTCATTAAAGTGGGTATGTTTGTGCCACCGTAATACTCTAAACGGTCGAATGGATTTTCACAAATGAGGGTGTTACAATAGCACCCTTAATCCCCCCCAGGGGGGACATTGGAATGTGGTTGCTATCGCAAATTGCATTCCAATGCTCTTTGGGAATTAGCGCTCCCAGGGACCCGAGCTCGTACCAATCGGTTTGTGTAGTCCGGCTGGCGGATTCTAATACACAAATGGATTATTTGTTTTGTTGAAGACGCCAATGACCTGAGTTGTCGACGCATTTATAATCTACAATTAATTATTAACTAATTTAACACAATTGGGGAACAATTGGCGTCCAACGTGGGGCCAATTGTTCCTCACCTTACGTCACTTAACATTCAATATGGCGGGCGCTAGCGGCTAGACGCCATATTGTCAAAATGCAAAAATCAAAAATCAGCAAAACATTTTGTGTGGGGGTATCGAATGAAAGGGCGTCACAAAAGGATTGCAAAAATATATAAAAAAATTTTGGAGGATACAAGTAATTCAAGAATTACAAGGCGCGATATTCATGTAGGTACTGTGTGTAAACGGTTTTATCGAACATAGGGAAAATAACACTGAGAAGATTTATAATTTTGTAGTAGGCTATGAGCCATAAGACCTAATATAAATATGTATTGGATTACATAGAAAAACTAGTAGGTACAGTGAATTTTTTAAACAATTTTCCATAGCAACGGTTAACTATTAAGCGTTACTCGGAACCGGCTAAATAAAAAAGTCATGATGTGTCGTAAGACACCCGACAGAAGCTATGCTTCTTACGAATTGTATATAAAACCGAATTTATCAAAGATATAAATAATACAATTAAAAAGTTATTATTTGATCGCCATTTTGAAATCTGACGCCATTTTAATTTTTTGTGTCTTATTAAATTCTCAAATATCAATTTTCAAAAGGATCGGATAATTTCTACAAAGAAATATATACCTATTATAAAGATCTTTTTTACTTGATTTAATGTTATCGTAGATACTTATATAAAATTAATAATAAATAAATAAAACACAGCAAAAATTGATTTAATCAAGATGAGTCTAAAATAGGTCTGATCACAACGAAATTATAATTTTGAATTACTTGTTTGTTTCAAAAGCGTAGCTAACAGAAACTGCCAAACAAAACAATGTTGTGTCGACAATGTAGAGTATTATGTTGACTCAAAAAGACACAACATAATGACCGCCATTTTTAAATATGACATCATTTTACTTTTTTGCGTCCTATAAAACTCGCAAATATTAATTTTCAAAAAGATCGGATAATTTTTCAAAAAAGTTCATACGGGCGCCATTTTGAAATCTGAAGTAATTTTTTGTGTCCTGTAAAACTCTCAAATATCAATTTTCAAAAGGATCGGATAATTTTAGCAAAAAAGTACCTACATATGGCCGCCATTTTAAAATATGACGTCATTTTATTTTTTTTGTGTCCTATGAGACTCCAAATACCGATTTTCAAAAAGATCGGATCATTTTTGCAAAAAAGTAAATATGGCCGCCATTTTGAAATCTGACGTCATTTTATTTTTTTGTGTTCTATAAAATTCTCAAATATCAATTTTCAAAAGTATCGGATAATTTTTACAGAAAAGTGCATACGGCCGCCATTTTTAAATCTTACATCATTTTATTTTTTTGTCTCCTATGAAACTTTCAAATATCAATTTTCAAAAGGAACGGATAATTTTTACAAAAAAGTACATACGGCCGCCATTTTAAAATCTGACATCATTTTATTTTTTTGTGTCCTATGAAACTTTCAAATACCGATTTTCAAAAGGATCGGATAATTTTTACAAAAAAGTATATATGGCCGCCATTTTGAAATCTGACGTCATTTTATTTTTTTGTGACCTATGAAACTCTCAAATATCAATTTTCAAAAGAATCGGATAATTTTTACAAAAATGTACATACGGCCGCCATTTTGAAATCCGACGTCATTTTATTTTTTTGTGTCTTATGAAACTCTCAAATATCAATTTTCAAAAGGATCGGATAATTTTTACAAAGGAGTACTACATATTTCCGCCATTTTGAAATATGACGTCATTTTATTTTTTTGTGTCCTATAAAACTCGCATATATCAATTTACAAAGGGATCGGATAATTTTTACAAAAAAGTACATATTATGGCCGCCATTTTCAAATCTGACGCCATTTTATTTTTTGTGTCCTATAAAACTCTCAAATATCAATATTCAAAAGAATCGGATAATTTAAAAAAAAAGTGCATATGGCCGCCATTTTGAAATCTGACGTCATTTTATTTTTTTGTGTTATATGAAACTCTCAAATATCAATTTTCAAAAGGATCGGATAATTTTTACAGAAAAGTACATACGGCCGCCATTTTTAAATCTTACATCATTTTATTTTTTTGTGTCCTATGAAACTTTCAAATACCGAAAAGGATCGGATAATTTTTACAAAAAAGTATATATAGCCGCCACTTTGAAATCTGACGTCATTTTATTTTTTTGTGCAGCCTATGAAACTCTCAAATATCAATTTTCAAAATGATCGGATAATTTTTACAAAAAAATACATACGGCCGCCATTTTGAAATCTGACGTCATTTTATTTTTTTGTGTCCTATAAAACTTTCAAATACCGATTTTCATAAGGATCGGATAATTTTTACAAAAAAGTACATTTGGCCGCCATTTTTAAATCTGACGTCATTTTATTTTTTTGTGTTCTATGAAACTCTCAAATATCAATTTTCAAAAGGATCGGATAATTTTTACAAAAATGTACATACGGCCGCCATTTTGAAATCTGACGTCATTTTATTTTTTTGTGTCTTATGAAACTCTCAAATATCAATTTTCAAAAGGATCGTATAATTTTTAGAAAGGAGTTCTACATATTTCCGCCATTTTGAAATCTGACGTCATTTTATTTTTTTGTGTCCTATAAAACTCGCAAATATGAATTTTCAAAAGGATCGGATAATTTTTACAAAAAAGTATATATAATGGCCGCTATTTTGAAATCTGACGTCATTTCATTTTTTTGTGTTCTATGAAACTCTCAAATATCAATTTTCAAAAGGATCTGATAATTCTTACAAAAAAGTACATATGGCCGCCATTTTGAAATCTGACACCATTTAATTTTTTTGTGTCCTATAAAACTCTCAAATATTAATTTTCAAAAGATTCGGATAATGTTTACGAAAAAGTACATATGGACGCCATTTTGAAATCTGACGCCATTTTATTTTTTTGTGTCCTATAAAACTCTCAAATATTAATTTTCAAAAGGATCGGATAATTTTTACAAAAGTGACGTTACACTACTTCGTGACGTGACTTTTCAATTGTTTAGTGTGCTTTATTTCCTTAGTCTGATTTTATTACATTTATCCGAAACGTTACCGGAGAAAGACCTTTTGCCTGTGAAAATTCAAAAGTACGATTTGCACCCGGACGAAAGCCGGGCCGGTCAGCTAGTTACCATAATAATGTATTGTCACCGGAGCTACACATGTGTGCAAAATTTCAACTCAATCGGATCACGGGAAGTGGGTGAAAATTTAAAAGTACGAATTACACTCGGACGAAAGCCGGGCCGGTCAGCTAGTTACCATAATATTGTATTGTCACCGGAGCTACACATGTGTGCAAAATTTCAACTCAATCGGATCACGGGAAGTGGGTGAAAATTCAAAAGTACGATTTACACCCGGACGAAAGCCGGGCCGGTCAGCTAGTTACCATAATATTGTATTGTCACCGGAGCTACACATGTGTGCAAAATTTCAACTCAATCGGATCACGGGAAGTGGGTGAAAATTCAAAAGTACGATTTACACCCGGACGAAAGCCGGGCCGGTCAGCTAGTTACCATAATATTGTATTGTCACCGGAGCTACACATGTGTGCAAAATTTCAACTCAATCGGATCACGGGAAGTGGGTGAAAATTCAAAAGTACGATTTACACCCGGACGAAAGCCGGGGTATGAACGTCGAGAAATTTTGGTCCGATCCGATCGACGTCAATAAATTAGTTACACGTCATTTTAACTCAGTAGGCCAGGGTTTTTAAACTTAAATTCAAACATCAGCAGTCAAAAAATTGAATAACTATATTTAAATAATGCAATATAAGACAGAGCATACGTTATCTTCCAATATCCATATCACACTGTGCAACAGACAAGGACAACCGAAACAAGTTCGCGATTTATTAGATAAAGTCGCATTTATTTCGTTTAATAATCATATAAATCTGTATAAAAAAACAGTTTTGACACAATATTATACATGAAATCTATCTAAAATTTTCTGCTCTTTCGTTTAAGACAGGTTTCGAATCGATCTGACTTAAATTGAGCAAACTATAAGCAAAAAACACCGTTTTTTCTAATTTGCTCCCCTCTGGGGCCAAAATTCAAAAATCGGGCGACGTTAGGATCAAATAGACCCCGAGAGGAATTGAACAAAAAAAAGTTTTTTAAAATCGGTTAACCCGTTTGGGCTGTACGACTGATACAAAAAATCCGTTACAGATTCACAGACGTACAGACAAAGCGAGTGTATATAGGCGCTTCTAGCTTCGCTAAGATCGCGCCTAAAAATGCTCCTACATATATTATGAGGGTTATTAATGAAAAACTAGGATGCGGTTTTATGAAACAATGCGGCGCAAGTGAAACTTTACTGCCATAACCCTAAACGCTTTTAACCCAAAATCGCCGAAAGTATTATAATTTTGTTTACCTACGTGATTTTGCTAATGTAATTTGAACTCTGGTCAGTATGGACACGAACGTTAAAAAACATATACCCTTCCGACCCGAAACTCGTTTGTGCGCAGAAATGACACTATCTTCTCTAAACCCCCCAAGGGGGACATTGGAATGTGGTTGATATCGCAAATTGCATTCCAATGTTCTTTGGGACTTAGCGCTCCCGGGGACCCGAGCTCGTACCAATCGGTTTGTGTATTCCGGCTGGCGGATTCTAATACACAAATGGATTATTTGTTTTGTTGAAGACGCCAATAACCTGAGTTGTTAACGCGTCTATAATCTACAATTAATTATTAATTAATTTAACACCCTTAACGTGGGGAACAATTGGCGCCCACAACGTCGGGCCAATGACACTATCTTCTCTAAAAGATATTTAATTCGAGTGTTCCGAAATGAAGGAACACTCGGTTATTTGTTGTGTTGAAGACGCCAATAACCTGAGTTGTCGACGCGTTTATAATCTACAATTAATTATTAATTAATTTAACACCCTTAACGTGGGGAACAATTGGCGCCCATAACGTCGGGCCAATGACACTATCTTCTCTAAAAGATACTTAATTCGAGTGTTCCGAAATGAGGGGACACTCGGTATACACGCATATATTATTACGTTAATAGCAAATAGTTAAAAGGTGGGGGATTCCGCTCAACAATCGACAGTCGACTTTGCCTCGCCAGTCAGTTGTTTTCATTGCCTATTGCAATCTGGTAGCAACGAGAGAGCCGCGTGTTTTCTATCGCTTATTCGTTCAACTAAAGCACTACATAAATATAAAATATATAACTACTCTAATAATTTATATTGTACATAGTGTTTTGTATATATAGTCTAAAATCGAATGAAGCTCTGCTACACGGGATGCACTTTTCAAAACATGCAGTGCTACAATTTTATCGTACTTTTGACATGATGTGTTGGAATTTTATATCCAGATAAAAATACATTTTTACAACGGAGAAAAACTATCAGCAAAATTGAAATACAGTTCCATTGTTTGTGCTCGAAACAGTGTTTTGTTATTGCGATAGGTTTTTGTTTGAAGTGAAAACAGTTGAACGTTAGAAATGGCTATGTGGCTGAAACGATTTTTAAAAAATGAATTTAATCAGCGGCTGACATGTTTAGAGAATGTTTAAAATTATTGAAGGCCTTGTAAATAATTTTCGTTTATATCTTTTATCACCGCGCGTGAAAATATGTTTTATGTAAAATAAATATTTATGTACGAAATCATAAATAGAGCGAGTTGGGTGTGAGAGAGTGCCATAATATTATATTATCAGAGTTTACATATAAAAAGATGCGATTTTGTTTGTAGAAATAACATTTGAACGTAGCCCGACGTGATTTTGTTTTACAACTTTGATAAAAATTATCGACATTTTATTTTAAACGTTAATTGGTTGCGATTTTAATAATAATTGTGTGTGGTTTTTTAAATTAAAAAAAGGTGATTTGCATTATTAATTGTGAAAATTTATAATTATTAATAGTTATTTAGTTCTTATAGTGACGTGCACGATATATCGGATGCCAATTGCCAACTTTTCCGTTATTTATTTATATGATTAGTAAGTATATTTATATGTTGGTCAATATTTCATACGAACTTTAGATTTAATTGGGTAATTATAATCTAAATTATCGTTCAAATTTTCCTATTATCCGTAAATATTTTTACACTACTGCACGTTTATAACGTAATTATTTAACTGGTGTACAAATAGTAGATTGTATATCTAGTTGCGTAATTAGGTATATTACTGACGAGTAGTGACCAGTCACGTGAGTCATTATATTATTATGCACGAGATATACAGGGTGTATCACAGGAAACCGAACATAGAGAAAAATACACAGTACAAATTAGAGAGATTGCTATGCCCTCTATTCATGTAAAAAAACCACGATAATTAATTTAGTTAAGTTAGCCATGTGTATTCTTTCTTTGTCACGCTACTCATTTTGCTTATGTTTTCCTTGTTGCACTCATTACTTTTCTATGTATTCAATCCTGTGATACACCCCTGTATATGGTATTTTTTGCCGTATCCACTACAAAATACCTACTTTTCACTTCATTTTCAAAAAAATTTGGCAGTTCATTTGCGTCGCTATCTTTACTTTTACAGTAGGCCGTCAAGGTCGTGAGTAAGTAATCGCAGGCGTATAGAGCGAATAAACAGAAGTTGCTATGACAACCGTTTACTAGTGCTGAAAGAAAAAAACACTTTCGATACGCCTGCCAGTTAAATGACTTATTACAAGCCGGTATACATGCATCGAAAGTATAGCTATTTTGTAGTGGGTATGGCAAAAACATATAAATGATTGATAAAAAAAACGGGTGTGTTAATACTTTGTTTACCGAGTGTATGTTTATTTATTGATTTTGTATTTTGTCCAGTTTCAATTCCGAAATAATTTATGAATGGTAACTGAATATTTTATGAAGTTGGAGAATAGTAACTAAAATTTTAGTTTGTGTGGTGAAATGTCGAAGTTCGAATAATCTAGAATATTGATGTTCTAGAAAGGTTCTAGAACTTCAAAACCCTGAGAATTGGACCAACAATCACAGAGTTCTAACCTCGCAACAATAACATTTTTCATTGTTCCGTGGTTCTAATAGTTCGAGGAGTTCTGTAGATTGTAGTGCCAAAAAGAACGCTTTAGAACTGCACCAATAAACACCTGGTATAGAAGCTTTTTTTTTTTGCTTGATTTTTAAGGTCCAAAACCTTGTATTTATAATAAATCCAATATTCAAGGTGAACTAGTAAGTTGTTGAACTTTCAGGGACCACACCAGTTTTTGTAATTTATTTCAATAATAATTTTATTATTCAGCTAATACAAATATTGAAGGTTCGTTGACTAGGAAAAATACCTACCAAAAAATGACAAGGGGGCACAGTAATAATAATAATAATTATTATTATCATCAAGGGGGCACAGTATTTACGATTGTACCGCATCCGAAGACTAGTGATAAGCAAAGCAAGACCAAGACCAAGACTTGGACAGTCTTGGTCTTGCGTATCAAGTCTTGGTCTTGCTTATTTAGTCTTGGTCTTGCGTATCAAGTCTTGGTCTTGCTTATTTAGTCTTGGTCTTGCGTATCAAGTCTTGGTCTTGCTCATTTTATCTGTCTTTTTTTTAGTTTTTTACTTCTGAAGATCATCATAGTTATAAATTAAAAATAATTCACAATCTATTATTAACTAACAAAATACTTTATTTTATTAAAATGTTAAAAAATATCAAAATTACATCATTTTTAACACGCTTGTTCATTCGGTCTTGGTCTTGGTCTTGCTAGTCTAATGATAGTCTTGGTCTTGGTCTTGCTTTTTCGTAAGATCAAGACCAAGACTGCAAGACCAAGACCTATTTTGCTCATCACTACCGAAGACTTAGAACTACTTCTATAGTTTTATCTTATAGTAGATTGTATATCTAGATGTGTAATGGACTATATTACGACGAGTGATGACAGTACGTAAAAACGAGCCAGTCGACTCATAATACCATTACGCACGAGACATGCATATTTTTTTTCCATGCCCACTACAAAATACCTACTTTTCACTTCATTTTCAACTTCAACTGAATACCTCTAACCGTTCCTGAGAAAGGGATCTTGACGGACAGACAAACGGATAACACAGTGTTCCTATAAGGATTCCGTTTTTTTTTTTTCATTCTGAGGTATGGAAGCCCAAAAGACTATTTTTCCATAAACTTTTTTATTTTTTTTGCACTTATTTCTACAAGGCGATGATTTTTAAGATCTCAACAACTGTGTAAAATCAGAGTATTAGAGTATTTTATTACCCACCTTCAGAAGTGGGATGATAATATTCTAATAATAATAATAAAAAGTGCCGGGATAGACAAATACCCGAATAGTTGATTAGAAATCCTCTAACAAGAGATTTGCAAAAAAATAAATATACAGGACTGGAATTTCGATCGATTTTTGTTCTCACGAAAGTTGTTTGCCACGAGGGCGATAATAAAATAATTCTCGGTACGCGGCGACATGAACGCGAGATCAGATACGTGGGTCTCATTACACGCTCAAAGATCTGTCATAATTACTAATAATAGAGATACTGCAATCACGTATATTTGTCTATCTGTCGATATGACGTGCCTTTGATAATCTGCGACCGAAAACCAAAACCGCTCATGCTCGGATTTTACGCTTAGAACACTTTGTTACTTTGTACCTCGTTTCATAGATGTTGCTGCCGTGCCAGTAGCAGGGAATATGTTAAGGAGTATAACTTCCGCCGTATGTAAAACACACACATGCTTTTTTTATCTGTAGTTGTTACTATATACAAAAATATCGAACACTTTGAAATCAATCACGATTTTTTCATTATGTCCACACCCTGTTGGCAACAATGAGCCATTTTCCTGAGAGTAGTTTCTTCAATTATCCACTTGAGGTAGGTACAAACATTATTTATTCCCCATTAGTGTTGTGTCATTTTAGTGGTATAATTTAATTTTTAAATTATTATTATTAAATTAATTAAATAATTATGTTATACCACTAAATTGACACGAGACTAATGGGGAATAAATAATGTTTGTACCTACCACAAGTGCTGCCACTCGTGGATAATTGAAAGAACTACACCCAGGAAAATGGCTCATAAGTGAAAAATTGTTACGATTTAATTATTTATTTAGTAGCCGTCCACCGTAATTCAAAAATATTGTGTGTTTCTGGTACGACTTCCAACAATAAATCCACTGTCAAAATAGATTTAGCTTCGACTTTCTGAAACTTTGATTTAACCAGAAACAGAGCATCGTAAATGTGGTTTTTGGTTGGATTTTTTTTTGTTAAATTTTTTTCCAAGTCTTCATGGTTTCCGGGTTTGTAGGCCGTGGTCCGGTGGTATTTCTACCTGACGTTTCGTCTATAACTGCGGTAGACATTCTCAAAGGCGAATGTCTACCGCAGTTGTAGACGAAACGTCAGGTAGAAATACCACCGGACCACGGCCTACAATCCCGGAAACCATGAAGACTTGGAACAATGCCGGCCGTGAAAGCTTGCACACCTGGATAATTTTTTTTTTTGTTGATTCCAGATTAGATTGTAGATTAGATAGACGCTCGACAGTTGAGGTCATTAGTGTCCGAATAATTCCATTCAACTACGTTTATTCGGTATGAGAAATTTTGCCATTTGCCCGCAGATATTTTGTTACAGTAGACACGTCGCGTTCTTTCGCGCCCCCTCTCTCTTATCTCGGTTGTGCGAGAACAAACTCTTTGTGTCAGTATTTAATATTCCAACAGTTACTCTTTGCTTATTAGTAACAAATTGTCCAATCGTGAGTCATGAATTTTACAAGCGACTAATATGTCATTGAAGACTTTGTATACCGGTTGTCATTTTCTTTGTCATACACTTAGTCCAGTCAAATTAGCGATCAACCTCGGAATGAGAGATAATAAGCTGAATTTTCGTATATACCTTCATTTTGGCGTTCTAAAAGTTGTCCCAAAAGTCTCATAAAATCTCGTGTCTGCGTCGTAAGTTTTGACACGGTCGTTGGAACATCTCCTAGGAGTTACTTTAGGAATTTATCAACCTCCGCAATCATTTTCCTAACCGTCTCGTTGCAGCAATCCTGCTTTGACCAGACATTGACATTCGTTTGACATTGCTACTTAACTAGCTGTCCATTTCTATGAAGCGTGATCGTCCCGCTTAAGGTACGTGCAGTACGCAGCTGGGATTCTAGATGGTAGCATGTATGGTAGATGATGGCTGAAATTATAAGCGCTTATAGGTTTGCACAACGAAGCTTTGATACTAGAATTGATACAAGCTTAAATCGCGTTTGAAATGTCAGATAGCGAAGACGAATATTTGTGTTCTTCTGCTACAAAGTGGTATATTTTAAATACAAATTTGGGTAAGAGCTATCATGTCCACCCTATTAATAGAAAACGATCTAAACATGGCGAATTTCATCATTTACCTATACCAAGAATTAAAATTTTACCCGAACCGGTTTTTTGAATATTTACGTATGGAACCTAACACTTTTAAATACGTCTTAGAAAAAACTCTAAAACAAATTAAATAAAAACTGGCAAAATTTCACTTGTTAAACTAGTCACATCCATTGCGAAACTTGTAACGGCCATTTGACAGTTGTCACACGTTGATTGTAGTAGTCAGCGCGCTGAAAGAATGGTGAGATACATTCTTGTATCTAACAGCTCTTGTAACAGCGCTTATACCTGCTACACTCACTGCTTCGTTGTGTACGCTCGCATGTATAACAATGCATTAATTTAAGCAAGCCCTGCTATGATCTACGCTACCATCTAGAATCCCAGCTGCGTACTGCACGTACCTGTACGCTTAATTTCATCGAACGACTGCAGAGGTCAGCTACTTTGAATTTAGTTGCGAATAGATTTTATTTAGAATCAGTTTGACAAAAGTAAAGACTTACCAATATCAGAAAAGTCCTTTAATACAGGATTTTATTTAACTTCACTTGTTTGTTAGGGTTAGATCTGCCTACAGAAGGACAACCATATTTGGATATATAGATGAGGACGGAATTATTCCACAGGATAATCTAGTGCCCAATCTTCTGGAGCTCATAAGAAGATCCAGGCTATTTGTGGACTAGATCCAGCTAATGGGGAAGCACAAAAATCCTTTTAGGATGAAGTGCACTTTATGGGCCAATCAGGACCACCCCTAATTGTTTTTAATCTTAATTACGGTTGGATGTTGTAATTTTGACCCACTTCCAAATAATTCGATCGATTTGAAACTTTCTGATGACAATACAATATTTTCATGTCGCTGACCTGATGATTGAATCAGGAGAGCTGGTATACCTACATTGTGTGAACAATTCTATATTATGGAAGTGTTTGTTGCCCGTGGCAGAGACAGTCAGATATGCTTCCTGGTGCAACTCAAGGCGATCTTCATCATCGTCACACCGCATCTCGTCCATTTTTCGGTACCTGGTGATATTTCTTGGATAAAATCATACACCATTGGCCTTTTAAATGCAGATAGATATAGTGACAATATTGATTGTCAAGGCGTCAAGTATGACTATCGCGATATGAGTCAATGCATTCAGTTCTTATTTGGATCGGGTTTGTATATGGACGTAATTCTTTATGTTGATATCTACGTGTTTTGAATTTGATCATGATTTGATGATATCTAAAAAAAAACTTTCCAAGGTTACTGTTGAAACATTATTCAAAAACATTCAAAACGAAGTATTTTTAATAAATTGTCTACAATTTGTTATCAGTTTTAGGTCGTTAATCCGATTACAGGTCCGGAATAAGTGCCATTTATTTATTTATTGACCAATCAATAAAGGCGTTCTCCAATAACAGATGGTTACAATAAGGCATGCAATAATAATATTTAAAAAGCGTTATTGGTGAAATTAATTGGAAAAATGGTTCTCATGCTGGGTTGCAGAACGTGTTGTAAATTAATCTGGTTTGACAATGGCCTTAGATTTTTGATCGCACATTGTCTTCGTAAGAAGGGACGTGTAGAATTTTAAATCAATCCTGCTCAAAAAATAACTGATCGATTGAAATGATGTTTTGTCTGAACTGTCTACTTTTAGGGTTCCGTATCTCAATAAGAAAAAACGGAACCCTTATAGGATCACTCATTTGTCCGTAAGGCTGGCTGGCTGGTTGTCCGTCTGTCAAGACCCATTTTTTTTGTAGAATGTTTCCTTCGAAACAACATTTTGATCAAAATTTTGCTTGAACAACGATCCTTTTCTATGTTGATCAGTCGTTTATCTGTCAGTACAGTTTAATGTATTACATAATACAAAATTTGTCGACTAAGTACATTAGACTGTTCCTGCATATATAAAAACTATAAATATGGTCATATTCTAAGGTCATTGTCAACTCTTGCGGTGACCTAACATATTAATTATCTTATTGCCAGTATCATATGTAATTCAGCTGATTCAAAACGACAGTCTGGTCCAGAGACTAGCACACTAATCACTACACCAAACCTGCACTCTTTTTCGTACGTCGTATATTGAATGAGCCATTTTCCTGAAAGTACTTTTTTCAATTATCCACGAGAGGCAGCACTTGTGGTAGGTACAAACATTATTTATTCTCCATTAGTGTCGTGTCATTTTAGTGGTATAATTTAATTATTAAATTATTATTATTATTAAATTAATTAAATAATTATATTATACCGCTAAAATGATACGACACTAATGGGGAATAAATAATGTTTGTACCTACCACAAGTGCTGCCTCTCGTGGATAATTGAAAGAAGTACTCTCAAGAAAAAGGCTCATTGAAAGAAGAGGGAAATAATTTTATGTTACGTCAATTTCTTCCATTATTTTAGAAATCAATAACAACACAACACCTGTTACATGAGCTGCAACCTCTACGAAGTCCACATGTTGATTATTTATATTTTATGGGTTGGTTTGTCACCCCTTGTTATTACTTGATACGGCCAACAGATGGTGATATTATTAAATCACAGGGGTTCTACTCTGGTATTACGCAAGATTGGTATCTATTCTGTTAATGTTTGCGGCATACAATACGTTACGCAGTTATTACTTTGAAATTGCTCAACATATTGTAGCAAAATCCCAGATGCAACGCCACTGTCTCGAACAGAACGTTCCAGACTGAAGCGATTGTCTGTTTGTTATAACACAGTAGTGGAATAGTATCGAAGATTCCAGACGTTTCTATAGACAACGAGAACACATGCAATGCGTGTATATAAGGCGGTGCGCGCGACTGAGTGGGGATTAGTCATTCAGCGTCGTGTTGAGTCAGTCAATCGGTGATTTGTGAAAATAAAAATGGGAAATAAATAAAACAGTACTCTGTGAACATACCTGTATTGTTAAGTGTTATAATTACCGTTTAAGTGTTTCATTGTTTAGAATTGACATTTTCGTTATTGTTATTATTGTGTTTATAATTATTATAATTAATTATTGTAAATAGACATTGTACATAAATCCTTGTAAATAAATAATTTAATTTCGCCAACTTAAAACAGTTTTGTTACAATATTTTTACTCCCATCTCTACTATGGTAGAGAAGTCTTGGATTTAGTTCGAAATAGTAGATTGTCTAAATGCTTAATGAGGTATTATGCCTATGTCTCAATTAAATTATTTAATCACCTTCCTGAGTCATATAAAAATCTTTTATTGTATGAACGACGCTATTATATTCCGCTGGAATTTTAAATTAAGAAATTTATGTATGTACTAGCGGCTACCCGTGGCTCCGCTTACGTATATTCAGTATACTGTTAATTTATTATCCCCACCGCAAGAAATTCTCCCCTGCGGAGCGAGGTATAATTTATTATCCCCACCTCCACGAGAATCTCTCCCCCAGCGAATCAAAGTCGGGCTTAAATTACACGGAAAGTTGGGCGATTGTTTATAACAATTGTTTTAAACAATAAAAAATAATAACACTGAACAATTTATATGCTGTATTTATTTCCAATCGACACTGTCACACCACTCTCGTTGTTTTCTCCGGTGACTGCTTCTGCTTATATAGAGCTAGCAGCTTGACCCCCCCACGCTCGCGCGCTTTCCAGAACATTCTGGTGATTACCTGTGTCTTCGATATCATGCCACGCCTCACCATTGTTACTTGTTCTCGATGATTCTATTGTCGCCAGCGGCGTATCATCTGGGGTTTTGCTACAGTAGGAATGTGGCTCGGCTATATCAGACGGATTTTAATTTAGCGGGTTGCCCCCCCCCCCACTGTGAGTCCACATTTGGACTGTTTTCGGTCGGATCAATGGTCTGTGCGACATATTTAATGGAACGTTTCATTTGTGTGCATATACGGTTTGAAAGTGACCTCCAGTCATACCAGAGTCTCGAAGATCGTGGGTGTTGTGGCAGCTATAACAAGTTGCTCTTATTGGCTTGCGACACGACTTGCACTTGTTTTTACCTTATGAGTGCATCGCTATGTACAAGACATTAGATAACGTTGAAATTTCTTTTCTTTTATCAGCCAACACCCATAATTTACCTCCGTTGTTGTATACTGAGTGTTTGCAAAAAAAAATCGCTCGTTCGCTTGAATATTATAATTACATTACTCACTCGTTTCGCTCGTTCGCTCCCGATGTTTTAATAGTTATGTTAACCAGGGCGGAGACAAATCCAAAAAATCAAAGATCATGAAAATCGGTCCAGCCGTTCTCGAGTTATAAATGGTGTAACTAACTAACTAACACGACTTTCTTTTATATATTATATAGATTGCGCTTGAGATCGTGCAACGTTTCGCAAATTTTAGAATGTTTGTTCAATTTGACATATATTTTTTATGTTCGTAATAAAAATCCTATATTGCAAATTGTTTTAGGAAACAAACGCTCTCCATATTCGGCTTTTGAGAACATTAAAACATGGTGTCACGTCGAGATAACAAAACTTTGTTGCCAAATTACTATCGTTTTTAACCGAAAGTGATGGCCAGTTTAGGTAAAATAATGTATTTATATGTCCATTTTTGTAAACACATTAATATGACCTGTTATCTCGAATGAAACTCGCTTAGCTCCGACCTGCTGGCATGCTGTTAAAATGAGAGTGTTTGGCCGATATATTTTAATCGCGTAGACCAGTGCTTCTCAAAACGTTGGTTTGTGGATCACCGATAATAATAATTCGACCAAATGCAGTCTGTAAAATAACGAAATTCTACTTGGAATTTATAACATTCAACATAACTATACCGACAACGAAGAAATCCGACAAATTGATAGTTCATAGAATTTCCGTGATGTGTCACCAGAGGTCTCAAATTACACCAAACAGCGAGAGAAACAACGCTATGTATTTGTTTGCATGTAATATTCTCCCGTGCAGGGAAACTTTATTTTACCTAGAGTTTTTTTGGAAAATTTTTTGCAGCCAATTTATTTATTTGAACGAGTTATATTTATATTAAACGTTGCCTTTTTAGGCATCATCAGTAATATTCTGAAATGTTATAAATATATACATTAAAATGAACAAGTTATAATACAGTATTTGAAAATAAAGATGAATGAATTAGATTCAAAATACTTGCATTTTATAGTGAAATTATGATTTATGAACATTATTTGAACGATGTTGTTATTAGCATGGATTTTAGACAACTGTTTCTATTTTCAAAATGGAGGAAAGTTATGGAAGCTATTGTAAGTGTATTGTTGTATTTGTATGCAAGTGTGTATACTTGTATTCAGGCGTACAAATTGTATAGATAATTTTACCTGCTTTATAACCGCAACATACACACGCACAATGCAGGGCTTGAAAATAGTCGAGAGTGTAGCAATGCTGTTTTTTACATGGCGTTGCTATGGTTCCTCTATTACAAGTCCCCAGTTCCCGGGTTCTAGCCCGAGAGCTGGTAAAAGTGTCAATTGGATTTCAAATTTATTATTAAAAAAAAAAAAAGATTTGAAAATATGAATTGGTGCTAGGCCCAAATAACCTTAGCTATTGACGGTCATTAAAACACACACACACCATACTCACATGATTTTTTGTGCACATACATAAATCACTATGGAAACTATTTACTTACCACACTAGTGTATTTTGAAAACACTTTCAATACACCTGCTTGTTAACTGACCCATTCCATGCATAAGTACATAATAAATTGTTGAAACGCTACAGTTAACAGTTTGAGAAGTACTAGTTACGGGTACACTCCGTTCCATAAGTAACATGACAGCGTGGTTACGTATGGAGTGTGTGGGTTGACACTAGATACAGATAGTGGGTTGTGGGTTTGAACGTGCTGTCGTGCACATATTGTAGCTGTTCAATTAATAAAATGCATAACCCTTCCTTTTTTCTTAGTCGGGTAAAAAGATTAAAACCTGATTACGTAAAAGAAGAAAACAAGCAAATTTTTTTTGTAATCAGTAGACCTCGCGCGGCGAAAGATTAAGCCACCGCGTCATAGTAAAGTGAATGCATTGCGTCCGCCTTCTAGCTTGCTATTGGCTGTTTATTGTCATGAATAGCAGTTTGCCAAAATTGTACCTAACGTCATAAAACCCAGTGTGCAGTTTTGTGTACACGGCACTGTCTGCGGGCAAGCAGGCGTTCACTAGTATTGATGACGTGCCTGGCTTCATCTCTCACCGCGGGCACTCTAGTCGGGGACTCGAATACAAGAATTTTTTCTTCAACTTCCGAACAGCTCCCCGACTACTGGTAACAAAAAAATTGACTTTGTGCCTCACCCACACTGCAAGCGCACGGTCGAAGTTATACTTCATACATTTTTCATAATATCATGGTAATTTATCGAATTTCCGTCATGGAAACATAAGTATCCAAAGCATGCATGCTTACAATATTACACTATTTTGAAACGTCAAAAAATTGATTTTTAAAATTATAAAAATCTATAAGAAAACGAATTTTTCCCCGGGATGAGATCTAGCTAGATCGATTATTTGCCCCTCAAAACAACTTTTCAGTAATTTTCATTCAAATAGTTAAAGCCATTTTATCCCTGTCAGCGTTTCATTAATTTTTGAGTCGGTTTTTGACTCGAGGTCATTCCAATTCAGTACCCTCGGTAAAGAAGCATAACTTCAAAAAATGTTAAGACTTTTGTACACTGTAAAAAATGGATGTAAAAATACTTTGAAAATTAAGATAGAATTCGCTCGATTTTCTAAGTGATTTTACATTATTATTCATTTTTACACAGAAAACTTCATAAAAACTTGAACTAAAGTAAATTAGAATTACATAATTTGTGTAATATTCCAATAAAGTGTGTAAAAATTACAAAATAAAATGTATAGTTACATATATAAAATGGATGAATACAAAACAAATTAATGTAAAATTAGTAACCACGCATGCGCAATGTGTTTTTATGGAATCTACGCGATGTGCAGGCGATGCCTGTTTGCGACGCCATTGTCTCTTTGTGTGCCTATTACCAGATTAATCGCTGGCTACAAATGGACCATCGATAATCTATGTAATCGGCCTTCTCATTTCTTACAGTGTACGGTCATAGCTTGAACTATAACAGGTGAAGCATTGAAAATTATAATTAAGCCAGTTTTATTTATTCACTTCTAAGAAAAAATTATTTATCGGCTGAATTCAAGGCACTGCAATTACGGGGTTTTTTGGTATATCATTATAAATATGCTTTAATTTGTAATATTTATATTTTTAGGGTCACGTTATGAATTATCATAATAATTAATCTTGCGGAAAAATACTCTTAATAAGTATTTAATTGTTCAAAAGTAATTGAATTTGTGAAAGTCAGACAAATTATTTACTATTATATTAATAACATGGCAGTGCTTCTGTTTGAATCTAAAGTTTAAGGTCACTTCACCGTGTCTATTTTTAAAGCGTTGCTTGCTTGCACAATAGGGTCGTCCCGCGTATCAAAATTTGATAATTTTGAACTGTGTTTTATTAACTTCCCATTGGAAGTTATTGTAATGGGTCCGAAAATCGAAATCAAAATGTATAACAAATTTTTATGTTTCAAGGTCACTTACAGTTGGTTTACATTATTTATATACGAGGAATGAAACACAGTTGCTAGTGACCTGAGTTGTCGACGCGTCTATAATGTACAATAATAATAAACCGTGAGGTGGGTCGTTTCTTAGGACTAAAGTGCGACCCTTGAGGTCCACACGACAAACTTCCCAGTTTGATAAATATTTAATAATAATAATTAAATTAGATATTACACAGAAAAGTAATCATTTTAATCATTAAAACGTAATTATTATTTATTTTTAACGATAATTAAAAAAAAAAACGGCTGAACCGATTTTTATCAAATTTATGTCTGATCAAAATGACGTTAACACACCTCGATTGACGCCCTTACGAAGTCGATATAATTTTTTATTCGCGAGATATTGTGTAAAATCTACTTTTTTGGAGTCTATTTGGTTAAGAAAAAAGAACGGCTGAACCGATTTTGAAAAAATTTCTTTCAGATCATTTTTACGTTAATACGCGTCGATTGGCACCCTAACGTAGTCGATATCATTTTTCATTCTCAAGAAATGGACACATACGTCCGTACATACGTACACACACACACACATATACACACAGACATCTTTCTAAAAATAGTGTAGTGACCTTGAAACATAAAAATTTGTTACACATTTTGATTTCGATTTTCAGACCCATTACAATAACCTTCCAATGGGGAGTTAAAAAAACAAACATTATATGTGAATGAATGAATTGTAAATTATAGACGCTCGACAACAGAGGTCATTAGCGTTTGAAACATTGTATGTGTGTCTTTATGATTTACGAGCTGTCGAGTGTCGAGTCCGGCTTTGCCCGGGTCACTCATCGTTCATCCCCATTTTATCGCAGCGCAATAATACATTACTGCGCACGCATACCGTGTCCTGCCACCTAGCCGGCAGCAGTCGGTAACAAACGATATATAGACAGGACTATAATTTATCCAGGTGTGCAAGCTTTCACGGCCGGCATTGTTCCAAGTATTCATCGTTTCCGGGCTTGTAGGCCGTGGTCCGGTGGTATTTCTACCTGACGTTTCGTCTACACTGACACTGACCTATGTGAGCCGCCAAGGCGGACACTTCGACCGCTGCCACATCGCCTTTGAGAATGTCTACCGCAGTTGTAGACGAAACGTCAGGTAGAAATACCACCGGACCACGGCTTACAAGCCCGGAAACCATGAAGACTGACGTATGAGCCGCTAAGGAGGACACTTCGACCGCTGCCACATCGCCTTTGAGAATGTCTACCGCAGTTGTAGACGAAACATCAGGTAGAAATACCACCGGACCACGGCTTACAAGCCCGGAAACCATGAAGACTGACGTATGAGCCGCTAAGGAGGACACTTCGACCGCTGCCACATCGCCTTTGAGAATGTCTACCGCAGTTGTAGACGAAACGTCAGGTAGAAATACCACCGAACCACGGCCTACAAGCCCGGAAACCATGAAGACTTAGGATTATAATTTGCCTAGTTTCCGGATCATCTGTGAACACGGTGTGCGCGCACATCCAGGTCAAAAAGATAAGTGGATTGAAATGAAAAGTTGTATTGTACGGACTGTGGGTGTAGTGAGCGTATTCTAGTAACTATTTTATGGTCTAATTGTTTTTAAGAATGACTCTATCAGCTGGTTTATAAAATACATACTTATAGTAATTATATTTAATAACAATGCAAATATTTTTAGAATATAAATAAGAGCGTGCATGTTAAGATTTCTAATTTACAAAATGAAAAAAAAATACCTCGTGCATTAAGGCCTTAACAATTAGCGTTATTTAAATACATATAGTTATTACAGTGTGTCCACAAACTTATTATCAACATGGGGAAGGGGATCTCCGTTAGTATGAGAGATAGAGATTTGGTTAAATGAGATGAAGTATTCCCTATAGGTAAAGTTGTATCAAATCACATAAATTAATAATTTTGCGTAATTTAGGCGCTATAATAAAAATGTGAATTTTCGAATTATTTATTTTATAACGTTTTTTAAAAATCTGAATACCTACACTTCGAAATTAGTATTAAAAAATTGTAAGTTTTTTCAGGATTTTTTTTTTTCAATTTTTGTGAAAAATTGTGAAATTGTCTTTTAAAGATAACCAACAGCTAAGGTTATTTGGGCCTAGCACCAATTCATATTTTCAATTCATTATTTTTTTTATTAATAAATTGAAAATCCAATTGACACTTTTTACAATTTTTTTTTTCAATTTTTCTCCTGAAGAATCTGTAGTGTGATTTTCGGTCCTTCATTTTGCGTTTACCCAAATCCTTTAGCTTTAAAAATAGCGTCGGGAGAGAGGTATTCGTTTTTAGAGAAAAGGATGTGAGATGAAGAGTGCAGGTAGTAACTTCCGCTATCGAACACTCTCGATTCGCGGGACATTCCGTATATTAGAATAATTGAGCCAACCTGTATTTTTCTATGTTAATTATTTAATTATTATTTACAAAAAAATAAACGTCGCGGTGATTATTTTACCTTGAATTTACAATAAACAGTTTAAAGTTTCTATTTTTTAATGGCATTTCGTTTCGTTTTTTGATACATGGGTTTTATTGTAAAATACAATTATTTTTAACGGGCTAATTATAAGTTTACCATTTTGTCCTTGGTCGTTCTTTAATAATATATACGGCGTCTGCCCACTTTGGGTTAATTAAATGTTAATTATTGAAAATGTTAATATTGGATGAATTTAATTATTTGCAAACAACTTTGTCCACCACTGTCTATATTTTCTATAAATTAAGTAGTTTTTGTTTTCTAGCTACATGATTTTTTTAAAGGTATCAAATTATTATTATTGAAGATTATAGACGCGTCGACAACTCAGGTCATTAGCGTCTTTAACACAACAATTAATAATTCATTTGTGTATTAGAATCTGCCAGCCGGCATACACAAACCGAGTGGTACGAGATCGGGCTCCTGGGAACGCCAATTCCCAAAAAACATTGGAATGCAATTGCGAGAACAACTACACTCCAATGTTCCCCCTGGGGGAGGTATCCAATTGTATATGTCCATAGCATATTCACATAATATACAAGGAATATCACTTGGGGGGGGGGTGGCTTCACCAAACAAGGTATCTGGCTAGAAACATCAAATATCAAAATTGGACACGAAATGTTATAATTACCACAAAACACCAAACCATAACAAACACTCTCGACGTACGTTTCGCCAAACAAGTTGGCATCATCAGAAGATGATTTAATCATCTCCTGATGATGCCAACTTGGTTGGCGAAACGTACGTCGAGAGTGTTTGTTATGGTTTGGTGTTTTGTGGTAATTATAACATTTCGTACCTTTACACCAAAGGTTCCACCACTTTTTATTATTATCAAAATTGGATCTAAAACAACATCACAATATATCCATGGACCATGAGTCTGATCCAAAGCCAGCACACTGATCATTACATGATTTGAATAAAGAATAATTTTAAAATTTAGAATGTAAAATATTTCGAAAATCTTACGTAATTATTAATTAATTATATAACGACTCTATAATACTGACAATAATTATATAAAGCTCGATTTAAATAATTATAATCAATTAAACATCATCATCATATTCACTAATTGCACAGCTATAGGGCCTACGACACCCCCTATCAATTTTCTTATCTAATTGAAGGGCCGCTGGAGTCACAATATTTTAAGATACTATCATCCCATGTCTAAATATTTTGTAGTCATTTCATGAGATGATCGATTGCCAAATATCACCAAATTTCTGCGACATAATATGTACAGACAAAATATGTGGGAAAATGGGTGCAAGATTATCAAGGAATAGTATATTGTGCGACTAGTGGGAGAAAGAGGAGATTCCTCGAGTGTGGATTTTGCCGCACGAGCATAGCGAGTGAAGTAAAACACGAGTGGAACCTTCTCTTTCTCCCACTAGTCGCACACAATATTTTGTTCAACTACCGCAAGAAATATGTCATTTCGTGGCTCTGCTGAGCGTGGGCGAAATAATGGGTGACCTGATTGATTGCGTAAACGTTCCCCGTAATGAGCGTGGGCGAAATGGGATTTCGCCCACTCTGCACGTCAACAATCAGGGAACTCATTATTTCGCCCACACTCAGCAGGGCCACGAAATGATTTATTTCTTGCGGGTGTTGAACAAACATAATTATTCCACTCTTCCACGCTTTTCCAACGCATCTGCTGTAAGTTTCCTCTTATGCTTTCCGCGGCACAATTCGATATAATCGGCATAAATAATCAATCGTCACCTGTTTCAACATTATGTTTTTATGCAAAATTAAATTTATCCTTGAATTGTTTGCTACGCACGTGGACCATATATTCATAAATTATATTTATATACGTACTAGCGTGTATCCGTGACTTCTGACCGGCCACAGTTCTCTGAGAAAACACTTACATAATATATGATGTGGATATACATCAGGAATCAACAGTATTGTAGCAAACCCCAAGATGTTACGCCACTGCCTCCAATAGAAATGACGAGAAAGAAAGGTCACAGTAGTAAAGCGTGGAATGGTATCGAAGATACTGAACAACGAGTACCTGCCGAAATGTTCTAGAGAACGCGAGAACGTACTAGGCTGGGCTGCGCGACCTATAGTATAGTATAGTATTTATTTGGTCATGGCGTCAAAAATACATTTGAATATGACAGGTCAATAATAATATATAAGCGAAGTACGAGTGAGTCTGTCAATCAGTCGACGGTGGAGGGCAAATTAGAACAGAAATGACCCGGAGGTAGAAAAAGAATATCGGGACGGGTTAAACTTTAATAGACTCATTCGTACTGTCCCGGACAGGGTTAAATGGAGTGGTCTCCAACGTCCTCAGGGTATATGGAACTCATCATCATCATCAGGTACCACTATCACCCATTTAAAATAATATAAGTAGACTGAGAATAGCCTGTACTTATATAAAATACCCATTCGCATCTGAATGAAGGTCTGAAAGATTTCAAATGCCTCCACAATTTTATTATTTCAGTGCTGTGCAGTCTATTGATACATCCATTTGGTTGGGGTGTATAATGACTCACTGACACATCACTGACTTATTTACTTTTGATATGGTTTGTCAAATCGATGCATAGGCGGGCCATGCGAGATTGGAAATGTTCTCCATACACGAAAAAGTATGTTATTTATCCGTTGCCGAACGAAAATTTACCCGGGCGATTCCGCGCCGGAAAAATATGACTATCTGTGTTATCAGAATGTTGTAACCAATTTTAATTTATTACTAACATTTCGTTGTAATCAGACGTAGCTGTTATCTTTGTAGTTGGATCGAAGGAAATTTTATTGTTTTACGTATATTTTTATGAAGATAAATAATGTTTTATCGTTTTCTTTATCTTTATAATTAGATAACGTTCTAATTTTGATGTGAAAAGATAAAAAAATTGTGCTGCGCCTATGACTCTTATCTTATGTAATCTATTAAGTTTTTGATTTTGTAAATTATTCCACCTTGAAACGTTAGTCTTGTAGTGGCTTCAAAGTGTACTGTTTATTAAAATTTTGTGTTGAATTTGAAAATGATTAACTGTTTTTCGTGTAAGTTTTTTGATTTATTTTTTTGATTAATTAATTAATTGTAGCTTATAGACGCGTCGACAACTCAGGTCATTAGCGTCTTCAACACAACAAATAATCCATTTGTGTATTAGAATCCGCCATCCGGCATACACAAGCCGACTGCTACGAGCTCAGGTCTCCTGGGAACGCCAATTCCCAAAGAACATTGGAATGCAATTTACGATAGCAACCACATTTCAATGTCCCCCCTGGGGGAGGTATTCAGTTGTATATGTCCATAGAATATGCACATAATATACAAGGGGGCTTGAGAATAGCCGAGAGTGTAGCGGCGCTGTTGTTTACATGGCGTTGCTATGGTTCCTCTATTACAAGTCCCCAGTTCTCGGGTTCTAGCCCGAGAGCTGGTAAAAGTGTCAATTGGATTTTCAATTTATTTAAAAAAGAAAATAATAATGAATTGAAAATATGAATTGGTGCTAGGCCCAAATAACCTTAGCTGTTGGTGGTCTTTAAAATACAATACAATACATAATATACAAGGAATATCACTTGGGAGGGGTGGCTCCACCAAATAAGGTATCTCTGGCCAGTATCATCAAATATTAAAATTGAGTCTAAAACGACATCACAATATTATATCCTGTTGTCGAGCGTCTATAATCTACAATTCATTCATTCAATATTATATCCATGAGTCTGATCCAAAGCCAGCACGCTGATCGTTACATGATTTGAATAAAGAATTATTTTAAAATTTAGATTCTAAAATCTTACGTAATTATTATTGTATAACGACTCTATAATACTGATAATAATTATAAAGCTCGATTTAAATAATTATAATCAATGAAACATCATTATATTGACTAATTGCACAGCTATTAGGACACCCCCTATCTTATTTTATTTATTGTAGATTATAGACGCGTCGACATCTAAGGTCATTACGTCTTTCAACTACACTAAATAACAACTAACTTAAAACTAAATAACATCACAAAACATCCATGAGCGCAGGTGGGATTCGAACCCACGGCAGTCCAGTCTAGAGGTTGTGGCAACAAGCATGCTAACCACTAGGCTATACTGCCTCCGACACCCTCTATCAATTTTCTTACCTAATTGAAGGGGCACTGGATTTACAATATTTTTTGAACACGTGATAATTTTATCTTGGCTTGATATTTATTGTGTTTTGAACGAAATTAACACATCGACTACTAGCTTTTACCCGCGACTTCGTCCGCGTGGATAGAACAAAAATTTTACGATAAATTTTTTTTTCAATTTTCGCCGCTAGGATCTAGTGGCGATTCTCGGTCCTTCATTTGGCGTTTACTCGAACCTTTAAGCTTTAAAAATAGCGTCGGGAGAGCGGGAACCGTTTTTGATGTGAAACATCTTATGTCGGGCTGTGAACAGCCGTGTGAGGAGAAATATGCAACGAAATGTTTGGTCCGCTCCTTCGCTGCTGTTCTCCCCACTACTGCGGCACTGGCTCAGGCATGCACTGTAGCACACGCGGTGTTACAGTGCAGTATATAGGATTACGTCAGCATAACAATTAGTTGCTGCTTTTGAGAGTGAATATAAATATGACAAGAGGCGAGGCTCTGTCTTAATCTTACAGTGGATGCCAATTGTTACTATGCTAGTTTTTTTGCGAGGGGAAAGGATTTGAGATGAAGAGTGCAGGGGGTAACCGCAGCTATCGAATACTCTTAATATGAATCATCGCAGTGTTTACATAATTATCTCCATTCGAACGTTAAATTATTTCATTTTGTATTATATTTCTGTATTAAGTAACATTACAGGATATGAAATTAATGCTGCCACTATTTATCGCTATTTACAGAATTTCTCGACGTCTTTTATTTTTATCGCGCTATCGCTGTAATTGAATACTCATTTACCGTATTCCCTTCCCCCCACTTCTCTTCTGATAATTTTATGCCATTTGTGTTGGAACAATGGTGTTTGTAATTTATACTTAATTGATAAAAATTTTAAATAATAATAAAAAATGCTCTATATCTCATTTGATTAACAATTGCTTTGTGTGAATTGCGGTGATATGGATAGTTCAGATGTACAATCAAATAAAAAAAGCGGTCAAGTGCGTGTCGCACCACGCATAGTGAAGGGTTCCGTACACTGTAAGAAATGAGAAGGCCGATTACATAGATGATCGATGGTCCATTTGTGGCCAGCGATTAATCTGGTAATAGGCACACAAAGAGACAATGGCGTCGCAAACAGGTATCGCCACATAGCGTAGATTCCATAAAAACACATTGCGCATGCGTGGTTACTAATTTTACATTAATTTGTTTTGTATTCATCCATTTTATATATATAACTATACATTTTATTTTGTAATTTTTACACACTTTATTGGAATATTACACAAATTATGTAATTTTAATTTACTTTATGTAAAAATCACAAATTTGTTTAACTTTACAGTAAAAGTCCAAGTTTTTATGAAGTTTTCTGTGTAAAAATAAATAATAATGTAAAATCACTTAGAAAATCGAGCGAATTCTACCTTAACTTTCAAAGTATTTTTACATTCATTTTTTACAGTGTAGTCGGGAAGAACGATCACGGTTAAAATTCAAAGTTAATAATAAATTCAATAATAATTGATAGTCTTTTATTTTAAGTTGAACATAGTTTTCCAAAAATAAGTTTGTATTTCATAGTATTTCTCAAAGACACTGTAAAAAACAAAGTTGTTTCTGCGGTCACTAAACTCAAAAAAATAGCTTGTAACCGAAAATATCCCATATCTCAAAAACTACACAACATATCTTATTCAAACCAATTTTCGTTGGAAGTGTTTTTTTAAGTTCTACCACCTTAATTTTTTCTGAATTTTCCACCCCATAGTTTGAAAAATTAGATGTGGGGACACACTTTTTACGACTTTAGAAGCGCATATCTCACCAACTATATTGACTTACATAAAAAAAGTCATTTTGAAACTTCTGTATCATTATATGTAGAATTTAATTTCGACTGTATTATAATAAAATTGATTTTGGAAACATTCAGTCAAAGTTATATCCATTTACAAAAATAAAATTAAATAATTTCACAAAAATTGTATTTTTGTAAATGGATATAACTTTGACTGAATGTTTCCAAAACCAACTTCTGTATCATTTTCAAGACTTATTTAGCGATACCCCACACGTTTATGTGCACTGGAAATTTTTTTTTCATCCCTAAGTTAAATGTATGGAGTGCAACCCCTCATTTTTAACTTCCCACTGGAAGTTATTGTAATGGGTTCGAAAATCGAAATCAAAATGGAGAAAACATTTTTATATTTCAAGGTCACTACACTATTTTTAGAAAGATGTCTGTGTGTGTGTGTGTGTACGCACGTACGTACGTACATACGTATATGTGTCCATTTCTTTCTAAGACGAAATCTCGAGAATGAAAAATTATATCGACTACTTTAGGGTGCCAATCGACGCGTATTAACGTAAATATGATCTGAAAGAAATTTTTTCAAAATCGGTTCAGCCGTTCTTTTTTCTTAACCAAATAGACTCCAAAAAAGTAGATTTTACACAATATCTCGCGAATAAAAAATTATATCGACTTCGTAAGGGTGTCAATCGAGGCGTGTTAACGTCGTTTTGATCCGACATAAATTTTATAAAAATCGGTTCAGCCGTTTTTTTTTTTTTTTTAATTGTTAAAAATACATAATAATTATGTTTTAATGATTTTAAATGATTACTTTTCTGTGTAATATCTAATTTAATTATTATTATTAAATATTTATCAAACTGGGAAGTTCGTCGTGTGGACCTCAAGGGTCGCACTTTAGTCCTAATAAACGACCCACCTCACGGCTTGTTTTTTCGTAATTTCACTATACCATTGTATAGCGGTCCATAGAAGACACCTACCTTCTAAATTTCATCTATATAGTGTCCATAGTCTCCGAGAAAAATTACTGTGACATACGGACGGACGGACAGGACGAAATTATAAGGGTTCAGTTTTTACCATTTGGCTACGGAACTCTAAAAATTCCATTCATATATTATTTTAATGGACATTTTCCTTTGTGTGTGGATTATTCATTCATAACTAAATAATTACACATTGCTTTTTATGATACGTTATTTACTGACTGTTTTTCGTGGAAAAAATTATATTTGTTTGATTTGCAACTTGTGACTAACCGAAAGAAAAAACATGTTTTGTACATAATTATGATTTTCCAAGTGAATTATGTCTAATATCTCAAGCATCATGTGATGAAATTTTTTCTACGTGGGATTTTCACTAGAGTGGTGTATTATTTATCTATATTTAGAAATATTTTTTGTTTTGATGAGTTATCAGTATAAACTTAAAAGTATATTGTCCAAATTAGAACTTGAATCCTAAATCCCCATATCTAATCAATTTTGTTATCAATATTTTCTTACATTTTTTATTTTTATTTTGTTGTAACATGTCATCTTACCAGTTGATTTTTTTTATTAACTTCTGTTGCGCAGCAGTTATTTTTTCAAGATTAGAAAAACCCATAGCTATTGATTTAAAATAATCTTTAAACACACATTTTGTCAACTTTAAATATTTGATAAAACACTGTTTATTTTTATATACAAAACTATTTCTGTCTTTTTTTTAAGGCTGTTGGTGACCAAAAAAAAAGAAGATATAGTTTTCAAATTTCATGTTGGCAGGCCAATTGGCGTAACCCTCAATTATTTTTAAGGCCACCAACGTTTATTTGGTCCTAGCGCCGATTCATATTTTCAATTTATCATTTTTTGAAATTTTAAAATTCTGAACTAATCTTTTCCGTTTTTAACCGACTTCAAAAAAAGAAGGTTTCTCAATTCGACCGTATATATTTTTTTATGTTTTATGTGGTTATGTATGTTCGCGGATAACTTCGTCGTTTATGAACCGATTTTGAAAATTTTTTTTTATTTGAAAGGATATACTTTCAGATTGGTCCCATAGAAATTTCATCAAAATCGGTTCAGTAGTTCGGCTGATTTTAATAAAAAAGTAAGTAACGGCGTGTGATTCTTTGAGGTAAATGTTACTTTTTGACACTAAAAAGTAAAAAATAAAAAACTTTTTAACAAAAAAAAAACATCCTTCAAAAAGGCACTAGAAAGAGGAAAATAATGAAATTTTGAGGTCTGTGCCAATTAAAATATGAAGTCGGTTAAAAAGTATAGTATATAGTGATTAATATCTTCTTTTTAACCAATTTCATATTTTAATTGGCACAGACCTCCTCAGAATTTCATTATTTTCTTCTTTTTAGTGCCTTTTTGTAGAAGGTTTTTTTTTTTGTTAAAAAGTTTTTTTATTCTAAAATGCTTAATTTTACATGCTAATTTCCTGTATCCTAAATATTGAGCAGCACCACTTACGTAGAGGACAGTGTGGTCCAGTGGTTAGCAGTGGTGGCCGGTGGTCAATAATTGTGGCAGTGCGCCTAATACCTAATATTGTATTGAATATAACATTTTTACATATTATACTTATATATATTATGTAATTAAGAGAAAAACAAACCTTATTTATAAAGAAGATCTATTCTACGTTGCTTCTGATGAGAGAAAACCTCTATCACTTGTTGATTAAAATCCGGCATTGAATGAATTAAACACTTTTCAATGGATAGCACTGACAACGCATTTAATCTTTCCTGATGGATAGTATTTCTCAAAAAAGTTTTAATTCTTTGCAGCGTAGAAAAACACCTCTCACTTTCTACATAAGTTATTGGAATTGTGATAATAATTTTTAATCATTTTGTACACTCCGCAAATGATAAAATATATCTATTTTTATCAACAAAGCTGGTTGTGTAAATGTTGCTTTATTTTAGAACATCGTCAGATTCTTATTGTTGTCTTGTATCAATAGAACCGACAACAAACTAACTGCATAACAATATGCAAATGAATTTGAGAAGAACCGTGCTTTTTTATTTTTTCGGATAAATGAATCAAATCGTTAACGCCTTTTTGAGTCCACGTTGCTTTACCGTCAAAAATTAAGCACGGAAAACTCAAAGAAACATTAAATTTATCACTTCCACAGAACCACGATGGTTTATCATACAATTCTTGTTTAAATGAACGCGTAAATTCCTTTTTTTTATTTACATGTTTGTTTAATTGTCATAATTGATCGAGGTGGGCCTAATTGTTTTAACCGTATTTTGTCTTCATAGGTCGATCGATTATTTTTTATATATTCTACACTTCCAATGCTACTCATTTTTGTTTATGAAAATATACGTAATTATTATTTTTATAAAATTTTTAGGTTAGTTTATTGTCGAAGAAAATCAAATCACAATTTTATTGATATCTATAATACAGCTTGATTAATGATTATATTAACTATATATCACCACTCATCACAAAAAATTTTTACAAATCACAAAATTTAATAAAATTACTGAATTAATTAAAAAAAAACCCGGGAATTTGCGTTGAAAACTGAAATATGTACTCTGTATTATTGTTATTACTATACTAACTTGATATTATAAAAGACTGTACGTAGTACGTACGAAGCTGTTTCGGTGTATTTCGTCTATTTTCGCTCGGCGCGCTACGTGCCCTTATATCAAAGTACGTAAATATATCTGTCTCACGGTTTTACTATCCTTGTCTAATTTTACATTTGAACAATGCTACTTATTTCGTGCGCTTATAAAAGTGCACTGTCTTGGGTGGGGATGAAATTTCAAATACCTACAACAGATCCGCACTCAGCAGATATTTTGTTCAATATTTCAATACTGATTATTGATCTCACGAAGCATGAATAATCGATTATAATATTTGATTCTGTGTAGGTGTATACTGTGTCACCGTTTTTCATAAGTAAATCATTCATAAATTTATTTTTTTTAATTTTGCGTTGCGTTTGCATTTCAACTGGCAGTGCGGCGCACGAACGCACTTAAAGAGGAGCCGCCACTGGTGGTTAGCGTCGCGGCCTCTGGATCAGACTTGTAGGTTCCCACCTGCGCTCATGGATGTTTTGTGATGTTATTTAGTTTTAAGTGAGTTGTTATTTAATGTAATCAAGACGCTAATGACCAAAGTTGTCGACGCGTCTATAATCTACAATAAATAAAAAAATAACCACTTATGTAGGAAATTTAATATCGCTAACGAAATCATTTTGATCACAAGATTAAAACAGAATTTTAATATTTATACAAGTATAGAACTCACCCTATCGGGTGACGTAATACAATACTGTATTTTCAGTCTATATAATATACACGATTATTAATATTATGTCTATGGAAGCTACACAGCTGGGTAAGTGTGCCCCCATTTAATTTAGGTCAATTGTTATATTAACCATGTATAACTAATTATTTCTCTTCAGACGATGCGGGCCTTTGCGTTGCTAATAATATTTGCCATCATAAATAGGTTATGTCTTTATAGAGTGCCTACACGTGCACGGAGGGGAAATGTAGAGGTAGCTGACAGATAGCGTTCATTGTGGTCGAAATGGAAACTAAGTGACAACCGTTGCGTCAGTTAAATTAAATTTAAAAAGGCCTTAAATAATGCTTTCTTGGCTGAGAAGTGCTTCTTTTGATCAGCTGATATGTAAACCTTATGTCGCACTGTGCACTGTTCTGAATCGTGGCAGTTTAAATAGTGCCGAACTACGGCTGTTGTAAGCCGGTTCATAAAAACATATTTTTGACAAGATGTAGCTATTGTCTATGACACCATTTAAAAGTTTATGCAAATACAGTAAACTCGCAACTTTTCTTCTCACGGAGAGTTTACATATACCAAATATATCCAGTGATTTGATCATATGGTACTAAATAAGTGTAGAAATTAAATTTTTTGTAAAATAAATATCACAACTTTCTTTTGAACCTTTTCAATCACATTTATGTAGATTTCATAATGAGGGCTCCATACGACCGAATTTGGAGCGAACTAATGAATAATATAGACATTTTATCGGTTCAATATTTGTAAAATCAACTGTATTCCTGATTATGATGTCGAGCGTCTATAATTTACAATATTCACACACAATGGCCGCCGTGCACAATCCATCTATTTTGCAGCCCTTAAAACTGAATTTCTACCAGCGCAGTATACGTCAGGCGCATTGTGACTCGAACGCTCTGCGTTTGTTTGGGAGTAAAACAACGACGCGCGTTTCACGCATCGCGCTTCAGTTAATCAAAGTTTATAAGCGTTAATTAAAACGATTTTAATTGCCACTTGCTTATTAACAGCATGAGTCATGCGCAGTGTTTGTCATATTATACGGCGATGGTGTTTTGTTGTTGTTGTTTTTTTTTTTATTTATAAAGTGCATTCAATATCAACAATCGCGGTATCTCAAGTTACATGGAATATCCTATGCACTTCTTTATTTATAGATTTGTCAGAGTATTTGGTGCCGATGTATAAAATTATGGTCATTCGAATTTCTAAGTCAGGGGTTCCCAAAGTCGGGGTCGCGGGCTGAATTTTTAGGGTCACGGTCTGTTTCCGTGATTATAGCTAATTTATAACTCTCGTGATTATACCATTAAATTCGAATAATAGAAAAAATCCTCTTACAAAATTGTTTTCTGAGTTGGGGGAATAAATATTTATTTAATATAATTAACAATTCAATAACAATAAACGCAACAACTATATGTCAATTCTAACAATCAACACAATAATAATAACTAAACAGTAATTCTTAAACAAAGTGAAACACTTGAATAACACTGAACAAATAACTATATATATATATATATACCAGGATTATTTATTTGTAAGTAGATACTGTATTTATATTAGCTGTTCAACACGACACTGACTCACGACTGACTACCTGATTGTCGACTCACCATTGTTTATATACCTGCGGGGACTGAAGCACAATGTGTTCTAGCGCTTTCCAGAACGTCTGGAATCTTCGCGCGGTTACTAGTTGTTCGGTACGCAGACCCCCGTTTCTCGGAACTAATGTCCGCCGTCCATATACAGGGTGATCCGTAACAATACTAAATAAGAACACGAAATCAAATAAAAACGGAGTGAAGAGGCGGGAGGGGGGTCTCTGGGGTAATTTCTATATTACATTTACTGTACTTTTTTATACTTAAATTCTTGAATAAACGACTTAAATTTGAATTGCTGCATTTTTTTACTGAAAATTTTTTTTTTGACTATTTTGCACATTGTTGGGAAAAAAATGTTAAGGGTCGCGAAGGCTGGACGTTTTGAGATTCCTAGAGTCCAAATCTACTGTTTTTTAGAGAGATGTATGTTTGTGTGTGTACGTACGTTTGTTTGTACGTTGGTGAACTTGTTTTCGGCTCGCATATCTCAAGAACAAATAATAATATCGACTCCTGACCAACTTCATTCTACACATAATTACATTATGAATACCTGATTAGGTTTGCAGGAAATTTCACTTAGCGGTTTTTTGTTTATAAAAAAAAAATGTTTCACGTCTCGTATATCTCGAGAACAAAGAATGATATCGACTCCGGACTAATTTCATTCGACGCATAATTACATAATGAACACCTGTTAAGGTTTGCAAAAAATTTAAATTTGCGGTTTTTTTACAACAACAAAAAACTACTGTAAAATTGTTGTTAATGGCTAAACAAAAAAGTTATTTTGCAATGAAATGTAAATACTTATGTATAACACATTTTATAAATTAGAATAATACAACTTTGTCATACGATACGCACTGTGTTTTGTTTCATGACGTCATCGGTTGGAAATGAGAGTTTAACGGACGCAAATTAATCTTATTTAAATGCAGATGTCTTTTGTTTATTATGACGTCTTAATGTTAATAACCGTTTTTTTTTCTTGTTCTGTAAAGTCGGACATAAAACGCTTCTGATCTATTTTCAAAGATAGGTCTTCTTTGCCTGCAAATAGTCATGTAAAACATTAATGCATTAGAGAAAATCGTTTCATTTAAAATGCATCATTCGCCGGACAAAAACATGTATCACTAACAATATTTCGATTTAAAAAAAAAATAGGTAAAAATACTTTTAAGTTAAACGGTTTTATTTTAAATCATCAGCTGTACCAAAAACTAGAAAATAATTAGGACACAAACCAAGGGGCACTTTGTGTCGCTACGTCAGTGGAATAAATAATAAAAATGTGGAGCGCATTTGAAATATTTCTGTGGGTGCGCTTGGAAACACATTTTTCTAGATAAGCCGTTCTTATATAATTATACAGTCGTTATACAGATTTTTATGCGCCTCACGTCTTTATATTCTGCTGACGCAGCGACACAAAGTGCCCCTTGGTTTGTGTCCTAATTATTTTCTAGTTTTTGGTTCAGCTATGATGATTTAAAATAAAACCGTTTTTTTACCTATTTTAATTTTCTAGTTTTTAGTTTGATTATGCAAACTCCTCATCCTTTCAACTGTCCACCTCCTGGTTCTACCATCAGACCCCGTTACCAAGTTGAAATTATCCTAATATTGTATTGTCACGGGAACTCAATGTGTGTGCAAAGTTTCATAAGAATCGGTTAAGTAGAAGTAGTTAAAAAGCTGTCGCAAGATTTGAAACAAAGATAGTAACAAACAAACAAACAAATATACGGGGTCAAGCTAAATAAAGCCGTTTAAAAATGGATTTACGACAATTTTTTTTAAATTTAAATAAGTGATAGGTATGTTTTTGTTCAGTAGGGGATGTTGCATTAATTTATGTGAAACGATTTTCTCTAATGCATTAATGTTTTCCATAACTACCAGGTAAACAAAAATCGCCTAAATGTTGCGTCTTAGGTGAAATTCACTGTATAAATATAATTTCATTTTAGATTGATGATGAAAAGGGTGAATCAAAAGAGACGTATCTAAATACGTGTTTTATTTGTTGCAGGCGTGGCGGCTAACCCCGGCCTCCCGGTGGTAACGATGAGAGAAAAGAAGAGCGGCGCATTGTCCAGGGTACAAAAGCTCAAGAAAAGACTGTCACACTCCTTCGGTAAATTATGTAAGTGCGATTTTTTTTCTATTTCTTTAGTGATATTTCATTGATTCATTAATTCTTGAGGGTATTTGCTTTCCAATAGTTAAAATATGTAATGTACAGTCGCGGATTTAATAAAGTTTACACTTAGGTTTTTCAGTGTAAGTTCACAAAAAGTTAGTAGCTTAGCAACAAATTTAGTTTTTAATAGGTAAATGTAAATGTCAAAAGTGAAAAGAAATAATTGTCGTTTAAATGCCTCGAAATTGTTAAAACGATCAACAAAAAAGAAGAATTATGGCAAGATTGGAGGAAGGAATTCGCTAGTATCAAATATTATAAAATCTTTTTATGTTTTAATTGAATAATATTCAGTAATTTGGATTGTATAATAAACAACTGAGGTCTTTTGATAATAATTTTTTATTGAATTTTTAGGATGTAACCTTAGTAATTGGATACATTGCTATCAAAAACCAAATTACAATATGCAAAAATTAAAAAAACCGGTAACTAGATGATACAGGTGTAAACTTTTTTAAGTCCGCGACTGTAGATATTATTCAGGGTCCATTCTGAATGGTCGAATACCCCATATTGATGTCGTTTAACACACACACACACACACACCTAAACGAACGTAACAACTAACTAGTGAACTCTGTATACTAATATGGATGGTTGATAGCGATTAAAAAATGGGTTTTGTATGTGGAGAATGTTCAAATACATATTCTTCAAGACAAGGCATTAATGTTCACAAAATTAGAATGAAAACTCCGGATAAGGCTTGTAATCTAATTCTTTCTATAAAAGTCGATCAATTTTCTGACATTTCAAAATAAAACTTATTTAAAATTTATTTTTCAATTCTAATTTCTCAAAAATACTGTTATTGTATAAATTTTGGCCATCCTAATATCTCAAATAATAATATTAAATTAGATTTTATTTTTATGTCAAAAATTGATCGACTTTTATAGAAAGAATTAGATTACAAGCCTTACCTGAAGTTTTCATTCTGATTTTGTGAACATTAATGCCTGTCTTGAAGAATATGTGTTTGAACATTCTCCACATACAAAACCCAGTTTTTTAATCGCTATCAACTATCCATATTAGTATACAGAGTTCACTAGTTAGTTGTTACGCTCGTTTAGGTGTGTATGTGTGTGTCAAACGACATCAAGATGGGGTATCCGACCAATCAGAATGGACCTTGACTGCAGGGCCCAGTCGCTTGTATGGAAACCTATTAAGTTTTGCTCTAGTTATCGAGTTAATTGTAGGTATATTTTGTTTTCTGGCAAACATTTTGCGCTGTAAATATCGTTGAAGTTTTAAAATAAATTAGTCATTCGGTACGCGTTAATTACGTCAATGACTGTTCGCGTATTAATTATCCAGCTGCATTTGTTTAAAGGTCGATAACTATTGAATATTTAATACCTGAGCTGTTTTAATAATAATTGGAATTTGAAATACTGTACTGTTTGTCACAGTAAACATTTATCATTCGAATTTTTTGTGCGTTGTTAGTTACTAAATAATCAAATTGCTTGAGTTTTACCCTTTTCAACTTTATTAGGATTCCGTACCTCCGAACGGAACCCTATTACCGAGCCTACGATGTCCGTCCGTCTGTCCGTTACAAGACTCTAGCTTACAAACGGTAAGAGGTAGCCAGTGTGTTGTGACATGAATCCTGGCAAAAAATAATCAGAATTGTTAGAGTTCCCTACCTACGAACGGAACCCTATTATTTTTTTTGTATATACTTATCCATTTTAATTATTACTGAAGGTATTATCAATTAATTACCGGTTGCTGTTAACAAACTATTATTTTTCAACAGTTCTTGGGAACGAATATCCCTATCCCTATATTATTAAACGAGCAAATCTTGTATATATGTACCTATGTAAATATTTTCTCGAAAACGGCCCTAACGATTTGGATGAAATTTACTGAAAAGGGGTTTTGGGGGGCAAAAAATCGATCTAGCTAGGTCTCATCCCTGGAAAAATTCGTTTTCTTATCGATTTCATCATTTTAAAAAACAGTTTTTTTAACGTTATAAAACAGTGTCGTATGGTGAGTAGGCTTTGGAAAAAACAAACTATTTTCATTATTTATGTCAAATTACTCTGACAGTTAATCTTTAACTTATTAAAATAATCAGTAATTATTTGAAAATATGTAGGTACAGACATTATGTAGTGTATAATAATATTATCTACTTATAAGTATGTAATTTTTTTTCTTAAAAACGACTAACGATTTTGATGAAATGGGAACTTTAAGTACTATTTTTTTTAAACTCATCCGAGCAAAGCTCGGTCATCCAGATATTTATTTATTAGAATAGGAACAGTTTAAATAAATGTTATCAAAAAAATGCAGATTAGCTAATCACTATATAATATGAGAATCGTGCTCAAAATGCACCCCGACTTTTTATTGTCGGCGTTAGTCGATGGCGCATTGTTTTAATGAAGCCATTTTAAATATTGCATAACGATATATTTTCACGCTCGATCGTTCGCAGCTGCTATCGACTAATAAATTCGTTACATTTTGATACTATTTCGTCTAACATCTGCTCCGATTTTGTATGTATTTCGCTACTTGAAAATCGATATCGAATAGTCGTCGTGTTTGGGGGTTTCGTACCGACGGGTCTAACCCTATTTTTTAAACGGTTTTATTTAGCTTGTTTGTTTGTTACTATCTTTGTTTCAAATTTTGCGTCAGCTTTTTCAACTACTTCTACTTAACCGATTCTTATGAAACTTCGCACATACATTGAGTTCCCGTGACAATACAATATTATGATAATTTCAGCTTGGTAACGAGGGGTCTGATGATGGAATCAAGAGGTGGACAGTTGAAAGGATGAGGAGTTTGCATAATGATATACGGGCCAGAAATCAAACTAAAAACTAGAAAATAAAATTAGGTAAAGAAACTTTCAAATTAACGGTTTCATTTTAAATCATCAGCCGTACCAAAAACTAGAAAGTCTTCGAATTTTCAAATTTTGAATAAAAAAAAGACATTTCTGTCGCACGCTCAATTATTTTGATTGACCTTCGTCAACTGTTCTAAATTAAGTTACGTCATTTTGTTAATTAATTTAATCCATTCTTTGCGGTTTTGCTGCACGCGTTACGTTACATAACTTTTCTGTTATATAAAAAAGTGAATATTTTATGTCCTTTATCGGCCCGTTCGTAGTTCGCGTTTTCATTAAATATTCAGTTTCAGGGCTGAACAATCTTATTTTTTATTTATTTATTGTAGATTATAGACGCGTCGACAACTTAGGTCATTAGCGTCTTAATTATATTAAATAACAGCTTCCTTAAAACTAAATTACATCACAAAACAGCTTCCTTAAAACTAAGTGACATCACAAAACATCCATGAGCGGAGGTGGGATTCGAACACACGACAGTGTGATCCAAAGGTCGGCTACGCTAACCGTTACATCACACTGTTCTCCTGAACAATTATTTTGACAAATAATATAGGAAGGGGCAATTGAAACAAAACGGTATAAGAGCAAAGACATAGAAGTTCTTCTAATGTCGGGTTTATCGTACATTTTAATCACGCTGTTTTGTTAATCGCTGTTAAATTTCTACACCGAATAACACATAAAACATAAGACGTAACCATAGAGATAACAATAAATACCTACAAATTTAACACGTAAGTCGTGACCAAATACAAAATTAAATGAATGCATAATGACTGCAAACAGTATATGAAACACCTGTTGTAAGAACAATGACGTAACACAATGCTGTAATCAGGAAAAATTCACTAATTCAAACCTGTCACCGTAGAGATTTTTAACCCTAAACTGTCCACGATCGTTTGAAAATGTGTCACTGTGTGAGTAATGTCAACTCAGTCCGCCGCGATAGTGGAAACTTTAGAGTTAAAATCCCTACGGTGACATAGGTTTGAATTAGTGAATTTTTCCTGTTTACAGCATTGTGTTACGTCATTGTTCTTACAACAGGTGTTTCATGTATTGTTTGCAGTCATTATGCATTCATTTAATTACGTAGAAATAACAGCGAAATAACAAAACAGCGTGATAAAAATTTACGATAAACCCGACATACGTCTGTATATTTTTTAAAAATCTGCGGGAGCGTGTTGAAATATCTTTTTTTGTCATACCCACTACAAAATAGCTACTTTCTATGTGTATGTATAGCGGGCTTTAATGAGTCATTTAACGGGTAGGTGTGCGGAAAGTGTTTTACTTACCGCACTGGGGCGCGGTAAGTAAACGGTTGCCATGGCAACTTCTGTTTATTCGCTCTGTATACGCCTGCGTGCGCCGGCCATTTACTTACTCACGACCTTCACGGCATACTGTAAAAGCAAGGATGGCGACGCAAATGAACTGTCAAAATTTTTTTGAAAATGAAGTGAAAAGTAGGTATTTTGTAATGGGTGTGGCAAAAAATACCATAGGTATGTCTCGTGCGTATAATGGTATTTTGCCTCGTGTGACTGTAAAAACTCGCTGTCGCTCATTTTACATGCTGTCATCACTCGTCGTAATATAACCCATTACACATCTAGATACACAACCTACTATTTTTGGACAGTAAGTTGCTTGAGGAAATGTATTTAATTTTAAGTCAGTTAATGACAATAAAAAATGGTGGAACCTTTGGTGTAAAGATACGAAATGTTACAATCACCACAAAACACCAAACCATAACAAACACTCTCGACGTACGTTTCGCCAAC
This sequence comes from Mongoloraphidia duomilia, assembly GCA_039654895.1. NCBI lineage: Eukaryota > Metazoa > Arthropoda > Insecta > Raphidioptera > Raphidiidae > Mongoloraphidia > Mongoloraphidia duomilia. The sequence continues at coordinate 7,014,783 of CM077527.1, read as the reverse complement.
CAAGTTGGCATCATCAGGAGAATCATCTCCTGATGATGCCAACTTGGTTGGCGAAACGTACGTCGAGAGTGTTTGTTATGGTTTGGTGTTTTGTGGTGATTGTAACATTTCGTGTCAGTTAATGACATTTTGAAAATCATGACATCTTTTTTAAGGTTTCCGTAATAAGTATCTATATATTGTATAGATATCGATAAAAACCAGACAGAGAAGTTCTCGATGTGTATATGATAAGAACAAAATCCCAGCCCTATTTTCCTGTACGGAAGCGCAATAAAGGGCGTTACCCTTAGTTCCCGGCTTAATGTAAAAGCACAAAGTTTGTATAACCGGCACTTACGATCTCTCTCTCTTTCTCACTATAAGCTTGCGATGTTAAAGCTATGTGTACACTGGATTTTTAACCGACTTCAAAAAAGGAGGAGCAGGAGGTTATTATATTCGGAGTCTATGTTTTTTTTAATGTATGTTCACCGATTTCTTCTGTATTTGTGAACCGATTTTTGATTATTGTTTTATTTAATAGGGCATACCTTCGGGGTGGTCCCAAATAAATTTTAGCTTTAGTTGAGGACAACGTGTGGTCCTGCAGTGGTTAGCGTTGCGACCTCTGGATAAGACTGTCGTGGGTTCGAATCCCGCCTCCGCTCATGGATGCTTTATGATGTCATTTAGTTTTAAGTGAGTTGTTATTTAATGTAATCAAGACGCTAATGACCTAAGTTGTCGACGCGTCTATAATTTACAATAAATAAAATAAAATACAGCTTTAGTTTGAATTATTCTTGCAGATACGTGCGTAGGATTGACATAATAATATTATAATATAGTTTTTTTATACGGCTGAAATGCAATTGAAAGATTTTTTCGTTGGAGAGCAGCCAATTATATAATTGTTTCGAAACATATTGGAAAAAATCATTTTACCAACCAGTGGTCACAGTCAGAATTCTAACCTGAACCTTTCCACTTTCGCGGCGGAATGAGCTTACAATACTCAACTGTGACAGCTCATTCCGCCGCGAAAGTGGAAAGGTTCAGGTTAGAATCCTGACTGTGCCCACTGGTTGGTAAAATGATTTTTTCCAATATGTTTCGAAACAATTATATAATTGGCTGCTCTCCAACGAAAAAATCTTATAATAATATTATGCATAGCACTTGTAGATATAGTGTGTATAGTTCTTTAGAAAAGCGCCGTACGCCATACTTCTGCGTGTTAATTAATTGTCAATTATTAATCCGACGGTGGCAATTTAGCTCACAGGAAATTGTGTCTCGCTCTTATATAATGTACGTGTGCTTTCCTTTTTGCTTCGTGCGGCAGCCGAAGCTTCCCGACACTATATCTTCGGTTATGGAAACTGTAGTAGCTCAACCGTTAATAGATCCAAAAAGAATATTTCACTCTTGTGTCTGTCTGTCGGTCTGTCTGTCACAGCTTATTTTCTCCGAATCTGCTGGACGAAAACAGTTGAAATTTGGTACATATATCTAGTTAGGTGATCCAATCACGGACGTATAGCGTAAATAAACGAATTCTGATTTTGGGGGGCAAATTAGAAAATTAAAAAAAAAATGTTTTTCAAGTGCAATATGTGACGTATCAAATGAGAGGGCTCGTTATGAAAAATACAAATATATTTTTTCTATAATTTTGAAATTCGTAGATATTAAAGATAAAGATATTTGAAAAAAATATACGAAAATCGAGCATCCTCCCCCCTATCTCCGAAACTACTGATCCTAAAATTTTGAAAAAAATAGGGACTGTAGAACGTCACTCATAGTTTACAAGAGAACCTAAACGAAAATCCTAAGTCTTTAATTTCCTACGGGAAACTGAATAGTGCGGAACTCTCTCCACGCGAGTGATGAGTCCGACTCGCACTTGACCGATTTTTTTTAAGAGGAACTCAGTTTCACTATATGCGTGCGTCTCGATTTACACGATTTTTATAATTGCATGATAATTTTGCAGGACTGATCTATACCGCGTAAAGGTACGTGCAGTATGGAGCTGGGATTCTAGATGGTAGCGTGGATCATAGCAGGGCTTGCTTAAATTAATGCATTGTTATATATATGCGAGCGTGCACAACGAAGCAGCGAGCGTAGCAGGTATAAGCGCTGTTACAAGAGCTGCTAGATACAAGAATGTATCTCACCATTCTTTCAGCGCGCTGACTACTACAATCAACGTGTGACAACTGTCAAATGGCCGTTACAAGTTTCGCAATGGATATGACTTGTTTAATATGTGAAATTTTGTCAGTTTTTATTTAATTTGTTTTGAGTTTTTTCTAAGACGTATTTAAAAGTGTTAGGTTCCATACGTAAATATTCAAAAAACCGGTTTGGGTAAAATTTTAATTCTTGGTATAAATGATGAAATTCGCCATGTTTAGATCGATTTCTATTAATAAGGTGGACATGATAGCTCCTATCCAAATTTGTATTTAAAATATACCACTTTGTAGCAGAAGAACACAAATATTCGTCTTCGCTATCTGACATTTCAAACGCGACTTTAGCTTGTATCAATGCTAGTATCGAAGCTTCGTTGTGCAAACCTATAAGCGCTTATAATTTCAGCCACCATCTACCATACATGCTACCATCTAGAATCCCGGCTGCGTACTGTATTTTATTTGGTATATTGTCGTATATATGGTCAGGGCCGGCGCGTCAAAATATGCCGCCTAAGGCGAATACAACTTTTGCCGCCCCGCCACCTATATTAAAAAAATTAATAAACCAATGATATATTTTATTTACTTGACAAATAAAGAACAAATGTAATTCTAATAAACGCTGCCTGGCTGTCTGTAATTTGTAAATACCCCCTTTACAACTTATGGTATTTGCGCCGAGCGGCTGGACGACATGCGACATATTTTATCTAGTTATAGTAGAAGGTAGAACTAAGAATCGGTGAAAACTCGAACAAAATAATCATTTTTAAAAAGTAGAATACCGCACGAAAAATTCGCTGCTACAAAAATATGCCGCCCTAAAAATATGGCGCCGTAAGACGATCGCCTGTCCGACCAGGCGCACGTGCCGGCCCTGTATATGGTGTCTTTTTACTGTTATATAACACACACACATGCGTATTTACATAATACATGTGTTCAAACAAACATTCAAAGTAAACTTAACTCATTTTATGAAATTATATTGTTTTTGGTGTATACGCGATCCTTTGATATACTATGCCTATGTTGTTGTAATAAATTTATGCAACAGATGGCCTTTAAGTGCTATTAAAAAGGAAAGAAAAAGCTTTCTGACTAATTATATCTACATTTTTTAAACTTAATAATTCATATTTATTGCCTTCACAAATTTAACTTTCGATAATTAAATCTGAGAAAAGATCAGGTGCGTCGTGGTCACCCTCGTTAGAAGTGAAACTTCTTATTTAATAAAATTAAGAAAAATCGCAGGATAGTGGACAAATATTTGATTTATTAAATTAAATGTACGACGTTTCGTTTATACCGTGCGAGTTTTTTCAAAGCGTACATAGGCTGTTTCACAATTTAAAATCGTGGTATAGATAGTGGTATGCAAGATACTGGTCTGCTTGGAAACTGCGCACTAAATAACGCAGAGATGTGCCCACAACCATTTCCTCCAGAATACAAATTGTACATAAGAACCTCTTCTTCCACGGTGTACATTTTTCATAAAAAAAATATTAAATAAATCTCTGAGCTTATAAAATTTATTTTCACAACTCAATAATTATAAATTGTAAATAAAAACATTCGTTTCCATAGTTTCTAACAATATCTATACCACGATTTCAAATTGTGAAACAGCCTATGTACGCTTTGAAAAAACTCGCACGGTATATTTAAACTTTTTCAAGTACACAAAAATAACAATATTTATGAAAACATAATTTGTTACCATGTTACCATGTTTTTGTCTTATGTACCCTATCTTATGTTAATTGCTATGGTTAGTAATTAATATTAATTTTCATAAATATTGTTATTTTTATGTATGTACTTGAAAAAATCTAAATCTATAGACGAAACGTCGTACATTTAATTTAATAAATCAAATATTTTGTCCACTATCCTGCGATTTTTCTTAATTTTATTATAATCACGATGGACACGATTTCTAATATAAACTTCTTATTTAATATAATTGTATTTTCTCTAATTTATCTACGACTGCTATGTACAAAAATTTATATAAAACCGCAATATAGCAGTACACAAAACGGGATGAGGGGCGTAGGGGTATCGCAGCTGCTTTTGCGCAGTAGGTCGCTGGTTCGAATTCGGGCGGCACCAATAATTTTTGTTTCTTTTTTTAACTACTTATTCCAAAAAATTGTGTGTGTTTTGTATTGTATTGTATTTTAAAGACCACCAACAGCTAAGGTTATTTGGGCCTAGCACCAATTCATATTTTCAATTCATTATTATTTTTTTTTTTTTAATAATAAATTGAAAATCCAATTGACACTTTTACCAGCTCTCGGGCTAGAACCCGAGAACTGGGGACTTGTAATAGAGAAACCATAGCAACGCCATGTAAACAACAGCGTCGCTACACTCTCGGCTATTCTCAAGCCCTGTGTGTGTTTTAAAGACCACCAACAGCTAAGGTTATTTGGGCCTAGCACCAATTCATATTTTTAATTAATTTTTTTTTAATAATAAATTGAAAATCCAATTGACACTTTTACCAGCTGTCGGGCTAAAACTCGGGAACTGGGGACTTGTAATAGAGGAACCATAGCAACGCCATGTAAACAACAGCATTGCTACACTCTCGGCCATTCTCAAGCCCTTTAACTATTCCATATTCCACTTCTTGAAAGATATGGACTTCTTGGTCAATGCAATTTTGATTACAAATTGAGAGTCAAAATAATAACATCTCTTTTTTGTGGGTCGAGGGTTGAAACTGATGACGAATCAAAGTCGGTTTGTCTTTATGTGTGTTTTAGTATAAACGATGTCATTGTTGGAGCGTCAGTCACACAAACCACAACGGAGAACCCCAAAAGCCACGTACCGCCCGCGCCGTCCCCCCCCTGTGTGCTTCCAGTGACGTACAGACTCCGCTGGGAACTCTTCCCCCTGTTCGAGACTCGGGAGCGACTACATTAACCATAAACATAGTTTTATGTGTATGTATTTACGTTTTTACAGAAGTTTAACTTGCATTTTATATACAGGATGTCCCATGACTCGTGGTCCGTAGCTCAAGAGCATGTTATTGAAGTCATTCAGAATTTAAACTTAAAACTGCTTATAGTATAGGTCCGAAAATGCTTCCTAACAGAACTAAAAGCATTGAAAGGTGACGAGAGAACAGTTCTTCTATCTTTTTCTATCACACATATAGATAACCATGGTTACAGATGTAAATTAACAATACCTACTATAAATTTTTAAATTCACAAATGCGTCAGAAGACAAAGAAAAGAGAGCTGCTACGTTTTCTATCTCTCTTTTCCAAGGTAACTGTCATTTGCAGTTGTGACTATGGCTCCCCTACTCTATCTATGATATCTCTATGGTCAGTTTACGTTCCAGAATTTCTATATTTCTATAGTTGTGGCCTGAATCCTGGCAAATAATAATTACTTGAACAAATAAATTTCTTTTTACGTTTCATAAATCGTTGTAGTTCTGTTAGGATTCATTTTCGGACAAATGTATTGTTACAAAACTGTTTTCTGAGTTGGCGGAATAAATATTTATTTACAATAATTAAAAATAGAATAACAATAAATGCAACAACGAAAAGTTAGTTCTAACAATTAACACAAGTAACAATAACTAAACAGTGATTAACACTTAACTATATACAATTAACTATACACCAAGACTATTTATTTCTAGTAATTTATTTCACTGTATTTATATTAGATTTATTTCACTGTTCAACACTTACACTGTCACAGTATAATCTCTGTTGAACTGATTACTTGCGTGACTCACCGTAGACTGACTGATTCAACACGACACACTCGCTGGTTATATACCTGCGTTGCCTACGCCCAGTGTTTGCTCGTTCTCTCTAGCGTTCTCTAGAACATTCCTGCAGTTACTCGTTGTTCAGCAAGCAGACACCGCTTCTCGATTTCTCTATTGGAGGCAGTGGCGTAACATCTTGGGGTTTGCTACAGTATTATAAGCATTTTTAAATTCTACGACTTCAATAACACGCCCTTAAAAGCTATGGACCTCGAGTCATGGGACATCCTGTATAGAGAAGTTACACGACGTCCGACATAAATGTATTAAAGTTTAATGCACCACCCCTATTTTTATGGCGAAATATAGAAATGGCAAGATTGTCAGTCGTGAGAGGTTTGAATATAGAGAGCATTCGCGATCATAACAGTAGATTTTGTATTATTATTGACGATTTTTACAAGCTTTTATTTAACTTGCAGTGTTTGGTACGTTAGTTTGTTTGTTTAGGTCAAATCTTGCAAGTCAATTTTAAACGACTTCCACGTATCTGATCGATTTAAAATTTGGTACACATATGCATTCCCGATGACAATACATGAATCAATCGTTTTTAGAATTAAATTCAATTCCTAAGGGGGCCAAACGAGGGAGTAGGGTTTTTTGACTATTCAACGCCTAGGCCAAACCGCTAAAGCTAGAAACTTGGAATTTGGACAGTAGGTTTCTTTTGTGACGTAAGCACTCACTATATGAAGGGATTTTTCGAAATTCAATCCCTAAGGGAGTCAAAAGGGAATAAACTTTTGAACGACTAAAAGGAACAAAATAATATGTTAGTAAAAAAAACTTTTTAAAGACACGCTTTTATTTAAATGTATACCTACACTAAAAAGGAAAAAAAAATTTAATAATTTAGTTTCATAATTATAAAAGCGTGGGTCGTGACTAATAAAATATCGTAGAGTTTACAACCCAAATTATTATAGAAAAAATTTGAACAATTAACCACTTAGCCTTATTATCGCACCTATATTCGCTATTGTGATTTGTGGAGTACCTATACAGAAATACGGCAGTTGACAGAAATACGGCAGTTGACAGAAATACGGCAGTTGGAATACATTATCGTCTATCGATAACGTCCACCGGCGAAACGAATGCGCGAGCCGTTTTAATATCAAAACTGATTACCGCTGACAGGTAAACGTTTTGTTTTATATTGTGTATGTATACAGAGTGTCCCAAAAAGAATGGGACATAAAGTAATAGCTGATTCCTTACAAAAAAATATTGCGATAGACCCCAACTTGTCTATTCCGAAAGTTGATATTAAAAGAGATACCAGGGTGTCAAAGTTTAATTTTTATTTTTATCATTATGACGCGGCATTTTAATAAGAAACATTGAATTTTTAAATAAAACTGTCAAAATTACCATGATAACGCCGCGTCGGCGTTTTCAAAGCCACATATGTTCATTTTCAAAATTTGCCATTTAAAACCACATTGCATCGATTACTTTAAGTGCAAATATCTTGAAGATACTACTAGCCACTTTTACAAAGTATACATTTTTTTACGTAAAAATGACGAAAAAATCATTTTTTTAATTCAAAAAAATAGTACGAGTGCGTACAAAAAAGTTATGACTATTTGAATGAGTGAAAAGGTGTGTAAGTGCCGCTCCCTGCAAGTATAAGAGCCATACCAAGGTCAGATTTGAATTCCTCATGTCAAAAAATCCCCATATATCAAATCTCATTAAAATGCCTAAATTACTTTAAAAGTTATTTAAGAAAATCAAAAATAAAAATTAAACTTTGACATCCTGTATCTCTTTTAATATCAACTTTCGGAATAAACAAGTTGGGGTCTATCGCAATATTTTTTTGTAAGGAATCAGCTGTTACTTTATGTCCCATTCTTTTTGGGACACCCTGTAGAGGCATGGGTATTTATAAATAATAATAATATGTAAACCGCGGGCGTGTATGTTGTTTACGCGGTGAGTCATGATCACTTCCTAAAAAGGCGCGATTCGTTTCCGCATTTGGATGTCGTTGTTTTGTGTGTATTTAATTGCCAGGGTTGGGTTAGCCCCGGTCACGTTTTGCTGTTGTTTACATGCCGTTGTTATGGTTCCTCTATTACAAGTTCCCGGGTTCTAGTCCGAGAGCTGGTAAAAGTGTCAATTGGATTTTCAATTTATAAAACAAAAATTCACAGATTTCGCAATCCTTGCAACCATCGAGGACATTGGAAATGATAACAGCATATATGAAACATAATTAACTGTTTATTATACACACAATATTTATCAATGCACTGTTTAGTTTTGTCAGGAATAACCCTATTATTCTTCTGTTATATACGCGTTCACTTTTGCTTGATTACTTAACTTTTAAATGGATTTTTCTACAGTATTTATTAACATTTGCTCAAAAATAACACCGCAGATCGTCGCAAATACCTCTCAATTAACTAGACATGATATAAAACACATTTCGAAAAAATTGCACTTGTTCAATTTTGCATGATTGCTCCTCACTTGATCGCGACACCGTTGTCTTTTGGCCTTGAACGAAAACTCGTAACTCTGCCCCCATATACGAACATAAACATTTCCAATGTTAAAATAATGAATTGAAAATATGAATTGGTGCTAGGCCCAAATAACCTTAGCTGTTGGTGGTCTTTAAAACAAAATTTTTAATTTTTTAGTTGTGTTAAAAACGCGACACGTACACAACTCGACTAAACTGTTTAGTTACGGAAACAAATGTCCAAAACTCAATATTAGCGGAATTATCGCGGCGATATTAAATGTAAAAAGCAAGCAAAATAAACTCCTCACTAAAAAAGCCACTAAAAAGAGGAAATTGATAAAATTTTGAGGACGGAGTCAATTTAATAAAAGCAGAAATATAAAAAGTTTTAGCAATCAAATTGGCGCCGACCTCAAAATGTTATTATTGTCCTCTTATATGAAGTTTTTTTTTGTTAAAAAGTTTTTCATTTTATAAAAAAGTTTTTTATTTTTTACTTTTTAGTGTCAAAAAGTGACATTTACCTTAAAAGAATCACACGCCGCTACTCACGTTTATTAAAATCAGCCGAACTACTGAACCGATTTTGATGAAATTTCTATGGGACCAATCTAAAAGTATATCCTTTCAAATAAAAAAAATGTTTCAAAATCGGTTAATAAATGACTGAGTTATGAGGTAACAAACATAAAAAAAAATACAACCGAATTGAGAACCACCTCCTTTTTTTGAAGTCCGTTAAAAAGTTGTATATGCAAGCAATTGGAAAGAATTTCTCAGTCATCATAATTCATAGAGTAATATTAGACAAGACGGACCACTTGCACTCAAGTAGCTCTACATGCTTTATCTCTATATCTACATCCCATTACGTAACCCTCAAGTCTTTAAAATAATTGCATTATAAATTACGTGCATATATACATTTTAGGTATGCATTGGATGAGATGTACATCCAACCTATGGTAGACCAAACCGTTCCACCTACATAACATACGTAACATGTGATATTACGTTTTATATGGAGCAGTTGGTATAGTCGACGGACACGCGAAATGGCCGTTGCGGAATATTTACTGACGTCATAAAGTGCTATGGCCTATACGGAACGGAAAAATACCTATTAATCTAAGATGAACGGAAACGGAACTCGGGTATAGCACTTTTAATTTCAAAGATATAAACAGCATCTGAGAGATTTTTGAGTTTTCTTAAAAATGCCAAAAGTAAGAAGACCCCCCTCTTTGTGCAAATTTGTGAAATTTTTGAAAAATAAATTCGACCCGATTCGTTTGATATTAAATCTATTTATAGAAAAAATAATGCCGAATCGACTCCAACACTCCGCACTTTTAGTTTCAAAGATATAAACAGCATCTGAGAGATTTTTGAGTTTTCTTAAAAATGCCAAAAGTAAGAAGACCCCTTTGTACAAATTTGCGAAATTTTTGAAAAATAAAATCGACCAGATTCGTTTGATATTAAATCTATTTATTGAAAAAATAACGCTGAATTGACTCCAACACCCCGCACTTTTAGTTTCAAAGATATAAACAGCATCTGAGAGATTTTTGAGTTTTCTTAAAAATGCCGAAAGTAACAAGACCCCCTCTTTGTACAAATTTGCGTAATTTTTGAAAAATAAATTCGACCCGATTCGTTTGATATTAAGTCTATTTATTGAAAAAATAACGCTGAATCGACTCCAACACCCCGCACTTTTAGTTTCAAAGATATAAACAGCATCTGAGAGATTTTTGAGTTTTCTTAAAAATGCCAAAAGTAAGAAGACCCCCCTCTTTGTACAAATTTGCGAATTTTTTGAAAAATAAATTCGACCCGATTCGTTTGATATTAAGTCTATTTATAGAAAAAATAACGCTGAATCGACTCCAACACCCCGCACTTTTAGTTTCAAAGATATAAACAGCATCTGAGAGATTTTTGAGTTTTCTTAAAAATGCCGAAAGTAAGAAGACCCCCCTCTTTGTACAAATTTGCGAAATTTTTGAAAAATAAATTCGACCCGATTCGTTTGATATTAAGTCTATTTATTGAAAAAATAACGCTGAATCGACGAAAGTAACAAGACCCCCTCTTTGTACAAATTTGCGTAATTTTTGAAAAATAAATTCGACCCGATTCGTTTGATATTAAGTCTATTTATTGAAAAAATAACGCTGAATCGACTCCAACACCCCGCACTTTTAGTTTCAAAGATATAAACAGCATCTGAGAGATTTTTGAGTTTTCTTAAAAATGCCAAAAGTAAGAAGACCCCCCTCTTTGTACAAATTTGCGAATTTTTGAAAAATAAATTCGACCCGATTCGTTTAATATTAAGTCTATTTATAGAAAAAATAAGCTGAATCGACTCCAACACCCCGCACTTTTAATTTCAAAGATATAAACAGCATCTGAGAGATTTTTGAGTTTTCTTAAAAATGGCGAAAGTAAGAAGACCCCCCTCTTTGTACAAATTTGCTAAATTTTTGAAGAATAAATTCGACCCGAATCGTTTGATATTAAGTCCATTTATTGAAAAAATAACGCTGAATCGACTCCAACACCCCGCACTTTAAGTTTCTAAGATATAAACAGCATCTGAGAGACTTTTGAGTTTTCTTAAAAATGGCGAAAGTAAGAAGACCTCCCTCTTTGTACAAATTTGCGAAATTTTTGAAAAATAAATTCGATCCGATTCGTTTGATATTAAGTCCATTTATAGAAAAAATAACGCTGAATCGACTCAAACACCCCGCACTTTTAGTTTCAAAGATATAAACAGCATCTGAGGAATTTTTGAGTTTTCTAAAAAATGCCAAAGGTAAGAAGACCCCTTGTACAAATTTGCGAAATTTTTGAAAAATAAATTCGACTTGATTCGTTTGATATTAAGTCTATTTATAGAAAAAATAACACTGAATCGACTCCAACACCCCGCACTGTTAGTTTCAAAGATATCTATAGGTAATCTTGTCTTAAAAAAGATTAGAAAATTAGTTAATATGCCGTCTCTAGCCCGGGCCGAAATTGAGTTCCAGTCCGCTCCTGTACAGACATACCCATTTTTAAACTATTTTTCTTATATAATTACGTGAAACGGTCCATTATATACCCTTGATTATTTATATGAAGTACCTAATATTATAACATAATGGTTGTACGGAATGGTGGTTTTCGAGCATCTCTATAACCACTTATCTCGTCCTCTTGTAGTGGTGACGTGGTTTGGTGCATATCTCTGGTTGTATACGCGGTAATCGTACAGACTGTTCGAAAAATAAAGTGTATGCGCGCCCTTGACATTTTTTGATCGCTGTGTATTTAATAAATTGGCTGTGTGAAATTTTCTATCATGCGTGCAGCCGAACCGGCTGAACTGATTTTGAACTTTTTTTTACAAGCTTTTATTTAATTTGTATGTTTGTTTAGGTCAAAACTTGCATGTCAATTTTGAACGGCTTCCACGTATCCGATCGATTTGAAATTTTGTACATATATGTATTCCCGATGACAATACATGAATAAATTGTTTTTAGAAATAAATTCAACCCCTAAGGGGTTCGAACGGGGATGTAGGGTTTTTTTTTGACTAATCAACGCCCAGGCCAAATCGCTGAAGCTAGAAACTTGAAATTTGGTCAGTTGATTCGTTTTCTGACGTAAGCATCCATTAAGAAAGGATTTTTCGAGATTCAACCCCTACGAGTGTCAAAGGGGAGTAAAATTTTGAAAGACATTAATGAACCAAATAAAATATTATTAAAAAAAACTTTTTAGAGACAAGCTTTTATTTAAATGCACTAAAAAGGAAAAAATAATTTTTAATAATATAGGTTCATAATTAATTAAAGGGTGGGTCGTGACCATAGTGTTCACGACCCACGCTTTTATATTGTTATGAACCTAAATTATTAAAAATTATTTTTTCTTTTTTAGTGCATTTAAATAGTTAAGCTTGTCACTAAAAACATTTTTTACCAATATTTTATTTGTGAACGACCTCTCCCAAATATTTAATAGGTAATATATGTAGGCGTTAATATTTATTGCGACAAAGAAAAAAAGACGCTTATGACCTTTGATGTCGAGCGTCTATAATATCTATATGTCTAACTATCTATTTTTTGACAAAGAAAAGATGAATAAATATAGTGCTGTTTTAGCGAAAGTAAAACAAGACCACTAAACATCAAGAGGAACGGTAGCCCGTAAAATAGAAAAATTCGCTAGGTATGCAGCAGATATAAATTCAGCTACATTCCTCTCTTAAAAGTATTCCAATAATTTATCATTTTTATTTACTTCATGTAGGTAACAAGTTTGTCTATATTATAATATAATATAAACAACGTTCTGCTACATTTGTTAGTTTGTAACTCATCTACTTCCGGTCTCTCCTGTAAATTCATTAATGCAGATTCAGCATTATTTCGGTGGTTTACACAATTTGTGGTCTGAAGACAAAACAACGTATGCGAGATTTTTCAATAAAATTAGATTAATGGCGGTTAATTCATCCATTTAAATGTTGCCCTGCAGAGTAAACAATAAACATGAATGGGAATCGAAAGATCAACTTTTTCTATTGCACCAAAATTATTTATCCTTGGGAAACGGAAATATCGCATCATCCAAATTGATATAAGTAATTTGTTTATATGCGCATTGTGTATTTCTGATCGATTATTTGCATATACGGAAATTAAAAATTGTGTAATAATCGTGCCACGGTAGTGTAAGGATGCACATTCTGCCGCGAAAGCAGAAAAGATCGGGTTCAGTTTCCCGACTGTGAAATAGGTTGTAAATAGTTATTTTCGATACGTGTGCGTAAAATGAGGTATTCTAGTAGGCTTAAATTGAGACACGAGCTAAGGGACTGACGCATACACAACCCGATCTCGTTGTGTATGCGTCAGTCCCTTTAGCGAGTGCCTCAATTTAAGCCTACTAGATATCTCACTTTAAGCGGACGTATCGAACATAATTTTTTATAACGACTGCTTCTAAAGTTTAATAGAGAGAAAAAAAAATTATGAAAACGGAAAATTCGCTCTTCTAGTCCTTAGAACTTTACAATTACAGACTAAGTTACGATTTAGTTTATTTTTATTAAAGTAATTAACTTCTGTATAAATCATTAAAAACATGACTCTCTCATGATGGGGACTTTGTATGCGCGATACTATATATAGGAACACATCGCTCGATAGCCAGTAAGTGCTTGTGTGGTACAAAGTGCGGAAATTTCGAATTTATGAGATGTAGAGATAGAGATTGTACTTTTGCGCACGCTTTGGACTTTTACGCACTGTGACGGTACTTTTACGCACGCTTTGGACTTTTACGCACGGTGACTAAAATACGCCTCTTTACGCCCGCCTCACAGTGCTCGAATATTGAACTTTAGAAGCAGGAGTTAAAAATGATATTTTTTCTTTCCAAAAATGCAAGTTTTTATTATGATATGGTCTGGTTGGCTGCTTATCCAATTCCCTTTCTTTATCTAAATTGATGTTAAGTATAATTATTATAGTAAACGGTATATCAATAAGTGACGTAATGAGGTATATTACTGACGAGTAGTAACACGAGTCATAATTATATCATTACGCACGTGATTATAATATATGGTATTTTTTGCTATACCCACTATAAAATACCTATTTTCACTTCATTTTCAGTATATTTTCATAAATTTTTGACAGTTCATTTTGTGTCGCCAACTTCACTTCTATAGTAGGCCGAGAGTAGCTGTCACTAGGTATAATAGTGGGCGGATCAGACGATTGAACATAAATCACTACGGAAATGGTTTGCTTTCCTACACTAGTGTGGGAATGTTATGTTCCCGTACACAGGCCTGTCAAAAGTCACTTTGCATGCACAGATACATGTAAAGAGGACAGTGTGGTCCAGTGGTTAGCGTCGCGGCATCTGGATCAGACTGCCGTGGATTCGAATCCCGCCTCCGCTCATGGATGTTTTGTGATGTAATTTAGTTTTAAGTGAGTTGTTATTTAATGTAATCAAAACGCTAATGACCTAAGTTGTCGACGCGTCTATAATTTACAATAAATAAATAAAAACATACGTGTGAAACTGCCATTTTATAGTGGGTATGGCAAAAAATAGAGTTAAAAGACCTTTTCAAAAATTCGACCTACGCGATTTTGACGTGCGGCTCCACATAAGTACATAAATAAGACCTAAACATACACACAGTATTTCATTCATGCTACGGACTCCGGTCCATAATTAAATTTATCTCCAGCAAACATAAAACATGATGTATTTTGACTCTTTTTATCAGAAATTAGTTGATAAGGCCTTTCCATATCTTTATCAGAAATTAAATATTTGAGTATCTAACTCTTCACTCTGAATTTATTTTTAATCAGGTTACATCAAAACAAATAAAAGCGTAATTTTGTCATCAATTACGAGTTTTTAACGTAATTTCTACGTATACAGTGTGTTATATTTATTTATTGTAAATTATAGACGCATCGACAACTTAGGTCATTAGCGTCTTGATTACATTAAATAACAACACAATACTCACCTTACATAACATATTATTGTATTTCATACCAATTTGTATTATGTGCTAATGACTATATTGTAGTCGAAGCATTTTTTTTTTTTTCTATATAAAAAAAAATAACAACACACTTAAGACTAAAAGACATCACAAAACATCCATGAGCGGAGGCGGGAATCGACCCACGACTGACTGATCCAGAGGTCGCGACGCTAACCACTGGACCACCCTGTCCTCTTATATAGAGTGTGTAAACAGTAGACCCGAACATAGGGAAAATACAGTGGGATTTTTTTTTCTGATTTAAAACGCGTCCGGAGTCGCATAAGAAGTATTCACTTCAAAAAGAGAAAGAAAAAAATAAGTCTTAACGGAGTTGACCTACACAACTTAACATCACATTAAAAGGGGATGAGTAGTAACGAAAAGACCGACATTAACGCGAGCGAAGCCACGAGTAACAGCTAGCAATGAATAATGCAGATGTCGTCTCGTGAATCAAACATTTTTCTTTTGTATCTTCTGTTTTTATATGGCCATATCCTGATTTCTCTGCACAATTTTAATTATGCATTTTGCATAAAAGGAAATAAAATAGGTCAGTGTACTTACTTGGTATGCAAGTCAAGTAGGCTCTGCGGTATTCAACATGTTTGCAGTTTCGCTCTTTGCTAAGTATATCAACATTTTTCAAGGTTGATTCTAAAAGATACAGGGTGTTTCAGGAGGAATGGTACAGTCGCGGACTTAATAAAGTTTACACTTGAGTTTTTCAGTGTAAGTTCAGCAAAAAGTCAGTAGCTTAGCAACAAATTTAGTTTTTAATAGGTAAATGTAAATGTCAAAAATTAAAAGAAACAAGCCGTGAGGTGGGTCGTTTATTAGGACTAAAGTGCGACCTTGAGGTCCACACGACGAACTTCCCAGTTTGATACAATATTTAAGTAATAATAATTGAAATGTCAGATATTACACTGAAGAAGTAATCATTTTAATCATTAAAACATCAATAATTAAAAAAACAAAAAAAAAAAAAAAAAAAAAAAAACGGCTGAACCGATTTTTATAAAATTTATGTCGGATCAAAATGACGTTAACACGCCTCGATTGACACCCTTACGAAGTCGATATAATTTTTTATTCGCGAGATATTGTGTAAAATCGTACTTTTTTGGAGGTTATTTGGTTAAGAAAAAAGAACGGCTGAACCGATTTTACAAAAAATGTCCTTTCAGATCATATTTACGTTAATACGCGTCGATTGGCACCCCAACGTAGTCGATATCATTTTTCGTTCTCGAGATTTCGTCTTAGAAAGAAATTGACACATACATACGTACGTACGTACGTACGTACGTACGTACGTACGTACATACATACGTACACACACACACACACACACACACACAGACATCTTTCTAAAAGTAGTGTAAAAATAGTGTAGTGACCTTGAAACATAAAAATTTTTTTTCCTTTTTGATTTCGATTTTCGGACCCATTACAATAACTTCCAATGGGAAGTTAATAATTGTCGTTTAAATGCCTCGAAATTGTTAAAACGATGAACAAAAAAGAAGAATTATTGCAAGATTGGAGGAAGGAATTTGCTAGTAGCCAATATTATCAAACCTTCTTATGTTTTAATTGAATAATATTGAGTAATTTGGATTGTATAATAAACAACTGAGGTGTTTTGACTTTTGATAACAATTTCTTATTGAATTTTTAGGATGTAACCTTAGTAATTGATACATTACTATCAAAAGCCAAATTAAAATATGCAAAAATTAAAAAAACCGGTAACTAGATGATACAGGTGTAAACTTCTTTAAGTTCGCGACTGTACATATTCTAGTATATGTTATTTCGTCCATTTTGAGCAACAAAGTTCATATTATGAACATGTGGCCAATTCTCAGTCAGAAATGCCATATATTGTTACTCGCACGCCGAATTCGCTGCTATTTTGGTGTTCTGTTACGGGTTTTTCAATGGAATAATAAGTTCGTCTATGCAGTAATTCAGTTGGCTGTTTTTCAATAATAACCAATGAGAATTAGCCGCATCTCAGTAACCATTGAGTGTTGGTCACATGTTTAAATGAACTTTTTTGTTCAAAATGAACGATACTATAACATATTAAAATATTATGTACCATTCCTCCTGAAACTACCCTGCAATATTCTGAAGAATGTCAAAGAGTTTGAACTATTCTAATTCCAATCCGTCTAAAGTTAGGGACACTTTAAAAATCGATCAAGTTAACTTCTCTCTGTTTTTTTAAAGGCCACCAACAGCCAAGGCGATTTGGACCCAGTAGGTACTAAGAAATAAATAAGATTTTATACCATCAAAAATTGTCACTTACTCTTCTCAATGAGATATATATGGCTTGGTTCAGTTAATTTTTTCAACCACCTTGGTGAGCTGCTTTGGCACAGCCTGATAGAGAATCTTTTATACTCCAGACATCGTTTCTTGAGAATAGTCGAGCGTGTAGCAATGCCGTTGTTTATATGGCTCCTCTATTACAAGCCCCCAGTTTCCAGGCTCTAATTCGAGAACTGGTAAAAGTATTAATCGTATTTTCAATTTATTATTAATAAGAATTATAATAAACTGAAAATATGAATTGGCACTATAGGCTCAAATAATCGTAGCTGTTGTTTACCTTAAAAAAATCCTTTATTACATAGTGATGGCATTGTGTTATATACATCTTTTGAGAGTGCCGGGGATTCCCTGTTTGATTTTATGAATTGATTTGAAGACTTGGATAAAACGTAATAACAAACAAAGTAAATGAGGAGCGAAATCGACATCGAAAATGACATTTTAATAGTCCGCCTTGCAGCTTTTAACGATATTGCATCAAAAATGAAACGGATATTACATTGTTTCCGTTTGCCACTTGGAATCAGAGAATCTGCATTTTAATTGTGTCTTTATTGTCGATTTAATGACGACAGTGAACCGTCGGTTATAGGGCTGGGTTGTCATCATCTGTCGTATTCGGGGAGTCGTAGGGAAAGGTAAAAAATTAACAAGTTCCATTTGGAGACATTTTACACAGACATAAGTTGAGGCTTGAAAATTGCCGATATCTTTTGAACGCCGGTGTTTTGTAGATAAGATTGTAGATTATTATAGAGTATAGTCGCTCAACAGCTGAGGTCATCAAGTAGATGCAGTGCGAATGTTGACTGTGGAACGCTTCAAATAAAAACTTCCCGAATTATCTGCAGACCAAGTTCTTCGAATACTTTGATCTTATTTCTTGATGGTGCATCTTTTCTGATAGTTGTCAATTTTTTCTACCTCACCCCTTTCATTCCGCATCTATCACGATTTTTATTTTTTCAGTTCTTCACGGATCAGTTTTTTAATAATCAGTAAGGTTCTTGCTACATAATGAAGGAAGATAACTTTATCGCATATCGTTGTAAGGTAGAATTTCACGCAGAATCAGAATCTGTTAGGAAAAATAGGGGTTGTGATAAAAAAAAAGTCGATGATTTCATTTCGGAAAGGGGTGAGGGTAGAAAAAATTGATTGGACAAGATAAGCGATCACGAAATATTAAGGTTGACTTCAGAATGTAGTAGTGTTGACCCAATGAATGTTAATAATTGAAGGAAGGTTTGGTTGAGGGTCAAAATAATGGTATGGCTTCATTATTTTGACTCTCAACAAACCCTTCCTTCAATTATTAAGGTTAACGTGTTCTAGGATCTTGGTCGCAGATAATCAGGGAAGTTTTTATTTGGAGCGTCCCACAGTCAACGTTGTTGGGGTTTACTTCAACCACAGGTTCTATACTAAGAACGACTGCAAACGTCTGTTAAATTTTGAGAATAATTGTAAATTGAAATTATTTGATCTGGAAACAAAATTTGGTAGAAAAATAGTCTTCACAACGACAAATTAGTTCAATCAAAATCGGTCCAGTAGTTTCTAAAATAAACCCAGCGATGTAGCTTAGTGGTACAGCACTCGCATTGGGAAGGTACTGGGTTTGATTCCCGGCGTGGGGAGATGTGGCTAGGACTTTTTCCTACTGCCTCACGCCGAGAAACGGTAATTCCTGTACCGGTCATCTTGCTCGTGGTTTTCAATGGTTTCCCTCAACAATTCCAGATGAATATCGAGATGGTTCCTTATTCAAGGCCATGGCCGATTACTTATATAATAATATACCTAGAAGGAGATACAGTGATAGTGAAATTTCAGAATTTGTTCAATCTTTGGTAACAGTGGATTGGTCTAATGTTTATGAGGCTGATGATGTGGATAATTGTTTTTATGAATTTTATCTTACTTTTTTGTGGCATTTGGACTGTTTTTGTCCTAAATCTAGGAAACCCAAACGTTTGAAATCACAAGGTAATAATGAATGGGTGACTAGTGATATCATATCTGAATCTAAGCGGCTTAAGGACCTATATTCGTTAGCAAGATCTCTTAAAGACGTCAATCTGTTAAATCACCATAAATCTTTAAGAAAATTATTTAAAAATAAAATTAAACATGTGAAGAAGCAATTTTTTCAAGATATAATTAGTAATTCTGTTAATAACTCAAAAAAATTGTGGTCGATTATAAACAATAAAATCAAATCAAATAATTTTAATCCTAATATTGCTTTACAGACAGATAATGGATTGGTTACGTGCTCTACTGAAATCTCAAACATGTTTGGTGATTATTTTTCTAATATAGCTGCGAAAACCATTGTAGATAAATTTGGTAATGATCTATCCAAGTCCTGTACTAAAGGTGGTAATATTGTAAATTCTATTGTTTTTCCTGAAGTGACGATAGATGATGTTGTGAAAGTCATCGAAAAGATGCCAAATAAAAATTCATATGGTATAGATGAAATTCCTTCCAAAATTTTGAAAATCTCTTCGTTTTATATAGCGCCACCTTTAGTACATATAATAAATATTTCTATTAGTAGTGGTAAGTTTCCAGCTTGTTTAAAAACTGCACTAATAAAGCCTTTACATAAAAAAGGCAATCGTCAACGTATTGAAAACTACAGACCGGTAGCATTGTTGTCTGTGTTCTCTAAATTAATAGAAAAAATAGCCCTTAACGTTATCACTATGTATCTGAATAAATTTAATCTGATTACTGATAGCCAGCATGGCTTTAGATCTGGTCGATCAACAGAAACAGCAGCTATTGACCTGATGGATTTTATTTATTACCATTTAGATCAAAATAAACTTGTAGTGGGAATTTTTTTTGATTTATCTCGAGCATTTGATGTTTTAGAGCCTAATTTTTTATCTGATAAATTAAGCAGCCTGGGTATTCGAGGTAACATAAATGACTGGATTATATCATTCCTTTCCTTTAGGAAATTGATTGTAAGCGTGAATCACGAACATTCTTCTGATTTTTCCAGTAATCTAGGTGTTCCTCAGGGATCTGTTTTAGGCCCTCTGTTATTTTCTCTTTTTATTAATGATATGCCGAAACACATTAATGCTAATAAAATAGTTCTGTTTGCTGATGATACATCCATTGCTGTATTTGCCGATACATATAGTGAATTGCAATGCAAAGTTAACACAGTACTTTCTGACTTCTCTAAATGGTGTTCCAATAATAATTTAGTGCTAAATAGTGCCAAGACCAAATGTGTCCTGTTTCAAAAAAGAAATGGAAAAGTTACTGACATGAAATTTAACCTGGAATCTTCTGAATTAAGTTTAAGTGATAACTGCAAATTCCTGGGTTTATCAGTGGATAAAAATTTAAATTGGCAAGACCATGTTGACTATATTAGCAGTAAACTATGTAGTTCTTATTATGCCATCAGACAGTTAAAATCTATTTTATCGTCGGAACAACTTTTAAATGTATATTATGCTTTAGTTTATTCGCATCTCAGCTTTCATATCATTTTGTGGGGCCAATCAAGTCAAGTAGATCGAATATTTATTCTACAAAAGAGAATTGTGCGGCTAATGTTTGGATTGACTTACAGACAATCGTGTAGACCAACTTTTGTAAATAAAAACATTTTAACAGTTCACTGTATCTACCTCTACAATCTTCTGATAAAGGTTAAAGAAAATAGGGGTAAATTTATTAATAATTCTGATGTGCATGATTATAACACTAGGCAAACAACAAAAATACACATCGATAATTACAAAAGCTCTTTTTATAAAAAATCGCCTCACTGTGCTGGGTCGTACTTGTTTAACCACTTACCTAACTTTCTGCAACAGAATATGACCACGAATACTTTTAAAAGGAAACTTAAAATATTTTTAATTCAAAATTGTTTTTATTCAGTAGCGGAATTTTTAAATTGTAAATTTTAAATATTTATTTGATATGTTTTGTTTTGTTTTTTTTTAACTTTGTATGTTTTTATAATTGACAATGTTATGTACTCTTTGTATGGAACGACTGCAATATATTACTTACTTACTTACTTACTTGTCTAACTCCTATGCTCCCAAAGTTGCCTACCTTATCCTAATGTCCTATAATTCCTCCATTCGCACATTGTTATTAATTAAGTTGAAGTAAAAAAATTTATAAAACGGGAAGTGGTAAAAATGGAAAATAGTAATTGTGCGAATGGCGTCTGTTATGACATAATGTCGAGAAACGGACGTTAAACCAATTATTATATTATTTATTATTCTTAGTTCCTAAGATAAACGCCTTTGGAATTCGTGAGATTTAATAGCTTCAAGTACGGAATCCCCCTGTATATACAAACTGTGCTGGTATTTGACCGACTTTTCAAAATATTAAAATCGTTCTTCTCGAAAAGGATCAAAAATAGGCCATGTTTATAGTAAGCGCCGTACGTTGTTTTCCTTTGAGAAATCTGAACAGCGCTGGTCAGACAAATTGAACTGCCGGAATTATGTTTGTGGAAAGTAATGAATTTATTCTGCCGTCTCCCGGACTCGGGAAGCGTCGTTTGTAATGCGTGGGAAGAGTTCTTTTATTACTTTATTGTTACGCGTAAGCGCGACGTATTATATAACGCACAACATACTAGGATGGACCCAAACGAATATTTATTAGGGCTTCGCCTTATTCACTAACCTCACGCGGATGACCGACTTTTAGGATTGTGCGAGTTTATCGTGGCAAGAAAGGAGAAGACTTAAAGAGAAATAGGAGGTGTTTAGTGGGTGCATTTTTATATTTATTGTAGATTATAGACGCTCGACAATTAGCGTCCATCGCAACCAGAGTAAACTTGAAATAATTAAATTGTGATCGAGCACAGTGTCGAAGGCCTGGGGAAATATTTGCTGCCTGCAATGTCTCTACGACTTTTAGGATTGTGCAAGTTTATGGTGGCAAGGAAGGAGAAGAATTAAAGAGAAATAGGAGGTTTTAGTGGGCGGATTTTAATTAATTTATTGTAGATTATAGACGCTCGACAATTAGCGTCCATCGCAACCAGAGTAAACTTGAAATAATTAAATTGTGATCGAGCACAGTGTCGAAGACCTGGGGAAATATTTGCTGCCTGCAATGTCTCTACGACTTTTAGGATTGTGCAGGTTTATGGTGGCAAGGAAGGAGAAGAATTAAAGAGAAATAGGAGGTTTTAGTGGGCGGATTTTAATTAATTTATTGTAGATTATAGACGCTCGACAATTAGCGTCCATCGCTACCAAGCTTGAAATCATTAAATTGTAATCGAGGACAGTGTATACGTCGAAGGCCTGGAGAAATATTTGCTGCCTGCAATGTCTCTACAATTCTGTCAAATGTCTTTCCAGAACACGCTCCCTTGCAAAGATATTGAGATATTTGATAGAATTAAGATAAGAATCTTTCGGGCTTATGAGCCGTGGTCTACTGGAATGGCATCTTCTTCTTCTTCCAGACGTCACACTCGACAGCAGGACACCGAGAAGAACACTACGACCACGTCGAACACACCACTGAAGATGCTTGCCGCAGTTGCAAGCGAAACGTCTGGAAGAAGAAGGAGCCAGTAGACCACGGCTCATAAGCCCGAAAGATTCTTATCTTAATTCTATTAACGCCGGCCGTGAAAGCCTACATTCTTTTATGAGATATTTGATGTTCAGTAGCGGCGCTAGGATTTTTTTTCTAGGTTGGGACAGTGTTGGACATGGTGATCTGAAGGTGGACCAATAACATTTATTCCCAAAATTTCAGTGCTCGATAAAATTTTCACCCAGCTTACTTGCTATGTAGAATTTACAAGAAAAATTGTTGAAATTTCGAAGGTTAAAAACGTATTTGGGGATTATGCCAGGGTGGATTAAGACAGTTTAAGTTGAGCCATGGGTCACCTGGTCCACCCTCTGGCTCGCCACTGGGTGTTTGGAAAGACATTGTTGACCCTGCACGTCGGAATTGTTCCATTGCAGGAGAGACTGCAGACAGCAAATGTTTCATCAGGCCTTCGTCATAACTTATATCAGTGTTAATTCGTTTTTTTGTAACACCTCTAGTATACTGGAGTGCTGTTTGCTTTAGAAATTAATTAATAATCGACAGCGAAAAAGTGGTAGAGGAAAGTTGTCCACTGTTGAATACCCAACAATATTGTATTAGTTGCACAAACGAGCCAACTTTATCCTACGTCTGCTAGACGATTATTCTTGAATAATGAACAGCTAATAATTTGCAGCAGTGCAGCTGCTATATTTATGCAAAAGTAATTATTCAGATTATTGCACCTTTGAACAGGGTTTGTATTGTGAATTTAAATAATGGTTCGATGGTTTGTGACGTCACAATACAGTAAATCTATATGAGCTCCGAAGAACTCAACTGTCATTATTTTAATGTTACTAGCTTTTGCCCGCGACTTCGTTCGCTTGGAGAGGACAGCTTGGTGTGAATGGTTAGCTTGCTGGCCTTCGGATCAAGCTTGACGTGGGTCGGAATGCAATCTCCGCTCATGGATGTTTTATGGTGTCGTTTAGTTTTAATTGATGATGTTATTGATGTGTAATTAAGATGCTAATGTTGACGAGCGTCAATAATCTACAATAAATAATCGTCCGCGGAGATGTTTTTTTCTTTCCTACTGAAAATATTGATTTCATATTATTAGCAAACATAGTGTTGCCGTCTAGACAAGACAAGACTTTCAAAGTCTTGTCATATCAAGAGAAGACTTCACTTAAGTCTTGTCTAATATCAAGACTCTAGATTATTTTCAAGAGTAGATTAACCGAGTGCTTTACTTTACCTACTACTACTTAGTTTATTTAAACTCTTGAAAATTGTCTAAAGTTTTAGCAAGAGTCTTGATCTAGATAAAGCAAGTCTTGTCTTGTCTTGAAAATTTCTGGACAAAACTTTTGCAAGTCTTGTCTTGAAAATCTAGACAAGACAAGAGTCTAGAAAGTCTAGATCTAGACGGCAACACTAATTACAAGCAAAACATGCTTACAGCTCTGTAAAAAAAACCTTTTAGAGACAAGCTTTTATTGAAATGTACTAAAAAGGAAAAAATAATATTTAATAATTTTGGTTCATAATTATTATAAAAACGGGGGTTGCGACTAATAAAATATCATAGAGATTACAACCCCCGCTTTTGTAATAATTATGAACCAAAATTATTAATTAATATTATTTTTTTTAGTACATTTCAATAAAAGCTTGTCGCTAAAAAGATTTTTTTACTAATATTTTTTTGACAATTAATACACTATAGTAGGAGATCGACGTAGTTTTGATAAAAAGTCGAAAATTGAGATACAAGACTGTTCTTATTGTTACATAAAATATTAAAGATGAAGATTAATTAATAGCTTGTCATTCCAAATAATAAATATGTAAACTTGTACATAAGTTTGTGCAAATCACGAGGGGTTTAACATTTTAGATGGCAAGTGGCAAATGCAGCCATCGGCACTTTAAACCCTCGTTCACCTTGTAGAGGGAACGTGCTAAAGCCGGTTTCACAAAACTAAATACGACATAATAGCCCATAGAAATTGAATAGGACCTTCTACTTTATTTGTTACCATTGACGATAGACCCTTCGGCGTTCAGGGACTTGTGTTAACTACTAAAGTAGAGGCCTGAGTACAAGGAACATTGATCTCTATACTAACTGGATAGACGATATTTATGGAAAAAATTGTTAAATTGTGTTTTAATGGCCACCAACAGCTAAGGCTATTTGGGCCTAGCACCTATTCATATTTTCAATTCATTATTATTATTATTATTTTTTTAATAATAAATACACTACACTACACTACACACTGCGCGGTTGACCAATGGCAGAGAGACGGACAACGACCGAACAGAGAACACACTGGCACTAGGTATAAAAGAAGGGAGAACACCAGTCACCGAAACACTAACCTGTGAGCCGCCAAGGAGGACACTTCGACCGCTGCCACATCGCCTTTGAGAATGTCTACCGCAGTTGTAGACGAAACGTCAGGTAGAAATACCACCGGACCACGGCCTACAAGCCCGGAAACCATGAAGACTTGGAACAATGCCGGCCGTGAAAGCTTGCACACTTGGATAATAAATTGAAAATCCAATTGACACTTTTACCAGCTCTCGGGCTAGAACCCGAGAACTGGGGAACCATAGCAGAGCCATGTAATATATTTGTGGAATTCTCTCCTTGAAAGTGTTCTTAATAAACGGCTTATCCAGCTCCTCGAACAACTGGATCTCGAGAACCGCGTAAATGTTGTATTACAAACCCCCAGTTCAAATTCGCGAACTGGATTTTCAATGTAGGTAAATACGAATTGTTAAAAAAATAATATATTGAAAATATGAAATGGTACTAGGCCCAAATCGCCCTAGTTGTTGGTGGCCTTAGACAACGCGTGACGTCAAAAGTGTTCCACGTTCAATAATAACTGGAGTTATTATCAACAAAGCATTTCTGACGTCAACGAAGCTTTATGAACTCACAGCGAGAACAGTTTGGTGTAACGGTTAGCACGCTAGGGTCTTTGGATCAAGCTTTCGTGTGTTCGAATCCCACCTCCGCTCATTAATGTGTTGTGATGTCGTCTAATGTAATTAGACGCTAATGACATTAGTTGTCGAGCCTCTGTAACATGTGGGCTTGAGAATGGCCGACCGTGTAGCAATGCTGTTGTTTACATGGCGTTGCTATGGTTCCTCTATTACAAGTCCTCAGTTCCCTAGAGCTGATAAAAGTGTCAATTGGATTTTCAATTTATTATTAAAAAAAAAGAGTGTGGGTCTCGGGACCCCCGACAGATGTGAAACATCAAAGAAAACGTTATTGAACTCGGTGGTATTCTCTATGTAGTAGTATATATTTTTTCAAAAGCAGCAACTAACTGTTATGCTGACGTAATCCTATATATTGCACTGTAACACCGCGTGTGTTACAGTGCACGCCTGAGCCAAGAGAGAGAGAGAACCGCAGTGGTGGGGAGAACAGCAGCGAAGGAGCGGACCAAACATTTCGTTGCATATTTCCCCTCACGCGGCTGTTCACAGCCCGACATATGATGTTTCACATCAAAAAATTATAATTGAAAATATGAATTGGTGCTAGGCCCAAATAACCTTAGCTGTTGATGGTCTTTAAAAAACACACACACACACTCTGTAATATGTAATAAATAACATTAAATAGGTCACAGAAACTACTTGAGAGAGTAGCTAGGAAGATCCTTCGCTTTTTAGTGTATAATCGAATCCTTGAAAAACCGTTCAGAACAGCTCTTTCCAGTTAGTGTAGAGATCAGTGACGGCGATCAGACATCTCCTGTCCCCCTGCCACGCATCCGTCTGTGAATCCCGCTTTACTATTTACACAATCGACTTCTTCGGGAAGGCTGTAGTGCCGTCTCTGTTTCGTGCGTCGCGACGCCGATCTGTGCCACTCGCTCCAACGGGAATGATGAACGACTTTCACCCCGTGTGACGTAGGTGGGTGTTCCTTGAGTAGGCGCTCGGGAATAAGTGACGTCCGCGTATAAAGAGCTTCCACGGTACTTTAAAATACGAATCCCCTTATTTATATAATTTTCCGGTCTGGATTCGTCCGAGTAGATTTTGATTTGGCACCGACGTAATACAGGTACGTGCAGTACGCAGCTGGGATTCTAGATGGTAGCATGTATGGTAGATGGTGGCTGAAATTATAAGCGCTTATAGGTTTACACAACGAAGCTTTGATACTAGCATTGATACAAGCTTAAGTCGCGTTTGAAATGTCAGATAGCGAAGACGAATATTTGTGTTCTTCTGCTACAAAGTGGTATATTTTAAATACAAATTTGGGTAGGAGCTATCATGTCCACCCTATTAATAGAAAACGATCTAAACATGGCGAATTTCATCATTTATACCAAGAATTAAAATTTTACCCAAGCCGGTTTTTTGAATATTTACGTATGGAACCTAACACTTTTAAATACGTCTTAGAAAAAATTCAAAACAAATTAAATAAAAACTGGCAAAATTTAATTTATTAAACTAGTCACATCCATTGCGAAACTTGTAACGGCCATTTGACAGTTGTCACACGTTGATTGTAGTAGTCAGCGCGCTGAAAGAATGGTGAGATACATTCTTGAATCTAGCAGCTCTTGTAACAGCGCTTATACCTGCTACACTCACTGCTTCGTTGTGTACGCTCGCATATATAACAATGCATTAATTTAAGCAAGCCCTGCTATGATCTACGCTACCATCTAGAATCCCAGCTCTATACTGCACGTACCTTTATGTGGGTGACAGTCGATTTTTTTCATCAATGGCTCCTTGGCGTGCTGAAACAAACAACTTTACCACTTTACGTATTATTAGTATAGATTAACTCCATGGAAGTTTTCAATTTCGTTATGGAATTAGTGGACCGATGTGAAGAAATTTGTTTTTAATTAATTTCGTGAAACTTTTTAATTGCGATATCGGTTTTGATTTTTCATCGCCTGTAGTCTTTTAAAGTTGCGGGAAAACAACACGGAAAATGTACACGAAAAGCTCTTTTTTTCTACCTCGAGAAATATAGGCCGTATTAATTGGTGAATGAAATTAAATCTTTACAATTTATGTGCGCGTGTTTTTAATTAAATATTCCAACTTTTCAGTTAAATTCGGTTCAGTTGTTTATTCATTCAAAAGATTTCGAATTCGTCGAACAGTGGTAAATATAATGAAGTCATCGACATTTTATATCAGCATTGCTTATAATTGACGATTTCTTAATTTTATTTTTTTTTTATTTTGTTGAATAAGGTAGGTACCTACTATAGACGGGGAGAGCTGGCGACGGTTTTTCTTAAGTGTGTACGTAAGACAAAATAATATTAAAAAAACGTTGTTATTTTTATGTATGTACTTGAAAAAGTCTAAATCTATAATAGACGAAACGTTGTACATTTAATAAATCAAATATTTTGTCCACTATCCTGCGATTTTTCTTAATTTTATTATAATCACGATGGACACGATTTCTAATATAAATCAAAAAAACGTTTGAACAAAAAAAAAACCTCCTTCGAAAAGCCACCAAAAAGAGGAAAATAATGAAATTTTGAGGTCTGTGCCAATTTAATAAAATATAAAGTCGGTTAAAAAGAACAATATTAATCAGTAATCACTATACTATACTTTTTAAACGACTTCATATTTTATTAAATTGGCACAGACCTCACAATTTCATTATTTCCCTCTTTTTGGTGGCTTTTTGAAGGAGGGTTTATTTTTGTTAAAAAGTTTTTTATTTTTTACTTTTTAGTGCCTTTACAAGACGTAGTTTAGTCGCTTGCTAATAGATTCACTTACTTAACTGACTTCTTTCGCTGTGTGATGTGTCAAAAAGTGACATTTGCCTTAAAGGAATCACACGCCGTTACTCACTTTTATTAAAAATCAGCCGAACTACTGAACCGATTTAAGTAAAATTTATATGGGACCAACTTCGAGGTATACCCTATCCAATAAAAAAAGAATTTTCCAAATGGGTTTATAAATGACGGAGTTCTGAGGTAACAAACATAAAAAAAAATACAACCGAATTGACAACCACCTCCTTTTTTTGAAGTCGGTTAAAAATACCTGTACACCCGTTCCCTATTTTGCTATAATAATAATCCCATCAAAAATATTCTTGTAAAGAAAAAAAATGCCAAGTCTCGCAACACTTTCGCCGTAAAAAGTTTTGAGATCCCGAAAAGTACCAAGTCAGCCATTCTATTACCTTTGACTATGAAGTTAGCAAATTACTCGATAGTTGTCTTAAAACTACACAGGTAAAATAAAGAATAATTTATAAATAATATTTTATGACTGTAAACTTGTAGTACCTTTTGAACTTGGCAATCACGTGGCATAGGTGCACTGTGATGAGATATTGTTTTTATTAAAACTTTATCGCACGGTATCATATCCTGATACTATGTGATTGCCAAGTTCAAAAGGTACTACAAGTTTACAGTCATAAAATATTTTTTATAAATTATTCTTTATTTTACCTGTGTAGTTTTAAGACAACTATCGAGTAATTTGCTAACTTCATAGTCAAAGGTAATAGAATGGCTGACTTGGTACTTTTCGGGATCTCAAAACTTTTTACGGCGAAAGTGTTGCGAGACTTGGCATTTTTTTTCTTTACAAGAATATTTTTGATGGGATCTCAGTTCTTTTTGTAAGGTTGGAAAGGGAAAATCACAAATATTTGAATTTTCTCGTTACATGTACGTGAAACCCAGCATGCATACCAAATTTCAGCTTTCTCTGACTAAGAACCTATAGAAATCTGCAACACCCCCTTTTTGGGGGTTGGAGGGGGAAGATCACACATGTTTGAATTTCCTCGTTAATTGTACGCGAAACCTAGCCTGCATACCAAATTTCAGCTTTCTCTGACTACGGACTTAGTTTATAATAATAGAAATATGCACCACCCCCTTTTAGGGGTTGGAGGGGGAAAAACATAGATTTGTTAATTTTCTCGTTACTTGTACGCGAAGCTCAGCCTGCATACCAAATTTCAGCTTTCTCTGACTAAGGACCTATAGAAATCTGCAACACCCCCTTTTAGGGGTTGGAGGGGGAAGATCACACATGTTTGAATTTCCTCGTTACTTGTACGCGAAACCTAGCCTCCATATCAAATTTCAGCTTTCTCTGACTACGAACTTAGCCTATAATAATAGAAATATGCACCACCCCCTTTTAAGGGTTGGAGGGGGAAAAACACAGATATTGGAATTTTCTCGTTACTTGTACGTGAAACCCAGCCTGCATACCAAATTTCAGCTTTCTAGGACTACTGGAAGTGCCCTAGCTTTTTGATGATCGCTATGTCAGTGAGTGAGTGAGTGATGACAAAATAGACAATTTTGAGGGTTGAAATTTTCTGAACTATATTTATTAGAAACTTGTAATTTGGGGAATTAGTTAAGACCGTTAGGTACAATCTCTAGCGAAATTTTCAGCCTTCTGCTTGCATTTGTAACAGAGATATCGAAAGTTGAAAAGTGCCTTGAGTTGCTTCGAGAAAAGGTATACACGGTAGCGGCCGTCTGTTGTTTGCTCGACTTGGCGGGGGCCACTACCGTGGCCCCAGATAATAAATCACGGATTTTTGTGGAAAAAAAACCGGTCAAGTGCGAGTCGGAGTCGCGCACCGAAGGTTCCGTACCTATACACTGAATATATTTGTTGACCATTATACAAAATCTTTGCGTATTGTAGCTACATAGTTAAGTACACAAATTGTATATTTCTGTATATTAGTTACGTCAAGGAATAAACTAAAAAATCACCTAGAAAATCGGGAAAAGTCAGGGAAATTTAAAAGAATGTAGGCTTTCACGGCCGGCGTTAATAGAATTAAGATAAGAATCTTTCGGGCTTATGAGCCGTGGTCTACGTTCTCCTCGGTGTCCTGCTGTCGAGTGCAGCAGGACACCGAGAAGAACACTACGACCACGTCGAACACACCACTGAAGATGCTTGCCGCAGTTGCAAGCGAAACGTCTGGAAGAAGAAGAAGCCATTCCAGTAGACTACGGCTCGTAAGCCCGAAAGATTCTTATCTTAATTCAGGGAAATTTGTTCTGGAGAAAAGGCGGACAGCCGGAAAGACAGTGCCGGATCCAGGATTTTGGTTTGGGAGGGGCTTGACCCAGCTGAGGGTAGGCTTTATCAACGTAAACACTAACACAGCACACAAAATTTTAACGCATAGTGTAGTTACTAAGGATATTATCGAGTTTAATTTGAGATTTGTCAAGGGTGGACCCAGATGCTTTTGGAGATGCTTGAACTCCTTAGCCCCCTCCCCCCTGGATCCGCTACTGCGGAGTGACGTTGCAGCGTTTAATAATATTGATAGTTACAGCTGTTGGAAGATCATTCTTGCACGGGATTCACTAGTTGGATATGAAAATGACATGTGCGGCTTTAAACGTGTAATTCGGAATAACATCTTCGATGTTTGAAACCCTATAGCTCGTTCGAATCCTTGTATAACATTGACATGAACGTTAGCTTCCTCCCAGCCGACGCAAATAGCATCTCAGGTACCTCGGGCACGTTATTCGACAAGACTGCGCCCCCCGCGATCCGCCACCCGCTTTCAGTTGAGTGCGTATTTAAATTGCAAATGTTGATCCTTAATTTCTTAAGCACTGGAAAACACTTGACGAGCGCCGTTGTTACAGCGGAGCGATTCTATATTATGGTAGGAGAGATTTGTTCTCGGATTGCATCAGACAGATGCGGGAAGAAGGGAGAGAGAACGCTCTTCCAAGTATGGTTGACGTTGTTCCGTCAAGATCGATGGTTTTCAAACGGTTCCACCGAGAAGATTTCTCTTGAATGTGGCTGTAAAAAAATGGACGAAATTATATTTCATACATATTTCATCAGAACACATTCCGTTGAAGTTTTTAATTATTTACTTATTTTTATTTTTGACGTATCATGATACTTTATCAAATTTCCCTTAAGCCATGGAAACATATCAGTATCCAAAACCTGCTTACAATATTTACAGTATTTTGAAACGTCAAAAAATCAATTTTCAAATTTATAAAATCTATAATAAGAAAAAGAATTTTTCCTGGGATGAGACCTAGCTAGATCGTTTTTTTGCCGCCCAAAACCCCTTTTCAGTAAACTTCATCCAAATCGTTCGAGCCGTTTTATCCCAGTTAGCGTTTCATTAAATTTTTAGTCGGTATTTTTTTACTCGAGGTCATTCCAATTCACTATCCTCAGTAAAGAAACAGCCATGTATTATTAATTATTTTTGAAGTTTAGATTTCAAAAATAATTAATATATGGTTGTTCTCAATGAGCCATGAGCCATGAGTACTTCTCTCAATTATCCACGAGAGGCAGCACTTGTGATAGGTACAAACATTATTTATTCCCCATTAGTGTCGTGTGATTTTAGTGGTATAATTTAATTATTTAATTAATTTAATAATAATAATAATTTAATTATTAAGTTACACCACTTAAATGACCCGACACTAATGGAGAATAAAATATAATTTTTGTACCTACCACAAGTGCTGTCTCTCGTGGATAATTGAAGGAACTACTCTCAGGAAAACAGCTCATTAGAAATCATTGCCACAAACATTATTTCATTTGATTGCATTATGTTGAATATTTACGGAGATAGAATTTTTTTTTATTTTAATACCCATGCTTACGATATTGAAGTCAAATCGAGTTAGCTGCGAATATTACTCTCTATTTATATAATCAGGCCGCTTGTGTTCCCTGTCCACTGATCTCGCACGGAAATTTAGATGACCGAGGAAAAGAGAATGCAATTTAGTTCCTTATAAAAATTATCGTATTGTCTTCGGAATTGGAGTGCCCGCGGTCAGAGATGAAGCCAGGCACGTCATCAATAATATGCTAGTGAACGCCTGCTTGCCCGCAGACAGTGCCGTGTACACAAAACTGCACATTGGGTTTTATGACGTTAGGTACAATTTTGGCAAACTGCTATTCATGATAATAAACAGCCAATAGCAAGCTAGAAGGCGGACGCAATGAATTCACGTTACTATGACGCGGTGGCTTCATCTTTCGCCGCGCGAGGTCTACTTATTTGTGCAAAGTTGCAAGTCGATCGCATAATATAATAATAATAATAATGCGTTTAACGTCCGTTTCTCGACATTATGTCATAACAGACGCCATTCGCACCATTACTATTTTCCATTTTTACCACTTCCCGTTTAATACATTTTTATTATTCGCGTCTGACATTAAGGTCGAAGCCCTCTATTGGGCTTAGTCGCGAACTACCCGAGGAGGTCGTAGCAACGGAACAAAGCGTTGAATGAAGGTAAAAGTGCACAAAATATATGTTTTTCACGAATGACAGTTTACAGAGGTAAGCATAATGCTAAAAGATATTGTTCAGTTTTCACTTCAAGTTTTGTAATAAATAATTCTGTCGCAATACGACTTTTAACCGTTGTTTGTTTACATTAGCTTACATGTGATTTGTATTAAATAGTTTCAGAAATGCCTTACATGTGTTCAAATCCTTGTTGCCGAAATACTTCGACAGCATTTTCCTATCACAAATTTCCTGAAAATAGTGAATTGAGGAAGCTATAGATGGGTTTAACTGGAATAAGACTTATAACAGAAAGCACTCTTTTGTACAGTGATCATTCAGATGCTAATGACCTCTGTTGTCGATCGTCTATAATTTACAGGATGGATGGATTGTGGATTGTAGACGCTCGACAACAGAGGTCATTAGCGTCTGACTATAATTTAATTCATTCATTCATGCAGTGATCATTTTAACGGCAATGATTTTTTTCCGCGTCGTAAGTTCCTATTACAACATTTGTGCTGACATAACAAAACATTTTTAGTGAAATTTAATTTCGATATTTTCAGCCAGACGCTAATGACCTCTGTTGTCGAGCGTCTATAATCACAATTCATTCAAAAGTCGTATTACGACAGAATTATTTATTACAAAACTTCAAGTGAACACTGAACAGTATCTTTTTGTAATATGCTTACATTTGTATACTGTCATTCGTGAAAAACATATATTTTGTGCACTTTTACCTTCACTCAACGCTTTGTTCTGTTGCTACGACCTCCTCGGGTAGTTCGCGACTAAGCCCAATAGAGGGCTTCGACCTTAATGTCAGACGCGAATACTTCAACGTATTTTAATAGCAATGTGCGAATGGAGGAATTATAGGACATTAGGATAAGGTACGCAACTTTGGGAGCATAGGAGTTTGACAGGTAGTCGGCCATGGCCTTGAATAAGGAACCATCTCGATATTCATCTGGAATTATTGAGGGAAACCATGGAAAACTTCAAACAAGATGGCCGGTACAGGAATTACCGTTTCTCGGCGTGAGGCAGTAGGAAAAAGTCCTAGCCACATCTGCCCCTGCCGGGATTCGAACCCAGTACCTCCCTAATGCGAGTCTAGTGCTGTACCACTAAGCTACATCGCTGGGTCGATCGCATAATATGTGGAAGTGAATCGAAATTGGATTACAATTTACAAGATTGGATTCTAACAAACAGCTAACTATAGAAGTTTATAAAACGCTTATAAAAATTGTAAAAATTGTACCCAGGTCTCCCCTACTAATAAAATCAAGTAGGTTAAGTTGGACTACACTACAAATGTAATTTTCTCTTCGGTCCCTGCATACAATTAATTTGTATGCATTTCTTTGTACGTGTTTCCATTCTTTTTTTTTCGTTTTTTCAGTTGGCATTTACAATGGCGATCCGTGTTCCTTTCCATTCGGTTTGTACAACAGCGTGGAGACTAGAGAGAAGGAGACTGATCTGCACGGGCCGAACCCAAAAAAATCACAACTTTTATTTTATAAATTAATTTCGAACACAGTTTAGCAGTTAAAATAACAATAAAATCCAATATGTTTGTAACTCCAACAATTAAAAGAAAGAAATCAATACTTTAATAATATACAGGGTGTTTAATAATATATGCGAGACTTCAGGATGTGATAGCTCGTCCAAAAATATGAATAAAAGTTTCTATTAACTTACCCTCGAAAATGCACTATTTTAGAGATACAAGGTGTTGAAATTGAAAAAAAAATTCGTTTTTTGCGAATATCTCCGGAACCGTTTATCGTACAGAAAACAGCTTTTGTAAGCATTTTCTACTCATAAAAAGCTATGTTTTGTGCGGAAATTTTTTTTAAATTCATAATTGGTGAAGGTTTTGAAGGGGTAGTGGGTGTTTTTCTCCCCAACTTCTACGCTACTGGAAAAAGTACGGTTTTGAGACGCCCATTTGAACCGCCAATGTTTTCTACACAAAAAAGGTACTCTTGATCATAAGCTCTAAAGTCGATCGTTTTCGAGAAAAATCAACTTTTATGTTGAAAAACATGGTCAATTTTTTTAAATAAAATTTTTTTCTTACTAATTTAACAAAATTTATTTAAACGTTAGAACAAGTAACAAAACCAAACGTTAACTTCATAATTGCAAAATTAAAAAAAATTGATACAAAAGTTGTCTTTTCAAAATTCCCCAAACACCCTGTATCTCTAAAATGGTGCATTTTAGGGGGTAAGTTAATAGAAACTTTTTTCATATTTTTGGACGAGCTTTCACATCCTGAAGTCCTGCGCATATATTATGAAACACCCTGTATACAACGAAATTATCTTTAAATCGCGTTGTTAAGACGCTAAGAAGAATGAGTAATATTGAGTCTGTATGTCTCCTTATCTCTAGTTTCCATATGTACAACAAAGCTCGTTCATATTCAAATAACGTGGCTGTTTTTAAATAAAGATGAGAGAACCTCGTGTGATTTTTATACGTCGGCCATCTCTGATCCATTTTCTGTTTATTTTACTCCGGAGAATTGTTCTGTACGTTGAAGTAGTTTATTTTTTGTGTGTGTTGAATGCCGAGCGATTTGTTTATCTTGAATCGTATTTAGATTTTTTTTGTTCGTTTTTTAATTAATTAACCAAGCCTTAGTCATAACAATTAACTTTTTTGTCGTCTTTCAACTTAAAAAAATGGGTATGTCTCAGTAGCGGGTACAGACAGATGACGTAAATACCGTTAAATACAAATAATTGTATTAATACATCCACTTTTATTTGTCTTAGGCCCGTTTCACCAAACACTGTTAAAGATAGAAGTTACTAACCTTAGAATAAATTTATTCCTTGGAATAAAATAAACTTTCACCATGCAATTCATTCGATAGAATAGTAACTCAGGTAAAAATTTACTATATACCATACACCTTGGAGATTTTGTCAAATATTTTGATTCTAAAGCACGTTTACCAAAGATCCGACCGATGGCGCATCGATCGAAAATGTAAAATGGTGAATATTGACATATTTTACTGACAAAAGCCTTTACCTGAAAGATATGAAATTAATATTTACCTGAAAAGGTCGCCAGGCCATAAAGTAATTTATGCATTTCGTGCACACCCTATTTAACTACGCGAATAAATATTTATACCCTTGAAATTGGACAGAATAACTATTCTTACGATTTATACCTGCAGTAAACTTAGCTACGTTTGGTGAATTGAATTATCACTATTTATTCCGAGTAATAGTTACCAGGGGAATAATCAACGGAATAAATAACTAACTAGGCTCGGTGAATACTGAAAAAATACGGTATTATACCATATGGGTTTAATACCGTATTTTTACATCACTAGTTACACTTATAAAAAAGAAACAAACAGCGGTCTAGGACAGCCTGTACGTCGATTAGACGTCTCCCTGATGCGTTTCCTTCCTCTCCCGGTCGTTAATGTGGAAGAAGTCCTCTTAGTAAGCTTTCAACTACAACGTCACACTATATTGATATTGATGGCTGTCTGAATGACGAACGACACTGTACGTGTGTCTTATCTGTCGATGTGCGAAAAAATGTTCAACGCTAAAATGATTTCTTATGCATGGATTTCTCAATTTTCTTTAAACTTGATATATCCTTTTATCTCACATCTCTGCACCACAAGCGACTAGGCCTTGCAGTCAGGGTTCATTCTAATTAGTCGAATACCCCATCTTGATGTCGTTTGACACACACACACACACAAACGAACGTAATAACTATACTAGTGAACTCTGTATACTATAATATGGATAGTTGATAGCGATTAAAAAATGGGTTTTGTATGTGGAGAATGTTCAAACACATATTCTTCAAGACAGACATTAATGTTCACAAAATTAGAATGGAAACTTCAGGTAAGGTTTGTAATCTAATTCTTTCTATAAAAGTCGATCAATTTTTTGATATTTCAAAATAACACCTAATTTAATGTGTATTATTATTTGGGAAATTAGGATGTCCAAAATTTATACAATAACAGTGTTTTAATTTTATTTGTTGTAAATTATAGACGCGTCGACAGTTTAGGTCATTAGCGGCTTGATTACATTAAATATCAACTCACTTAAAACTAAATTACATCACAAAACATCTATAAGCGAAGGCGGGATTCGAACCCACGACAGTCTGATCCAGACACCGCAACGCTAACCACAGAACCACACTGTTCTTGAGAAATTGAAATAGAAAAATAAATTTTATTTAAGTTTTATTTTGAAATGTCAAAAAATTGATCGACTTTTATAGAAAGAGTTAAATTACAGGCCTTACCTGAAGTTTTCATTCTAATTTTGTAAACATTAATGCCTGTCTTGAAGAATATGTATTTGAACATTGTCCACATACAAAACTCATTTTTTAATCGCTATCAACTATCCAAATTTGTATACAGAGTTCACTAGTTAGTTGTTACGTTCGTTTAGGTGTGTATATATGTATCAAACGACATTAAAATGGGGTATTCGACCAATTAGAATGAACCCTGACTGCAGGGCCTAGTCAATTGTCTCTACACCTCCGTCGAAATGATTTTCTTAGGAACGTGGGACCTCAAAACTCAACAAAATTGATAGTGAATATAGGTGTTATTTAATTGTAATGTAACAAAACTGTTTTCTTACGTGGGTGGAATAAATTATTTATTTCAATAATTAAAAATGTAAACAACAATATACAATAATTCGTAACAATGAAAAGTCAATTTCAACAGTCAACACTGTTTATATACTTAGAAATAATTAAGAGCACTGTGGTTGTTTATCAATAAAAAAAGGTAACAGTTTAGTCACTTCTACCACAACTTTTATTATATTGGTGAATGTACATTTCTTCAGCACATACTAAACTAAGTTTAGTATGTGCTGAAGATGGGAGCGTAGCTCTTGAAATGTACATTCACCAATATAATAAAAGTTGTGGTAGAAGTGACTAAACTGTTACCTTTTTTTACAGTTTATATAATAATAACACGAACAATATTTCTCAAACAAAGTGAAAACACTTCAATAGCACTGTATTTATTTATTTCCGTTGTTTATAACACGACACTTATTCACGACTCTCGTTGTTGTTGTTTTTCCGGTGATTGCTCTATTTATATAGAGCTAGCAGCTTGACCCCCTCCACGCTCGCGCGCTTTCTAGAACATCCTTGTGTCTTCGATATAATGCCACGCCTCACCATTGTTCTGGATGCTTCGATTGTCGCCAGTGGCGTAACATCTGGGGTTTTCGCTACAGTAATTTTACATAATCAGGTGGTTTGTTAATAATGTCCAGGTACGATACATTGCAATATTGTCAAGTGATGTAATTAAGCGCGGCCATTAGCGCACTGCTTTAATTAATCAGTGTATTTGTCACCTGTAATCTGATAGACGTGCGTAATTCGAAACGAGTCGGAGAGATCAGCGCGGCTGGGTGCAAATCGACCGCATCGATTTCGCCCCCGCCGCGCTTTGATTATCTATCATTGTAACTAATTTGTCATATTGAAATATACACCAGCTAATCGGAAACTTACCTTATTACATAAGCTTTTATTTAACTTGCAATGTATGTTATTGAGTTTGTGTGTTTGTTTGTTTAGGTCAAATCTTGCAAGTAAATTTTGAGCGACTTCCACGTATTCGATCGAATTGAAATTTTGTACACATATGTATTTCCGATGACAATACATGAATAAATCGTTTTTTAGAAATAAATTCAACCTCTAAGGGCTTCAAACGGGGATGTAGGGTTTTTTTTTGACTAATCAACGGCCAGGCTAAATCGCTGAAGTTAGAAACTTGAAATTTGGACAGTTGGTTTCTTTTCTGACGTAAGCATCCACTAAGAAAGGATTTCTCGAAATTCATCCCCTACGGGTGTCAAAGGGGGTAAAATTTTGAAAGACTAAAATGAACAAAATAAAATATTAGTAAAAAAAAAACTTTTTAGAGACAAGTTTTTATTGAAATGTACTAAAAAGGAAAAAATAATATTTAATTATTTTTGGTTCATAATTATTATAAAAGCGGGGGTTGCGACTAATAAACTATCATAGAGATTACAATCCCCGTTTTTATATTAATTATGAACCAACATTATTAAATATTATTTTTTCCTTTTAAGTACATTTCAATAAAAGCTTGTCTCTAAAAAGTTTTTTTTACTAATATTTTATTTTGGTCATTTTAGTCTCAAAATTTTACCCCCCCCCTTTGACACCCGTAGGGGTTGAATTTCGAGAAATCCTTTCTTAGTAGATGCTAACGTCAGAAAAGGAACCAGCTGTTCAAATTTCAAGTCTAGCTTCAGCGATTTGGCCTAGGAGCTGATTAGTCAAAAAAACCCTACATCTCCGTTTGAACTCCTTAGGAGTTGAATTTATTTCTAAAAACGATTGATTCATGTATTGTTATCGGGAATGCATATGTGTACCAAATTTCAAATCGATCGGATACGTGGAAGTCGTTCAAAATTGACTTGCAAGTTTTGACCTAAGCAAACACACAAACTAACATACATTGCAAGTTAAATAAAAGCATATAAAAACAGACCAGTCAGACCCTAAACTCGTTTAAGCGCAGAAATGTCGCATACGAAGTATTCACTTCGTAATTAAAGACGAGAAAAATGGTTGATTTCGTCTCGGTATGGGAAATTTGGCAACGTCTGGTTTGTTGTACTTATGTGTAATCATCGCGTGTCACCAATACACGTTTAACCGATGCACATTTTTTTTGTGTGTTCTGTTTGCGAAAAGCAATCAATCAAGGATTTTGTTACGTCGGCCAATCGGGATTTAACGGATCGGTCGGGTATCCCCCCATCCATGCACGACATTCTTGTACCCGTAGCCCGATACGTGCGAGCATGCGATAATATACATTATGCGACGAAGTAATTCCCCTTCGTACACAAGTTTGTCGTTTACAGAATGTAGATCCATAGATTTGATACCCATCCATAATGTTGCATCTAAATCCATGCCCAAACCAAGTCCAAACTGACATATCGGGCACAGTCAATCGTCGACCGTTGTAGCGTACACATCTAGTGTTTTTAATGATAAAAATCAGTTTTTTGAATTGTCGTTTACAGAATGTAGCTCCGTAGATCTGCATCCATAATGTTGCATCTATTCCCATGCCCAAACCAAGTCCAAACTGACAAATTGGGCACAGTCAATCGTCGACCGTTGTAGCGTACACATCTAGTGTTTTTAATGATAAAAATCAGTTTTTTGAATTGTCGTTTACAGAATGTAGCTCCATAATGTTGCATCTATACCCATGCCCAAACCAAGTCCAAACTGACAAATTGGGCACAGTCAATCGTCGACCGTTGTAGCGTACACATCTAGTGTTTTTAATGATAAAAATCAGTTTTTTGAATTGTCGTTTACAGAATGTAGCTCCATAGATCTGCATCCATAATGTTGCATCTATACCCATGCCCAAACCAAGTCCAAACTGACAAATTGGGCACAGTTAATCGTCGACCGTTGTAGCGTACACATCTAGTGTTTTTAATGATAAAAATCAGTTTTTTGAATTGTCGTTTACATAATGTAGCTCCGGAGTTCTGATATCCCATCCATAATGTTGCATCTATACCCATGCCCAAACCAAGTCCAAACTGACATATCAGGCACAGTCAATCGTCGACCGTTGTAGCGTAGTGTTTTCAGTGATAAAAATTAG
Source organism: Mongoloraphidia duomilia (assembly GCA_039654895.1). NCBI lineage: Eukaryota > Metazoa > Arthropoda > Insecta > Raphidioptera > Raphidiidae > Mongoloraphidia > Mongoloraphidia duomilia. The sequence continues at coordinate 6,973,668 of CM077527.1, read as the reverse complement.
TTTTTTGAACTTAAAATTGTGAATTGCGCTATAATAACGTGCAAGAACAGAAGTGCGAACGTTTCTTAGTCTATAAACAATGGTGACGGGAAAGAATAGTTTGAATGTATCCCCTCTTCTCCCGCGTCTGTGTTATATAGTATCTAGACGCATTCGAACGCCAGTTGTGGCCGATTCGCCTCCCGGTACATGTAAATCCTAAATCAAGTTTTTCGACTTGACACATACAATTTTTTTTCTAATCGGTGCGGTAGTTCGGGGAGGCGGTTTTCTGTTTTGATCAATTTTTGTTGATAATACATTGAAAAATAATCTCGTCAAAAATCTCATTCTTATCATCGTCATCAGATAGTACTCTGGGAGAAGCCGTGCCCACCCGGCCCCTCTAGTTACGCATTTAGAGTTCCTGAAAAAAAAACTTCTTGCATTTTCCGTAAAAGACGGGGCATGGCTGTACAATTATATGGTGACGTGGAGCTCAACTCAGCGATGGATGGCTCGCACATACATAGATCTCGTGTTTCCACGCCGTGAAACAAGTGACTGTGCATGACGTACTTACACTTGATATTCAATATCCCGACAATAATATACGGGATGAAGAATAAAAACAGATCGTTTTTGTACACAGATTCCACAGATTTATGCTCGGCTGCAGAAAGCATTGTCAGAAAACCTGATTTGACATTGACCTTAGATTGCGACCAAACATATTTCTCCATAATAGACCGAGAGCTAGTGACAATTTTTTGGTGTTATTTATTCAAGGCCTTATTTTTGTGAAGATGTTGAGGGAGGCATATTAAAGTGCCCTGAGTAAGAGATTTTGCTAGACAGCGGTATGGGAGGGATGCAGGCCGCCCCCAACATGTAACAAAAAAAATGGTCAGTTATTATTGCTTCAAGGCTGAAATTGTTTGTATAGCTTGTCGGTGACCCAATAATGCCATTATAATATTTGCAGATCGATTGGTCAGTATGAAAGGGGTGGCTGCAGATCACCCTAAACTTGTCGTGTGTTCGACAAAATTTATATTAATAGTTCAAAGTTCAAATTTTAATATGTTGTTACGGCGACTGTTTTAAGCATATATTTCAATTTGCAGAACAAAATGTCGGTATTAACTCCCCCTCTCTTAGAGGGAAATTTGCTCGCGTAGGAGTTTATAATCGTTCTGCAAGAGGGTTAATACCGACATTTTGTTCTGCAAATTGAAATATATGCTTCAAACAGTCGCCGTAACAACATATTAAAATTCCCACCTTGAACTAATAATATAAATTTCGTCGGGTACATGACACGTTTAGGGTGATCTGCCGCCCCTTTAATACTGACCAATCGATCTGCAACAATAATTGTGACCATATATATATATATATATATATATAGGGAAGCTGGAAAATTCATAAACATTATTGTACATGTAAAATCCCTATTGCCCGCAAAGCAAATCAGCACTCGGTATATATTTTTATCTTTTCATAATAATTTTTAGGCTATATAAAAACAATATTCTGATGTTTTTCTTTCTTTTGTTTCAGGTGAGTAAATCATCTTTTTTGAGTGTTGCGAAAAAATGGCGTAAGTTAAATTATTATCAACGTAATAGTTTTTGTAAAAGTAACATTAATCGAAAGATGGAAGTACGTGTTGAAATCTGCGTATATCTAGTTAAAAAAAGGGTATGTGCCGGACCCACTAAGCGCACGGTCGAAGTTCTACTTCATACATTTACATTTTTGCTTTTCCCCTCTCAGCATTTTTACAATTATTATTAACTAGCGATCCGGTCCGGCTTCGCCCGAACTGCTCTTTCGCTCCCGGGTGGTACATTACTCACTCGCTTCGCTCTTTCGCTTGAATATTATAATTACATTACTCACTCGCTTCGCTCGTTCCCTCTCGGGTGGTGTGATTTATACACAAAATCTTTGTTTTATATATTATACAGAATAGGTAATAATCTTTGTTTTATATACTTATACAGAATAATACATTACGCACTCGCTTCGCTCGTTCGCTCTCTGGTGGTGTGATTTATATACAAAATCTTTGTTTTATATACTTATACAGAATAATACATTACGCACTCGCTTCGCTCGTTCGCTCCCGGGTGGTTTTTTCCGATGTTTTAATAGTTATTCTGTTAGCCAGGGCGGAGACAAATTCAAAAAATCAAAGATCAAGAAAATCGGTCCAGCCGTTCTCGAGTTATAAACGATGTCACTAACTAACTAACACGACTTTCTTTTATATATATAGATAGATAAATAGATAAAATCCATGGATATCATGACGTCTATATTATAATACCTATATATGTATAAGTATCCAAAGCCTGCTTACAATATTACACTATTTTGAAACGTCAAGAAATTGATTTTTAAAATTATATAATCTATAGAAGAAACTAATTTTTCCTGGGATGATCGATTTTTTGTCTCCCAAAATCCCATTTTCAATAAATTTCATCCAAATCGTTTAAACTGTTTTATCCCTGTCAGCGTTTCATTAATTTTTGAGTCGATCATTTTTTACTCGAGGTCATTTCAGTTCACTACCCCCCCAGGGGGACATTTGAATGTGGTTGCTATCGCAAATTGCATTCCGATGTTCTTTGATGATTAGCGCTCCCAGGGACCCGAGCTCCAGTCAAAAATTGTGTTTTAAAGACCACCAACAGCTAAGGTTATTTGGGCCTAGCAGCAATTCATATTTTCAAGTCATTATTTTTTTTAATAATAAATTGAAAATCCAATTGACACTTTTACCAGCTCTCGGGCTAGAACCCGGGAACTGGGGACTTGTAATAGAAGAACCATAGCAACGCCATGTCAACAACAGCACCGCTACACGCTCGACCATTCTCAAGCCCCCGAGCTCCAGTCGGTTTGTGTATATGCCGGCTGGCGGATTCTAATACACAAATGGATTATTTGTTGTGTTGAAGACGTTAATGACCTGAGTTGTCGACGCGTCTATAATCTACAATTAATTTAATTCCAGTTCACTAGCTTCGCTTCAAAAATGAAAGTTTCAAATTTGACAATTTGGAAGCTTCACAATTCGCCACCATTTTTCACTCTCAAACATGAATAGAGTAAATTTATTTCTGTAATATGCGAAGTAAAATGACGTAACATTTTTCTCCGTGCGTTTGTTTTGAAAGAAAGTAATTTTCTTTTGAATCGATGTTACCTACAAAGATATAAGTAATTGGGTAATTTTGCTGTTCAAAAAGAATAACGGTTATAAATTGCGGATATTGTTAAAGGTCTAGAAAATTGATATGACAAGGAAAAGCCCTATACCGAAGTTTTGAGTTTCATAAACGGATAATTAATTTTTTCATTTTTCCTTGGATAATACGTACCTATAAGTAGATTTTTAATAAAATATACTATGTAGTTTCTTATTTTTTTAGATATTTTACAAAAAATCTTTTTCAAAATTTATAAAAAAGTGTCTAATGCTCGGTTTCGAATACTATTTTCGAAATTCACGCTAAACTCAGAAACTATTGAACCGATTTGAAAAAACCTTTCACTGTTCAAAAGCCTACTTCTTTTTATTATACAGGGTGTCCCAAAAAGAATGGAACATAAAGTAACAGCTGATTCCTTACAAAAAAATATTGCGATAGACCCCAACTTGTCTATTCCGAAAGTTGATATTAAAAGAGATACAGAGTCAAAGTTTAATTTTTATTTTTGATTTTCTTAAATAACTTAAAATAATTTAGGCATTTTAACGAAATTTGGTATATGGGGATTTTTTGATATGAGAAATTCAAATCTGACCTTGGTATGGCTCTTACTTGTAGGGGGCGCCACGTACACACCTTTTCACTCATTCAAATAGTCATAATTTTTTTGTACGCACTCGTACTATTTTTTTGAATTAAAAAATTGATTTTTCCGTAAAAAAGGTGTACTTTGTAAAAGTGGCTAGGAGTAACCTTTTTCAAGATATAATTTGCACTTAAAGTAATCGATGCAATGTGGTTTTAAATGCAAATTTTAGTTAAATAATAATACTTACTTCTTATTTTAATTAATATTTTATTTTAAATAGCAAAAACATTTATTTCATTGTAGAAGGTTTTCAAAATGACAACCAAGAACTTCAACACATTTTCAAAGCCACCTATGTTCATTTTCAAAATTTGCCATTTAAAACCACATTGCATCGATTACTTTAAGTGCAGATATCTTGAAAAAGGTTACTCCTAGCCACTTTTAAAAAGGGCGAGGAACAGTGGACGATTTTGGATTTGTCGAGCGTCTATAATTTACAATCTAATCTTTGTAAGCATACTGAAATTCCGTTCTGTATTTTTGAAGTTTTAAAGATCCTTTGTCAAAGCGTAAATTTTTGAAAAATGCGTTTTTCTCTAAAAATTAAATTTGTTTGTACTCAAACGCCATTTTGAATGTACGGGCAACAGAAACGCCCGCCAATGGCGTCGGTTGTCAAGCATCTGTAATCTACAACAGAATGAATTGTAAATTATAAACGTTCAAAATCTATCTGCAACAGAAATGCAAACATGCGTTTTCGTGTCGCTTTGAGAATTATCCCACTTCTGCAGCGTCTTAAATATAAGTTTATCTTTTGAAGTGCCAGTTGACGATATTATAAAAATTCATTTCTTATTTTCCTGAAAAAAAACGTCACATTATGTAACATTACAATGCATACCTTGTTCTCGTAACTTTCTCAACCGTTTCCTTAACTTGTTACGGCGATACCATCTACTTTCCGAATCTCTTTTGTATAACCCGCAAAACTTCTTCCATTTACGTGAACCGGCGGCGCATGGGCGGCGCTAGCTGTCAATGGTTTTTTTTTTACTTGCAAAAAGAGTTTTATTCTAAATAGAGGGTGGCTACTTTCCGGGAAACCTGGAAAAGTGACGAAATTTTACTTGTCAAAAGAAAGTCAAAGAATTTCGGGGTGAAAATCAAGGATTTTCGTGGGGAAAAAAGCGGTCGGAATCGCGCACCGAGGGTTCCGTATCCACTTTTAATTTATTTATTGTGGATTATAGACGCGTCGACATGGTCATTAGCGTCTTTCAACTACACTAAATAACTAATTTAAAACTAAATAACATCACAAAACATCCATGAGCGCAGGTGGGATTCGAACCCACGGCAGTCCAGTCTAGAGGTTGCGGCACCAAGCATGCTAACCACTAGGCTATACTGCCCTCGTTCCGTATCCACATTGAACAATTTTCAACTTAACTTCGGTGCCTGGCGTCCATACAAAATCGTTACGCTGTCGGGAATTTGTTCAAAACGAAAACATAACATGACCTAAGTTGTCGAGCATCTATAGTCTACAATTTCACTCTATTTATTTTATTTATTGTAGATTATAGACACGTCGACATCTCGTCATTAGCGTCTTTCAACTACACTAAATAACAACTTTCTTAAAACTAAATAACATCACAAAACATCCATGAGCGCAGGTGGGATTCGAATCCATAACAGTCTAGTCTAGATGCTGCGGAACCAAATACGCTATCCACTAGGCTTAGTGATTAGCAAAGCAAGACCAAGACTTGGACAGTCTTGGTCTTGGTTTTGTTCAAATATGTCTGGTCTTGGTCTTGCTCAAATATGTCCGGTCTTGGTCTTGCTTATTTAGTCTTGGTCTTGCTCATTTTATCTGTTTTTTTTAGTTTTTTACTTCTGAAGATCATCATAGTTATAAATTAAAAGTAAGAATTTTTAGTTTAGTCTTGTGTATTTGGTCTTGGTGTTGCATATTCGGTCTTGGTATTGGTCTTGTTCTTGTTCATTCGGTCTTGATCTTGCTAGTCTAATGATAGTCTTGGTCTTGGTCTTGAACCAATTTTGCTCATCACTAACTAGGCTACACTGCCCTCTAATTTCACTCTATAGTAACTCTAGAAAAGACTATTAAAGTATCTCGGAAAGGACTGCAGGGGGAGGGAAGATAAAGTTTGCAATAGAAAATTGTCTTGTTAGTGTATTTGCCATATGGCACATACACTATTGGCGTCGGTCGGATGGCGGGACCTAGGGGTCGGACCAAAATTTCTCGACGTTTCATAGCCTCCTGAACACTTTGGCATCATTTTTGGAAATGTTTATACAGTGTGTCCACAGACTCATCCTCAACATGGGGATCTCCGTTGTTATGGGAGATAGAGATTTGGTTAAATGAGACAAAACGTGCATAATCTCCAGTACTACTACCCTGCGTAGTCAAACTTTCCATATTTTGCTTGGTTCGCGACCGACAGTTGAAAAACGAGATTTACCCATTTTCGTTTTTTGTTTATAACTCGCTTATTAAGTAAGTTAGAAAAAAAATATTTTTACTTTCTTAAGGCCGTTTTTTATGAAGATTTCAAATCTCTTTTCCTATTTTTATTTACTTTTATAGTTTTAGAGATACTTGTATTAACTTTGTTTTTTTAAATACACGTCAAAGATGGCCATGACACCATTCGAAAGAGTATTTTTTTCTCTTTAATTTGATATGAGGGTTGATGGATTTATTTTCAAAAATAACAGAGTTATACGTAAAACACTGATTTTTAATAGTAGGCTATGCTAAATTAATTGATAAAACAACAGAAGGCTTAGCAAACAGTTGAAATTCGCGTTGGCTTAGTATAAACAGCTGTTTTGTTTTAGCTGATAAAAGTGTAGTTTGTTGCTAATTTGAGTTTACTAAGTGATTTATTAAATTTACTTTTGTTATCATGGAACCATTTTGTAACAATTAAAAATAAGCGATTTTCAACAATTGATCGTAAAACAGTAGTTTTGTCTTCTTGACTTATTCTCGTTGACTTAGTAAACGGCTTTTTAAATGATCCATAATTTATTAAATTTACTCGTAAGTTTCTGTAAATAGACGAATGAGGTTGTCTTCATTCTGGATACTGATCGAAGTACATTTCTGCAGCTCTGGTCGAATTTTTGTGACATAGAATGTAACAATGTAACATTGTTACAAAATGGTTCCATGATAACAAAAGTAAATTTAATAAATCACTTAGTAAACTGACAAATTAGCAACAAACTACACTTTGACAGCTAAAACAAAACAGTTGTTTACTAAACCAACGCGAATTTCAACTGTTTGCTAAGCCTTCTGTTGTTTTATCAATTAATTTTGCATAGCCTACTACTAAAAATCATTGTTTTACGTATAACTCTGTTATTTTTGAAAATAAATCCATCAACCCTCATATCAAATTAAAGAGAAAAACAATCTCTTTCGAATGGTGTCATAGCCATCTTTGACGTGTATTTAAAAAAACAAAGTTAATACAAGTATCTCTAAAACTATAAAAGTAAATAAAAATATGAAAAGAGATTTGAAATCTTCATAAAAAACGGCCTTAAGAAAGTGAAAATATTTTTTTTCTAACTTACTTAATAAGCGAGTTATAAACAAAAAACGAACATGGGTAAATTTCTTTTTTCAACTGTCGGTCGCGAACCAAGCAAAATATGGAAAGTTTGACTACGCAGGGTAGTAGTACTGGAGATTCTGCACATTTTGTCTCATTTAACCAAATCTCTATCTCCCATAACAACGGAGATCCCCATGTTGAGGATGAGTCTGTGGACACACTGTATATATATATATATGTATATATATTTATTTATATATATATGTGTGTGTTCGCGGCATAACTCTCGAAAGACTTAATTGATTTGAACGAAATTTGGTACACACGTTGGAATACATCACCGCACGGAACCTATTTAAAATGGGCCCAATCGGAGTATTTTAAGGGTAGTTTTTAGGGGTTGAAAAAAGTTTTTGCGCCCGAAAATACCGAAAAAAATTTCAGAATTGTTTCAAAATTGAAATTTAACCTTTTAGTAAAGATCAAAATGTGCTGCTAAAATTTTAATAAAATCGGCCCGATAGGACCGGACTTACAAATTTTATGAAAACACTAGTTTTGCGGATAGTGATTTACTTACTGAAGGGTGTATTTAATTTGGTACAGAGGTTGCATTGATAATAATATTGAAATTAAGAAAAAAATATTATTTTAAGGGATGTATTAAGGGGTTGAATTTTTTATTTTGTCCAAAAACAAACTTAAGTTCACATAATAAAGCCACAATGCCAATTAGCAAATACACTATATTGTCGGCAGGGTTTTGGCACTGCGACCCGAGTTTTTTTACAGGTGTCATAACTAGAATAATGGCGCCTTCAAACCCGTATTTAAGGTGAGCTACGGATGCAATTCAAAAGGTAATCGTAATAATTTACGTCTAACGCGTACCAGAAATGAGGAGTCGGACGCGATCTAAATTATCTGATAACAATAGTTTCCATGTCGACTGTTGTGTTGGCAAAGGTGCGTGCGCTACTGCGACGACACGTACATCTATCGGTAGACTTGTGTACCAACATGTCGAACAATACTTTAATATGCATCTTCCAGAGCGGTCTGTTTTTACGGAAAATACGTTGACGTAATCGTTTTCTGGCTAGATTCGGGACCTTTGTTACGACTCTAACGATTTGGATGAATTTGACTGAAAAGGGTTTTTGGGGTGGCAAAACATCGATCTAGCTAGGTCTCAGTGTCTCACCCCAGACAAATTTGTTTTCTTGTACTCAAAGGAGAAGCAGAGGGCAGTGTAGCCTAGTGGATAGCGTATTTGGTATCGCGGACTCTAGACTAGACTGTCGTGGATTCGAATCTCACCTATAACGCTCATGGATCTTTTGTGATGTTATTTATTTTTAAGAAAGTTGTTATTTAGTGTAGGTGAAAGACGCTAATGACCTGATATGTCGACGGTAGGGAATGCAATCTCGATCTCGTGGGCAGGCAATCTCGTTTTTGAAACCTCGTTCGAGATCTCGACCCGATATGGTCGAGATCTCGAACGAGATTTCAAGAACGAACGCGCTTGAAAAAAAACTTATACGTAATAGTTTTTGACAGTCGCGCTATTATTGGTTCTGTTTGTTTCTCTGCATATATATTATTTTAATTTAATTTTAATTTAGTTCTTGAGTAAAATGGACAGTTATTTAACTTATAACAAGCATTAGATGCCTAAAAAATTACAAAGTTAAGTGAATATTGAATAATAATATGTCTAAGAACAATTCAAACCAAATGTTCGTGAACGTTACTAATAGTAACTTACCCTATGCTTCATAACTCCTAAGAAGTTATTTCCAAAATAATTAATTGACATATAGTGTGCTGTGTGAGTTGGGATATTGCTGTTATATTTTGAAAATAAAACAAAACTTTAATTGAATCTTGGAATAAAAAAATCAACGTTTATTTAAGGAAAGTAATGAATAATAATCATCTGCACAGTGCACTACGCAATAAATCACACACGTACACAGTGACACAGTCACACTGTCCCAAGTAAGTAGTTTTCATTAAGTTTAAGGATTTTAGATACAAAATAATATGTTCTATTTAAAAACCTTAAGTTGTCGACGCATGTATAATCTACAATAAATAAATAAATAAGTGGGTACGGCAAAAAAAAATTCTTTCACTGAACCGACCTCAATCGATTACGAACTTATTATGACATTAGGGGTGAACGGAGTGCTCGACGCTCTGATGTATGAGACATCGGTGTAGGCGTCGTCGGCGCCCCTCGGGAGGCCCGGCAATCGCTATGCCACCGTCGCCGCTCCGACGCACGACTGAACATGCGTTAACGTTCGCCACTCTACGACGTCGTCGTCATAATACTCTGTCCCCCGAATGCCATAACAATCTGTTGTTGTTGTTGTTCTTCAGATGGTTGGCAACAACACATAACGACTCAGAGCACATCGACATTGTATAAATAATGTTTATGCAACGGGTTTACACCCTGCTGCATTGACTAAAGGTACGTGCAGTACGCAGCTGGGATTCTAGATGGTAGCATGTATGGTAGATGGTGGCTGAAATTATAAGCGCTTATAGGTTTGCACAACGAAGCTTTGTTACTAGCATTGATACAAGCTTAAATCGCGTTTGAAATGTCAGATAGCGAAGACGAATATTTGTGTTCTTCTGTTACAAAGTGGTATATTTTAAATACAAATTTGGGTAGGAGCTATCATGTCCACCCTATTAATAGAAAACGATCTAAACATGGCGAATTTCATCATTATTATACCAAGAATTAAAATTTTACCCAAACCGGTTTTTTGAATATTGTATGGAACCTAACACTTTTAAATACGTCTTAGAAAAAACTCAAAACAAATTAAATAAAAACTGGCAAAATTTCACTTATTAAACTAGTCACATTCATTGCGAAACTTGTATCGGCCATTTGACAGTTGTCACACGTTGATTGTAGTAGTCAGCGCGCTGAAAGAATGATGAGATACATTCTTGAATTTACCAGCTCTTGTAACAGCGCTTATATCTGCTACACTCACTGCTTCGTTGTGTACGCTCGCATATATAACAATAATAAGCCCTGCTATGATCTACGCCACCATCTAGAATCCCAGCTCCATACTGCACGTACCTTTACAGAGAATGTACAGCGAGACAGGCCCGTGGAAAAGTGTCGCTTAAAAAGCGAGTGGGATGAATGATTGCTGATTATATCTTTACTCCTTGTCATATGAATGACAGCTGACTTTTTTTTTTGTAAATCAGATTGTGTCATAGATTTCAAGGCTATAATTTAGAACAGGGGTTCTCGACCTTTGATGTTTAATACTTGCATGCAAACAATGGTACCTAATTATTAATAACAACAGGTTAGTTTGATGATTCCTCCTATACACTGTTGTAGCGAAATTTAAGGAGTGACGCGTGCACTTATGCAGATACAGTTTGTATGCTTTACGTGCATATAGTCTGTGTCACGTGCATGACTCATACCTTAAATTTTGATACAACAGTATATAAATTTATCTGCACTTTAACTGGATGATTTGGTTATTATTCATAATGACTGGTAATTATTAATAGTTACCAATGGACCTATCTCTCGTTATAAGAGCAAGAGATCGTTATTGCTTGTTCTGCAAGAAAAAGAGAGAAAAAATATGGTTGCGCACGCATCATGTGCCCTGCCACCTAGCCAGCAGCATTCAGTGACAAACGATATAGACAGGACTAAAGCAGGAATCACACTACCGGGCTCCCAGCCGTACGATTCTCAATCACACTGCAGTTTGATGCGGAACGACTGCTTACCCCCCACCAAAGGAGTTGTTTAAAAAAATTGACGAGATAAATATCAAAATTGTCGACGCGATATTCCGAGTGCGTGTATTATTATAATTAACATCCCAACAACAAGCGAATGCCGCAAAAAATAATAAAATAAACCAAACGTAACCTAACTTTTTGACATGAATGCGTCTTAAAACTTCAGCTGTTATCTTTATCGTGCTCTGATTGGCTGCAGCCGGGAGACGTAGTCATTGAAATAGAAACAGTTCTTCCAAGTCTTCATGGTTTCCGGGCTTGTAGGCCGTGGTCCGGTGGTATTTCTACCTGACGTTTCGTCTACAACTGCGGTAGACATTCTCAAAGGCGATGTGGCAGCGGTCGAAGTGTACTCCTTGGCGGCTCACAGGTCAGTGTGTCAGTGACTGGTGTCCTCCCTTTTTTTATACCTAGTACCAGTGTGTTCTCTGTTCGGTCGTAGTCCGTCTCTCTGTAATTGGTCAACTGCGGAGTGTGTAGTGGTGGGGATGAGTTCTCTACTCGGTCGTATTCCGTCCTTGAACGATTGGTCATTGGTTTTGTATGTCGGAGTGCCGGTGTCCAGGTTTTACTAAGATTGAGGCCTTCATCTTTTCGGTTGAAATTCTGTATGTGTTTTTGTATTTCTATGGCCTCTGTATATCCGTGGGTATTAACTCAACGTTCTGTCTATGGCTCGGGTTTCTTCGAAAAGGATCTTATGATTGACCAGAGTCAAAGTGTGTTCGGCTATGGCAGATTTTTTTGTTTGTCCCAGTTTACAGCTTCTCTTGTGTAGAAATACCACCGGACCATGGCCTACAAGCCCGGAAACCATGAAGACTTGGAACAATGACGGCCGTGAAAGCTTGCACACCTGGATAGAAACAGTTCTATTTTCCAACCGTAGCCGTGACCGTTGACGGCTGTGTGCTGATTGGTCGAGAGCTACAGAAGGTTCCTATAGCCGCAGCCTTCGATGGCTACGACTACGGCTAGCAGCCGGTAATGTGGTACGCGCTTTGGCTATTGCCTAGTTCGAATCATCTGTGAACACGGTATGCGCGCGCAATCGAGGTAAAACAGATACAGTCGACTCTCGTTAATTCGAAACTCGAGGGACTCTTAAAATACAGTCGACTCTCGTTAATTCGAAACTCGAGGGACTCTTAAAATACAGTCGACTCTTGTTAATTCGAAACTCGAGGGACTCTTAAAATATTACGAATTATCGAGTGTTTGAAATATCAAATGGTTCGAGGATCTTGCTTCAACAAACAAACGTTGATACAAGTTTGAACTTGTCGCAAAATGTATGTATGTACTTACAATCTTTCCGCCTCTTTCTCTCTGCAACTTTGAATTGTCGAGTGTTGGACGCCGTTGAGTTCGAATTAACGCGTCGTTTTGTTATATAGCAATGATTTTTTCGTACGAATTACCAAGTGCATAAAAATGTATTGATTTAGTTCGAAATATAAAGAGATTTTGTAGGGAACTCGTGATAACTTTGAATTATAGAGAGGTTCGAATTATCGCAGGTTTGAATTAACAAGAGTCGACTGTACGTGGATTAACTGCACTGACCGTAACAGATATACGCGGTTTCGATTCATCTATATATTTTGTTTCCAAGCCAAAACGTATTGTTCACGTATTTATGAATACAAATTGTACTCATTGTCAAACCGTATAGAAAAAAAAAGATTGTTGAAAAGCGAGAAGATTAGGTTGGTACTCTCGGCATTGTATGCAAAACGCCCCTTTCCTTTTGTCTATACCCCTTGTCTTGTTACAAAACACGAAACATTCTGTTGTGTTTTAAGAGAGTGCTGTCACTTGCATGTCAAATTACTAATTTTAATAATGTGTTTTACAACTACGATATTATTGTTTTTGTAGCCGTGTCCAACCTTGACTCGCTGTGTCCTGAAACGGCAACGTGAACGATTAATTAAAATAAAAATTGTAAAATAAAGTGTCCATGGAAAATAAAAAAAATAAAAAAAATTTTTGACGTGCGATAACGTCCAATATTCTGCGGTGGCATATTAGAAATATTAGATGAAACGGAAATAATCGGGATTGACATGTGAAACAAAACTATGTTAAGGTCTCAGACACAATAAGATCCATGAAAAATAAAATAAAAATAAAAAAAATATAAATTTTTTGACGTGAGATAACGTCCAATATTCTGCGGTGGCATATATTAGAAATATTAGATGAAACGGAAATAATCGGGATTGACATGTGAAACAAAACCATGTTAAGGTCTCAGACACAATAATATCCATGAAAAATAAAATAAAAATAAAAAAAATATAAATTTTTTAACGTGAGATAACGTCCAATATTCTGCGGTGGCATATTAGAAATATTAGATGAAACGGAAATAATCGGGATTGACATGTGAAACAAAACCATGTTAAGGTCTCAGACACAATAATATCCATGAAAAATAAAATAAAAATAAAAAAAATATAAATTTTTTAACGTGAGATAACGTCCAATATTCTGCGGTGGCATATTAGAAATATTAGATGAAACGGAAATAATTGGGATTGACATGTGAAACAAAACTATGTTAAGGTCTCAGACACAATAAGCAAGGTGGCCGTGCGGAAAAGTACTACAGATACAAACGCCAAACCCAAGTTTGGAATTACAAAGGGTATTAATATTTTTTTTTATATAGGTAATGAAAATATGTAGGTATCTATTGGATAACAATTTAAAATATAAAAAAAAACAAAATTACAATTATAATATTTTATTTATTATATTTTACGCGAACATTTTATTTCATACTGTTACGGATCACCCTGTATATGAACGGCAGGCGAGTCGAATTCCGAGAAACGGGATTTTCGAGCATGGCTTCCCTTACAATTTCTATTCACATTTAGGTGCAGAATTGAAAAAACAAATAAAAACAGGGTGCTAGGTTAAAAAAAACACATAGTTTTGATCTGCCACGCTTAAATGGGACAGGCTGTATAATTGAAAATATTTTTAGGTTATACAACATTAAAATTTATACAACTTTTGTATTTAAACTTTTTTTCTATCTTCACCCAAAATCAATATATCGGCCGACAACGCAAGTCTTGGACACCCTGTATAGTTAATTGTATATAGTTAAGTGTTAATTACTGTTTAGTTATTGTTTACTTGTGTTGATTGTTAGAACTGACTTTTCGTTGTTGCATTCATTATTATTGTATTTATAATTATTGTAAATAAATATTTATTCCGCCAACTCAGAAAACAGTTTTGTAACAATACGATAAATAAAAATACAATAATTATTTGTGTTTAACGGTATTCACGCATCTGTCTGTCACCGCGATACAGACATACCTATTTTTGATGTGTAACATCTTAGCTCTCGCTATACGGCATTTGGTGGGACTGATTTCGTGAATGCGACGGAAATGTGTAACAGGAAGTAAGGACAAGTGCACGCTATTCAATTTAATATAATAAATGATTCTGCGGTGCGGCCTACAGTTGGCGCTTGTGCTGCAGCGTGTCAGCGAGCGCACACATTTTCATAGCGTTTTAAGAGCGAAAAGGAGAAAGAAGACAGCTATATCAACCGTTCGTTCTTCGGGCAAAGACAGACACGGCGGTTTTAACCGAAGCGTTTACCGAGTCGGTTCCCAAGTCGATAGGTCGTTTAATATAGAACATAACAGTGTAAAACACACACAGCTGTTTCAAAACCGAGCCCCACGAAGCGTACCGAACGACACAGCTGTGTGCGTTTATCACTATTATGCTATATTAGACGACCTATCGACTTGGAAACCGACTCGGTAAACACTTCGGTTAAAACCGCCAAGTCTGTCTTTGCCCTTCGTGTTATATTAAAACACGAGCATTGGCAACCACAGTAAGACCCGCTCATTTTTACTTCCCACCTCTACTATGGTAGGGAAGTAATGGATTTAGTCCGAAAAAAATATTTCGAGATTTTAACAGATCTTCACGTTTTGAGACCCTAGCAATCGTTTAAGATCATTTTCTGACTGATGTCTGTATGTGTGTGTGTGTGTGTGTGTGTGTGTGTGTGTGTGTGTGTGTGTGTGTGTGTGTGTGTGTATGTGGTCAATTTTTCGCCTTCGATAACTTAAGAACGGAACAACATACGGGCATGCAGATTGTTCTATTGTGTTTATCAGCCTTTAACTTAGATCTGATTAGATTTTGAGTCAAATCGGTTCAGTGGATCCTGAGATAATTAAAAAAAACGTCCTCAATGTCACGTATTAACATAGGTAAAAAAAAATATAAATGAATTCTAGATGTTATAATATGAAAAAAATGTAAATATTTTTTACTTCCCACCTCTACTATGGTAGGGAAGTAATGGATTCAGTCCGAAAACAATATTTCGAGATTTTAACAGATTTTCACGTTTTGAGACCCTAGCAATCGTTTAAGATCATTTTCTGACTGATGTCTGTATGTGTGTGTGTGTGTGTGTGTGTGTATGTGTGTGTGTGTATGTGTGTGTGTATGTGGTCAATTTTTCGCCTTCGATATCTTAAGAACGGAACAACATACGGGCATGCCGATTGTTCTATTGTGTTTATCAGCCTTTAACTTAGATCTGATTAGATTTTGAGTCAAATCGGTTCAGTGGATCCTGAGATATTCAAAAAAACGTCCTCAATGTCACGTATTAACATAAGTAAAAAAAAATATAAATGAATTCTAGATGTTATAATATGAAAAAAATGTAAATATTTTTTTTCTCTAAAATGTATAGTTTTCGAGAAAAAAAATATTTTACTAAAAAAAATAAAAATTGTACGTAAATCAAGGTAACCATGATTTTTGCTATATTAAGCTAGCCATCAATAGATCACCAAACAAAAAAGAGGGCCATGCTTTTTTTCAAAGAATAAAAATTAAATTGTGTTTTAAAGACCACCAACAGCTAAGGTTATTTGGGCCTAGTCAAAGAATAAAAAAAAGAGTGTTTATTTTTTGCAAATATTTACTAGGTGGGAAGTTTAGGACTGGTCATCAGTCGAATTTTTTTCTCTCGATATAATTTCTAGGATCGCCAAGTGTAGGATCGCCAAGTGTATAATACAAAGTTTGTCCGCACTATCCCGGAGGGCGCTGGGGTGGTCGTATAATAACTGGGGGGAGGGGACGTTATTTGTATAGTTCTGTGCGTGTAATTCGCAACGTCGCGCGCGCCCCCTGTCATATTTCATAACGTTATTGCAACGCGCACTACAGCCGCGGCGGGCAGGTATCAAATAATTGATGACAGGTTTAATTGACGGTGGCGCCATCTCTTAACTGAAGGGTTGTTTAATTACCGTACCTGAAATAACGACGCTCATTCTGCATTAAAATACATAGCTGCTGTTGTGTAGACGAGATAATATTGTTTCTGGGCGTTGTTGACTCACTGCGAAAATTTGAATAATTTCAAAATCGGTTTTTTGGAATTGAAACGTTAACGATATTCGTAAGGAGGGAATTTTGTAGTGAGTAGTCAATAAACAACAGTTTTAAGGTATCTTCACGCTATACCGTGTCGGGGTCGGTCCCGTGCCGTACCGTGCCGGACGGGCTATAGACCGAGAGGTAGTGACAATTTTTTTGGTATTATTTATTCAAGGCCTTATTAAAGTGCCTGAGTAAGGGATTTTGCTAGATAGCGGTATGGGAGGGATGCAGACCGCCCTCAACATGTACAAAAAAATGATCACAATTATCATTGCTTCAAGGCTGAAATTGTTTGTATAGCTTGTCGGTGACCCTATAATGCCATTGTAATATTTGCAGATCGATTGGTCAATATTAAAGGGGTGGCAGATCACCCTAAACGTGTCATGTACCCGACGAAATTTATATTATTAGTTCAAGGTGTTACGGCGACTGTTTTAAGCATATATTTCAATTTGCAGAACAAAATGTCGGTATTAACCCCTTTGCAGAACGATATAAACACCTATAGGCGAGCAAGTTTCCCTCTAAGAGAGGGAGTTAATACAGACATTTTGTTCTGCAAATTGAAATATATGCTTAAAACAGTACCACCGAGGCCTACGCATCTACATTGAACAAATTTTGGTCAACCAACTTAACTTTGGTACCATACAAAATCTTTGCACATAGCTGCATTGTGTTGTTCGGAAATTTCTCTGAAACGTGAAAATAAATTATTTTTTCTGTATATTTGTTACGTACGAAAAGTCAAGGAAAAAACTAAAAAATCGCCTAAAAAACCGGGAAAAGTCAGGGAAATTTGTTCTGGAGAAAAAGTGGCCACACTGTGAAAAAGGCACTGTGGAATCAATAACGTGTTTAGTGTTATACAATTTTTGCTGATCGAGTGCAAGCAGAAATTCTTAATAAACAAAGGCCGTATAACACATAAACGGGAAGATGGAGGAAGTATTTTATGCCTGCATGTCGTCAAGAATTTATTTTAAAGTGAGTTATGAAAGCAATTCATTTTACGCGGTCTTAAATAATAATTTGTGTTCGTTTGAAATATGTGCAAATACTTACTTTAAAGAATAGATTTGAAAAAATAACTGTCATAATTTTAATCTTTATAAAGAAAATGCAATAGTGTCGTTATTTATGATTTTTTTCCGTAACGTTTTTTGATACTGTAAAATAACTAGTGTTTTTTAAAAGCAAAAATTTAGTACAGTGTTAAACAATCCACGAGATGTTTCTGAATAATGTGTAGGTATTAGTCTAAGAGCTCGCGTCCAGAAATTGTCAGAATTTTATAAGGGCTAATATTTTGAAATTTACGGTATTAATAATTATACTATACTCAGCGAGTCAGCGGTCGGGACACCTGGCGTCGGGGCGATTTAAAAGATGTAAAAAAAAATAGTGTTCTTAAAAGCTGAAATTCAGTACAGTGTTAAATTATAGAATATAATTAATGAAAAAATCATGGTCAGACTTCATTTTGATAGACCCAACCTAAGTAGTCGGTAGAAGTTCTAAGCTTCTACTGACAGTTGACAAGGTAGATTCTATCAAAACGAGGTCTGACTGTCTTTTTAACACGCCTATATTAGCTTCACCTGTATGTTTGCTTGCTTGCTTGCTTGTTTGTCAGTTTGTAACCGACTTTTTGAACTTGATTTTGACCAACTTTGAACGGTCAGATTTAGTTTAAACTTTGTCGACTTATCAAGGACCGACGACAATACAATAATTCAATAAGTTTGTCCCATTATCCTGACCAGGATCTCCAGGACTAAAAAGCAAAAATAAATTATAATTTAAAAAAACTAAAAAACACGCTTTAATGAACTAAAAAGTAAAAAAAAATTAATTTTATTGTAAAAAAGCGTGGGGTACTTTGTATCATATTTTCATACTACCCCACGCTTTTTTACAATAAAATTATTTATTTTTTACTTTTTAGTTCATTAAAGCGTGTTTTTTAGTTTTTTTAAATTATAATTTATTTTTTCATAAACTGTATTCAGTAATTTAATCCTCTACTAAATTTCAGCTTTTAAAAACACTCGGGCTGTTAATAGTGTTTCTGTGTAAACACATGATAAGATTACAATGATAATGGTTATTTTGGAAATACACTGTAAGAAATGAGAAAGCCGATTACCTAGATTATCGATGGTCCATTTGTAGCCAGCGATTAATCTGGTAATAGGCACACAAAGAGACAATGGCGTCGCAAACAGGTATCGCCTGCACATCGCGTAGATTCCATAAAAACACATTGCGCATGCGTGGTTACTAATTTTACATTAATTTGTTTTGTATTCAGCCATTTTATATATGTAACTATACATTTTATTTTGTAATTTTTACACACTTTATTGGATTATTACACAAATTATGTAATTTTAATTTACTTTATGTAAAAATCACAAATTTGTTTAACTTTACAGTAAAAGTCCAAGTTTTTATGAGGTTTTCTGTGTAAAAATAAATAATAATGATTTTACATTATTATTTATTTTTACTTAGAAAATCGAGCGAATTCTACCTTAACTTTCAAAGTATTTTTACATCCAATTTTTACAGTGATGGATGTTTTGTGATATCATTCAGTTTTAAGTTATTTATTATTTGATTTGATGTAATAAAAAGACGCTAATGATCTAAGTTGTCGACGCGTCTAAAATCTACAATAAATAAATAAAAATAAAAAACATCGTAAAAACGTACAATAAACCGGCCATATTATAAGGAACAAAATAAAATAATTGAATTATTATTCCGATAAGTATTTTTATTAATTGTGTGTTCATTCGATCGCATCACGCGTGGATTATTACCAACACAATAATATTAAT
Source organism: Mongoloraphidia duomilia (assembly GCA_039654895.1). NCBI lineage: Eukaryota > Metazoa > Arthropoda > Insecta > Raphidioptera > Raphidiidae > Mongoloraphidia > Mongoloraphidia duomilia. Next base: position 6,954,146 of record CM077527.1, on the reverse strand, counting down.
TTCGCCACGCGCGCGTATGTATGAGATCATAGTCGTTTGTGTAATGACCAATGAAAAAAAGAATACGCCGTGTGAACGAATACAAAAAAACCGACGTGCTCTGTCTGTTTCAGCAGCGGGGCTGATTACAGCTATAATCCCAATGCTACATGAAATTGCAATTTTTCGGTATATTTGTTGTGCATATTCAAGCTTTGCGCCGGGTTTTCATTGTAATGTCCACTCATTATAACTGCTAACCGCGTTGGTTTAATATGACCACCGCTATATAGAGGAAAGGTGGGTCAAAATTAGAATTCAAACCTATGTCACCGTAGGGATTCTAACCCTAAACTTTCCACTATCGCGGCGGACTGAGTTGACAATTACTCACACAGTGACACATTTTAAAACGACCGACTTTCTTCCTTTAAATCATTCTGTCACTGAAAAACCACTACATGCGAGAGTCGATAGTGAAAAGTTCCCTCGATTAAATTATTTCATTAAATTAATAAAATTTAATAACTTTATTACTTATCAGGCTCTGTCGGTTTATAGACAATTTTTTGGGATCAAATGTCGTGGGATCAATTGTCGTTGGGATCAAATGTCGTTGGGATCAGTTGTCGTAGGATCAAATGTCGTGGTATCAAATTGCTGGGATCAACTGACGGCACACCTGAAAAGTCTATAGGGTTAGAATCATAGGTTTGAATTAATGAATATTTCCTGATTGCAGCATTGTGTTACGTCATTGTTCTTACAATAGGTGTTTCATATACTGTTTGCAGTCATTATGCATTCATTTAATAACTTAATATCAATGTTTTGCTGCAAAATTGATTTTTTGAAACTGCGCGTCCTGTCCGGTTTAGTAGCTTTGTTGGAAGTCTAGAGAAACCATGGCAGCTCAACCGGTTGCGCTGCCATGGCATTCCACATCTCGTATAATGCCGATGACTGGCAACTTTCCCCGCGACTGATTAGAGGCATTTTGTTGCATGGCATCACACAATACAAATGCAATGTACAGACGTACATTAGTTCACACCCCTTTAAATATGTGTGTTTATTGATTTTCCTATTTTTATTTCACACACACTTCGTCGTAAAAGTCTAATTGCGCCTCGCTAATGACCTCAATTATCGAGCGTTTATAATTTACTATCTCTCTTTCGAAAATACGCCGGTAAAAAATACAGTTGTGTCATTTTTTTTTTTTGATGTGAAACATCTTATGTCGGGCTGTGAACAGCCGCGTGAGGGGAAATATGCAACGAAATTTATGGTCCGCTCCTTCGCTGCTGTTCTCCCCACCACTGCGGCACTCTCTCTCTCTCTCTCTCGGCTTCCGCGCGCTCGGGCACGGGAAGAGAGAGAGAGAGTATACATGTAACATACGAACGTACTGTAAAGCAAAAGTATATGTATACACGGGTAGGTATGTAATATAGATACTTCGCTGTGTATTTAGTTGCGTTTCTGGCTCAGGCGTGCTCAAACGCCGCAACCGCGTGTGTTACAGTGCAGTATATAGGATTACGCGTCAGCATAACAGTTAGTTGCTGCTTTTGAAAAAATATATACTACTACATAGAGAATACCACTGAGTTCAATAACGTTTTCTTTGATGTTTCACATCTGTCGGGGGTCCCGAGACCCACACCCTTTTTTTTTTTCTTAAATCGTTAAGTACGAAATCCGTTTGTACGCGGAGGGTTCCGTACTCAATAGAATACCTAGCTAGTGACATCGGACGGAATTTTCCCGAAACTTTTTTTTAAGACCACCAACAGCTAAGGTTATTTAGCTTTAGTCCCAATTCATATTTTTAAATTATAATTTTTTTAATAATAAATATTGAAAATCCAATTGATATTTTTTCAGATTAGAACTTGAAAACTAGGGGCTTGTAATAGAGGAGCCATGGAAACGTCATTCGATTTATTTTTATTTATTGTAAATTATAGACGCGTCGACAGCTTATAGGTCATTAGCGTCTTGATTACATTAAATAACAATTAACTTAAAACTAAATGACATCACAAAACGAGGACAGTATGGCTCAGTTGGTAGCGTCGCAGCCTCTGAATCAGACTGTCGTGGGTTCGAATCCCACCTCGGCTCATGGATGTTTTGTGATGTTATTTAGTTTTAAGTGATATATTATGATATTTGTTGTATTTAAGACGCTAATGACCTAAGTTGTCGACGCGTCTATAATCCACAATAAATAAATAAAGACATCACAAAACATCCATAATTATTCGAACCCACGACAGTCTGATCCAGAGGCCGCGACGCTAATCGCTGGACCAAACTGTCCTCCGAAACGCCATTCTACCCGCTCAGATATTTTCAAACCCTACATTTTTTTACAGTTGATAAAATTAATAAGTAATTTTTTTTTTAATTGCAATTTGCGTTTTTTTTCCTTTTGCATGCGTGCGTTTTAATCATAGCAGGATGGCGGCAGGCCCTGGCCAAGAGTCCGTGTCACGTGACATTAACACCCCCGTATAACGGGTCGGCCCGCGTCGTTACGACGCACATTACGGCTCGTTGAGTATGTAAATAATTTGTGTCGCAACGGAATTGTGTGTCCTCTCCCGTAATTTTACTTTTATGCGATACGCAAACCTGAATTTTGCCGAATTAAGGCCGAACACACACGCGCAACGGTGCTACATCTCTTCTCTACATGGTATAAAATGAAGTCGCTTTTCGCGTATAACCGCGTATAACCGCTAACGCCTCCTAAATCACGCAACGGATTTTGATTAGATAATTTTTCACGGAAGGTTTATAAACAGGGTGTCCCAAAATTGCTGGGACACAGAGCTACCACGTGTAGTAGAGGTCAAAATAAGTCGATTGGACCCAATTTATTTATATACCAAAATGTACCGTTTGCCCGTGAGAAGAGTTCAAAATTTACATAAAATTTTGTATATAAAATTTTGTATTACAATTTTATTAAACTTGTACTAGGAATATCTGTTAGCATTATTTAAGAAAACATTTTTTTCCTTCGGAACTATGCGGAATACGAAATTTTTACAAGAGAAACAAAATGAAGATAATTAATAAGTCCTCTCGCTAAAAAAATTTGAGAACCGTATTACCACCCCTAAGAAAGTTCTGAAAAAAATGTCAGGGGGTGAGGGTGGTTTTAACCCTTCTACAATTTCTTTTGGGTTTCTTTGATTACCGAAAGGAGAGTAATCCTCTAAAATGCACTTTTGCCAAATTTCATTCAATTTGTTTCACTCATTTCTGAACAGCGTACTAAAATGTGTTTTTTATGTAAAATTTGAACTCTTCTCACGGGCAAACGGTACATTTTGGTATATAAATAAATTGGGTCCAATCGACTTATTTTGACCTCTACTACACGTGGTAGCTCTGTGTCCCAGCAATTTTGGGACACCCTGTATATAGCGAACGAGCGAAGAGAGTGAGTAATGTAATTATAATATTCGAGCGAAGCGAGTGAGTAGTGTATTGCACCCGGACTTTCTTAGCACCCGGGCGAAGCCGGACAGGGCCGCTAGTATTTATAATAATAATGTCTTTTTTTCGAGTGTAGTGCGTACCTACAAAAAAGAGTGTGCGGTATAAAGATCACACGCTAGAAGTGGAACTCTCTCATTCACTCACCGGTATACTTTCGCGTCCTCTCTCGTTCACAGACACTGAAAGGACTAAAAACTTTTAACAAAATATTTTTTTTACTTCCATCTCTTAGCGAGTTAACCAATTCCTTTATATAGGTATTAGTACCGCGGTTGTATTCATTTTTCTTTACCCCCACCACTACTTCCGTCACGCTTTATCCTCGATCGGAATCACTCATATCGACCGCGCCTATAGAGAAGTTTTCACTTCGAAAACCAATCTCGGTGTTCATATCGTGTCCTAAAACTATTCAACAGCTCGTATATCTTCGAGGCTATTACAAATTGTTTTTGCGCCTCTCGTGTAAATGCGGCCTTAATCTTCCACACTTCCACACTTGCGTGTCGTCCCCGAATGATTTATTCCCGTTGTTGTTCCCGTTTTCTCTCCTCCTCGTCCTCCTGTAGGATAGGTTGTGCCGTACTTATCCTGTGCACACATTATATTATAGGGGGGAAAATGGTTTCCTGTATGTTGTTCGCTGCAGATATAATATTACATAACAAGTATAACATAAATATGTTTTGTAAACATTGTTAATACTGTTATTTTATAACAACATTGACGCTAACTGCGTTACATAATTTTACAATTCGTGCGTAATATTTCATTTTCGCCTCTCGGGAGGACAGTGTGGTCTAGTGGTTAGCGTCGCGGCCTCTGGATCAAACTGTCGTGGGTTCGAATCCCGCCTCCGCTCATGGATGTCTTGTGATGTCATTTATAGTTTTAAGTCTGTTGTTATTTAATGTATAAGAGGACAGTGTGGTCCAGTGGTTAGCGACGCGGCCTCTGGATCATACTGTCGTGGGTTCGAATCCCGCCTCCGCTCATGGATGTCTTGTGATATCATTTAGTTTTAAGTGTGTTGTTATTTAATGTATGAGAGGACAGTGTGGTCCAGTGGTTAGCGACGCGGCCTCTGGATCAAACTGTCATGGGTTCGAATCCCGCCTCCGCTCATGGATATTTTGTGATGTCATTTAGTTTTAAGTGTGTTGTTATTTAATGTATAAAAGGATGGTGTGGTCCAGTGGTTAGCGACGCGGCCTCTGGATCAAACTGTTGTGGGTTTGAATTTCGCCTCCGCTCATGGATGTTTTGTGATGTCATTTAGTTTTAAGTGTGTTGTTATTTAATGTATAAGAGGACAGTGTGGTCCAATGGTTAGCGACGCGGCCTCTGGATCAGACTGTCGCGGGTTCGAATCCCGCCTCCGCTCATGGATGTTTTGTGATGTCGTTTAGTTTTAAGTGTGTTGTTATTTAATGTATAAGAGGACAGTGTGGTCCAGTGGTTAGCGACGCGGCCTCTGGATCAGACTGTCGTGGGTTCGAATCCCGCCTCCGCTCATGGATGTTTTGTGATATCATTCAGTTTTAAGTGTGTTTTTGTTTAATGTATAAGAGGACAGTGTGGTCCAATGGTTAGCGACGCGGCCTCTGGATCAGAGTGTCGCGGGTTCGAATCCCGCCTCCGCTCATGGATGTTTTGTGATGTCGTTTAGTTTTAAGTGTGTTGTTATTTAATGTATAAGAGGACAGTGTGGTCCAGTGGTTAGCGACGCGGCCTCTGGATCAGACTGTCGTGGGTTCGAATCCCGCCTCCGCTCACGGATGTTTTGTGATATCATTCAGTTTTAAGTGTGTTTTTGTTTAATGTATAAGAGGACAGTGTGGTACAGTGGTTCCAGATCCTACTGGCGAAAAATTGAAAAAAACATTTCCTGGAAATTAAATTAAAAATTACGTAATCTTTCACACGTAGCCGAAACTTTTTTTTTTCTCAAGAAATTCGCCTGTAGGATCTGTAGTTTAATTCTTGGTCCTTCATTTGGCGTTTAGCCGAACCCTTTAACTTTCAAAATAGCGTCGGGAGAGCTGTTACCGTTTTTAGGCGAGGTGAAAGGATTTGAGATGAAGAGTGCAGGGGGTGTTTGTAGGTATCGAATACTCCTAAGCGCGGTAGGTAGACCCAATCGGATGGTTGCATCTCAACATACGCTGGACACGTTTCTCACACCACAAAGCGCACTGCACCTCCACCATATTATTTATTTTTATACAAGCGGTTATGCTATTTACAGCGCCGGCTCGAGCAATCTTGGCGCCCTAGCCGAAAGACTTAAATGGCGCCCTTTAAAGAAAATTTACGGCAAAATAAAAGACAAATGTAAACACATTAAGTGTGTAATTTTTAATCAAATAATTAGAGTACAAATATTATTTTCTTACATAATAGAGAGTATATACACCTTCTTTTTTCTATATAAAAGAGTGAAAAATGGCGCCCTCAAATACTAGCGCCCTATGCAGTTGCCTAGTTCGCCTATATGAACGGGCGGCCCTGGCTATTTAAATAATTTTCAGTTGCAAAGTCGAATCTTCCATGTTACACAAGATGTGTAATTTCGAAGCGTGCACTGCATGTCAGATTTTTTATACATCGGTGACTGTGCAAAACGTTATTTTGGTATTTTTGCTAAGATAAATTTTTTGCTATAAATATATACAGCATAAAATATCCATGAGTGGAGGTTGGATTCGTACCGACGACAGTCTGGTCCGGAGGCCAGCACACTAACCACTACACCAAGCTGTCATCGTCTCCGAAATTGCATTTATATTTTTACCTGTCTAATTTCTACCTGTCACCTAAAACGCAAGGGAGAAAGGCTGCCAGAATTACAGATTCTCAAATGGGGAACACATTTTGTCTTACGTATAGACACTTGAGAAAATCCGTCGCTGCCTCTTAGACTAATAGAACTCATATAAGAATAATTAAGAGCACTGTGGTTTAATTTAATAACAAAGAGTTTAGTCACGTCTAACCACAATAATTTTATTAATGAATGTACATTTCAAGAGCTATGCTCCCATCTTCAGCAGTATTTGCTGAAGATGGGAGCATAGCTCTTGAAATGTACATTCATTAATAAAATTATTGTGGTTAGACGTGACTAAACTCTTTGTTAATAATAGAACTCAACCTGAATAACACAATATTAATTAAGCATTTTTATTTTTAATTGCGCCAGTATCGCCGCTATAGTTTTTTTTTTGTTAGGGTGGGCTAGTGTTAGGAATGGTGATCTAAAGGTGGGCCAATAACGTTTATTCCCAAAATGTTAGTGCTAGATAAAATTTTAACCCAGGTTACTTGCTATATATTCAGACCTTTTATTATTTATATTATTATTTTTGTGTTTCAACAATGCACTAGAATGCATATTTTTGTGTAAATTTCAACTGTAATTGGGGTGTCTACCCTGTTGTTGAAATAAATTAAATATAGAATTTACAAGAAAAATTGTTTAAATTTCGAGGGTTAAAAACGTTATTTAAAAGATAACCTAGGGAAATTGGGGATTATGCCAGGGTGTGCAAAGACAGTTTATGATGGGCCGTGGCCCACCCTCTGGCGCCGCCACTGGATTGCGCATACATCAACATGTCCGCCATTTCCAGTGTTTTGTTTTTAATCCGGTTTTCTACAAACAACAATTAGTTCGGATTGCCACCGCTAGGTGTGTAATAGGCACGCCGTCATATTATATACGTCCGGAGAGAGATTGTTTGTTTTTTGTTTTTTGAACAAATGAAACAACATATAGTAATCCCCACAGGATTAAGTTAACATATACCTAGTAATACCTACGGTGTAGAGGTGTTATTGAAGTTTCAGGAAACCTGTACCTACGAAGCTTTACCTTTAAGCGCTCGGTTGCGAACTTTTCCGTGTCTCAATTGAAACATGTGTTTAGTGCGATTCGTTAATAATAATGTCCAGCTATTAAGTTATGAAAAAATTAACCGTACGATTGTTTATCTCTAATTAATCAACTCAAGTTCCAAAATTTAGGATAATGAGTCATGCATAAATGTGTGAGTCATGCATTAATGGACCGGAAAAGCAATGAAACAATGTTTAATATTAAAAGTTTTTTATTTATTGTTGGTATATTATCTTTGTACGCAGTCACACTAAGTCACATGCGTAAAAACTGTGCCGTTTATATAAATAGTGCAGTATAAATGCATGACTCACTTCCTTAAATTTCGGAAGGAGATCCATGAGGTTTATGAGATACTAGCGGCCACGTGTCCCGGCTACGCCCGGGCGGTATGAAATTATGATTAAGCGTACAAAACCAGTTTTTTTTTTTTTTGACAAAACACCGTCATTGTTCAGCCATTTTGTACAAAATATTTACAAATTATATACACAAACCTTCCTCGTTCATCGCTCTTTCTATTAGTGAAAACCGTTTCAAAATCCGTTGCGTGGTTTAGAAGAAGTAAGCGGAGAAACAGACAGAGGCAGACAGCGACTTTGTTTTATACTATTTAGAGCAAAACAATGTCATAGTTCAGCCATTTTGTACAAAATATTTACAAATTATATACACAAACCTTCCTCGTTCATCGCTGTTGCTATTAGTGAAAACCGTTTCAAAATCAGTTGCGTGGTTTAGAAGAAGTAAGCGGAAGACAGAGGCAGACAGCTATTTTGTTTTATACTATTTAGAGATTAGAGAAGAGATGAGGTATGAGATATATGAGGTAACATACATAAAAAATGCAGTCGGTTTGATAACCTCCTCCTTTTTTGAAGTCGGTTAAAGAGATGTCGACTTCGGAGTATATACACGCGATCCGTTCCTAACCGGGCAAGAATTGTATAACCCGACAAAACACCCTTCCAACGCGCGATATACTAACCGAATTAAGCTCTACTTTCGTTTACCTTGAATCGCGGTATGACTCCGACATTTCACCTGTATTCACGGAAAATCCGACCTGAAAACACTTTCACTTTCATAATATCTATTATACAGGGTGCTGAATTGCTTTGCGGGTAATAGGGATTTAACCTGTAAAATCAAACTTTTGCGATTTCCTGCTTCCCTAATTATTTTAGGAAAAATATCTTCGAATAAAAGTTTTAGAACATAAAATTCTGCATCTAAATCATTAAACAAAATTAATTTTGCATGCTTTGTAACGGCAGGATATGAAAATGTCAAAATTACCTCAAAAACCTAGATAGCGATAGCCATGGAACTTGAACAAAGTGATGAAGTTTTAGCTGTCAGAATAATTTCTAATCATTTTGTTCAAGCTCCACGGCACGATGTCGCGTGGGCTGATGGTTGTACGCCTTGTAGCCTGTAGGCCATGAGGGAAATTTGTACCCGTTTTGGGCGAATGAGAGAAAAAATAATAAATAAATTTAATACAGTTGTTCACCCAATCAAAGTATTCGCAACTTATTAAATACAAATAAATGTTTTATATAATGGAAACAATTGATAATTTAAAAACTGTATAGATTCGGACTCTAGGGACCTCAAAACGTGCAGATATGTCCAAATTTTTCATATACACAAAAACGAACCCATAACATCTTCCAGTGGGAAGTTAATACTTTGAGAGTATACGTTTTTATAATTTTTAACACGCTTATATTAGTTCCACCTGTATGTATGTATGTATGTATGTAAGTAACGGATTCTTTGAACGCGATTTTCACCCACTTCAAAACTTCAGATTGAACTGAAACTTTGCACACTTATCAAGGACCGATGACAATACAATAATTCAATAAGTTTGTCCCATTATTCTGACCAGGATCTCCAGGACTAAAAAGCAAAAATAAATTATAATTTAAAAAAACTAAAAAACACGCTTTAATGGTAAACTGAACAAAAAAGTAAAAAATAATTTTTATTGTAAAAAAACGTGGGGTGCTTTATACTATATTTTCATACTTTATAACAACTGATATCGAGCACCCGACGCTTTTTTACAATAAAAATTATTTTTTACTTTTTAGTTCAGTTTACCATTAAAGCGTGTTTTTTAGTTTTTTTAAATTATATTTTTTTGCAGATAATTTTTATGAAGTAGTTATTGACGTTATCGAAAAAATGTCTACAAAAATTGAGAATCATAAAATTGCCAAAAAAATTTATTTTTATTTTACTTCAATATTCCGTAAGAAAATGAAAGTATACGATGTAGAAAAAGAGAGATTGCAAGCTATAGACGCTCGGCAACTGAGATCATTTGCGTTAATAATATTATATGCGGGAACGCTATTTATTTATTCATGCTGGTATCGAATTTTTGCGAAACGATAAAGTCGACGGCATTTTAATTCGGTCATCGAGTATTCACTGTTGAACGGTTCGGGAGAGTTCAGCCTGAACTTTATACACTCGTGTTTTTCTTGAAGTGACTCTAATATATTAGAAGTAAAGACCGGTTTGGACAGACGATCGGCTCCTATAGAGAGGAAATTTATATTTTTTATGGATTGTACTATGTTTTGAAATAGATACAGTAAAAGTCCGGAATCAAAAGTCCTGGATAATTGGATAATGATGAAGTCTAGTCGCTACATCTTACAGAAAATTTTTTGTTAATTAATTAATTGTATATTATAGACGCGTCGACAACTCAGGTCATTAGCGTCTTCAACACAACACATAATCCCATTTGTGTATTAGAATCCGCCAGCCGGCATACACAAACCGACAGGTACGAACTAATTCCCAAAGATCATTGGATTGCAATTTGCGATAGCAACCACATTCCAATGTTAAGTGACGTAAGGTGGGGAACAATTGGCTCCACGTTGGGCGCCAATTGCTCCCCAATTGTGTTAAATTAGTTAATAATTAATTGTAGATTACAGACGCGTCGACAACTCAGGTCATTAGCGTCTTCAACACAACACATAATCCCATTTGTGTATTAGAATCCGCCAGCCGGCATACACAAACCGACAGGTACGAGCTCGGGACCCTGGGAGCGCTAATTCTCAAAGAACATTGGAATGCAATTTGCGATAGCAACCACATTCCAATGTCCTCCCTGGAGGGAGTGATTTTTTGTTTAGAATCGAATTCTCTACAACTTTACTAGAGATGATAAATTGGAACTCCTTCCAAGTCTTGCAGGAATGGATTAACCACACAAGATAGATATTATCCAGGTGTGCAAGCTTTCACGGCCGGCATTGTTCCAAGTCTTCATGGTTTCCGGGCTTGTAGGCCGTGGTCCGGTGGTATTTCTACCTGTTGTTTCGTCTACAACTGCGGTAGACATTCTCAAAGGTGATGTGGCAGCGGTCGAAGTGTCCTCCTTGGCGGCTCACAGGTGTGGTTAATCCATTCCTGCATCCTTATTTACTAGAGATACTTTTTGTCGTAAATTGAATAATTAACAAGATATTATGCCTTATAGAAGATAGATTTTATTTTTGTTTTTTTTTGTTAAAATTGAAAAAAATATAGCGCTTAAAAAAAAATTTCGTGCCAAATTTCTATCTTTTAAATGGCTTATCTTTTTAATTATTCAATTTACGACAAAAAGTATGTCTAGTAAAGTTGTAGAGAATTCGATTCTAAACAAAAAACCTGTCTACAAATTTTCTGTAAGATGTACCGTTACGGAGCTATAGTGCAAAACCTGTTAGCACTCCTTTTTCAAGATGGCGGCCAAATGGAGTCGCCGTCGACTCCGAAAACTCAATTTTAAACTTACAGCGGCACACCGTATGCAACGGAAAAAACATGTCCTACCCAAAATGCAAACCTAGGGTGCGTTCCACTTGGCGACCATTGCGCCCACTACGCTCGCGCCTTATGGTCGCGTTCATTACGTTTGGTCGTTGTAGGCGTTGCGATCGCCAAGTGGAACGCACCCCTAGAGTAATATTTCAATTGACTGTTTTGTTTCTGATTTGTTGCGTAGACGGAATTCGACTGTAGCTGAATTCTGTAGCCGACTTCTTTTATATGTGAGCTGAACATTGGTCGCCTGGCAAATAAATAAAACTCGTATTTTCAGTTACCGTAACGAAAAAAGATGCGCCGTCAAGACAGCTTATATAATATGAAAGACTCAGGGTCGGCCAAAAATATTCCAGATATATTTTATTTTATTTATTGTAGATTTATAGACGCGTCGACATCTCAGGTCATTAGCGTCTTTCAACTACACTAAATAACAACTATCTTAAAACTAAATAACATCACAAAACATCCATGAGCGCAGGTGGGATTCGAACCCACGGCAGTCCAGTCCAGAGGTTGCGGCACTAAGCACGCTAACCACTAGGCTATACTGCCCTCATTCCAGATATATATATATAATTTTCAGTGTAAACGGTTTTTATTGAACATAGGGCAAATAAGATTGAAACATTTACAATTTTGTAGTAGGCTAACTCGGTTGCTAATGACCTGAGTTGTCGACGCGTCTATAATCTATAAGAGTAACCTGTTAAATAAAAAAATAACAAAGCATCTACTACATATTTACATTACATCTTATAGCCTATAGCCTACTACAAAATTGTAAATGTTCTCAATGTTATTTGCTCTATGTTCGGTAAAAACCGTTTAGGTACACCCTGTATGTAAATTAATGTTTAATTCAGTTTCTGTAGCATTTCCTTTTTATTTTCGGAAAAAATCTAGTTTTCACGTGATTTTGAATCGGTTTGAATCAAATTACTTGAGTTAAGTCCGCTTGAACTAAACTTGAATCAACTTTAGTCAAGACGACTTGACTTAAATCTCATATCGGCTTGAATCAAATTACTTGAGTCAAATCCGCTTGAATTAAATAACTTGAATCAACTTTAGTCAAGACGACTTGACTTAAATAAAGTGACTCATATCGGATTGAATCTCAAGTTCGCTTGAATTAAATGACTTGAAACAAGTCGACTTGAATCAACTTTAGTCAACACGACTTGACTTAAATAAAGTGACTAAAATCGGCTTCATTCAAATTACTTAAGTCAAGTCGACTTGAATCAACTTCAGTCAAGACAACTTGACTTAAATGAAGTGACTCATATCGGCTTGAATCAAATTACTTGAAACAAATGCGATTGAATTAAATTATAACTTGAATCGACTTTCGTTAAGACGACTTGACTTAAATAAAGTGACTCATATCGGCTTGAATCAAATTACTTGAGTCAAGTCCGCTTGAATTAAATAACTTGAATCAACTTTAGTCAAGACGACTTGACTTAAATAAACTGACTCATATCGGCTTGAATCAAATTACTTGAGTCAAGCCCGCTTGAATTAAAAAACTTGAATCAAGTCGACTTGAATCAACTTTAGTCAAGACGACTTGACTTAAACAACTTGACTCAAGTCTACTTGAATCAAATACAACCTGGATTCAATCCGATATGTATACCCGGGCCAGACAAGATACCTAGCATTAAATGAAAAAAAAAATGCATTCAAATCGGATGAATGGTTCTCGAGTTTTGTGTTTTAAAGACCACCAACAGCTAAGGTTATTTGGGCCTAGCATCAATTCATATTTTTATATCATTATTTTTTTTAATAATAAATTGAAAATCTAATTGACACTTTTACCAGCTCTCGGGCTAGAACCCGGGAACTGGGAACTTGTAATAGAGGAACCATTGCACCGCCATGTAAACAACAGCACCGCTACATGCTCGGCCATTCTCAAGCCCGGTTCTCGAGTTATATAAGCTACGTACTAGACGTTACAAAAATGTGGTACATTAAAAATAATTTTTTCGCGAATTATATCAGCCCTCGGCGAAAAACGAGTCAAAAGAGAGTAAAAAAAGCTTCGGGAGCCCCCGAGGAGTTTAACCTCCATCTTTATGTAGTTTCGTGTTTAGAGCGGCCATTGTATAAACTGGAGTTGCGGTCGTCCTGCACCGCCCGCCCTTCCCCGATAGTTGAATTTAATAATGGTTACGGAATGGACGCCGGGGAAGTTATTATTTACTGCGACGGAATATTACGCGATGCGCGGAGCGCACAGTTCAACGCTCGATTATATAATACTAGCGGCCCGTCCCGGCTTCGCCCGGGTGGTATGAAATTATGATTTAATAGCGGTCACCCATTGCTCCGCTCACGTATAAATATTTAGTATATTGTTAATTTATTATCCCCCCGCGAAAATCTCCCCCCCCTAATTTGTTATCCCCCGCGAGAATCTCCCTCCCTAATTTGTTATCCCCCGCAAGAATATCCCCCCTAATTTGTTATCCCCCGCAAGAATCTCCCCCCCCCTGCGTAGCTTTCTATTAGTGAAAGAATTTTTAGAATCGGTTCAATAGTTTCTAAGATTACTTTTTTCACTGGGGCGAAGCCGGACCGATCAATTATTGTGTGTTTTAAAGACCACCAACAGCTAAGGTTATCTGGGCCTAGCACCAATTCATATTTTCAATTCATTATTTTTTTTTTTAATAATAAATTGAAAATCCAATTGACACTTTTACCAGCTCTTGGGCTAGAACCCGGGAACTGGGGACTTGTAATAGAGGAACCATAGCGACGCCATGTAAACAAAAGCACTGCTACACGCTCGGCTATTCTCAAGCCCCCGATCAATTATTATTATAACCATGAATGTCTTAAAGCAAAGAATCACTTATCGGCCAGTGAAAAAAATTTGGAAATCGGTTCACTGACACCATTTTTTTCGCTCGGGCGAAGCCGGTTTTTTCGGGACATAGGCTACCTTTTGTCTCGAAAAAAAACGGGCTTCGCCCGAACGAAAAACATAGTTTCAATGAACCGATTTCCAAATTTCTTTCACTGGCCGATAGGTGATTCTTTGCTTTAAGACATTGGTTATAATAATAATTGATCGGTCCGGCTTCGTCCGAGTGAAAAAAGTAATCTCAGAAACTACTGAACCGATTCTAAAAATACTGGCTAATCTCGAAATATTGACCACGAGCTCTTGAACTATTATGCTGGGCTGCAGAAAGCATTGTCAAAAAAACTGATTTGACAGTGACAGATTTTTTTTGCAGTGGGCTCAATTGAAAAAAAATATTTTTATTAAAATAACGGGATTCTAATTTTCGAAATGTTTTACTATATTTCTCTCTGAAAGTTACAAAATCAATTGTATCGGAGTTTCATCTATACATTATATCGAATAGTCATCAAGTTTTCATGGGTCGCCCATTCGAACCTGACGATATTCACGCAGAGTCCCTCGGGTTGTAAATAAACTCCAGGGCTGGTTTGGGGTATACTTTGCCACACACACACACACACACACACACACATACACACACACAGTCGATATATGTTTTATTATTCCAAACTCGATTTTCCCTTCATATATTATATAAAAGAACATTACCTATGACGTACTTCGCGTTTGAAATTGGTTATTTTACTGCGTGCCAACGCACACAAATATTTAATATTCGATTTACCGCCGTGACGTCACACACACTCAAAAGTTAAAATGCATATGGGTCAGCGCACACATGCAGTGTTTTGTATCGCGATTGTGCGATTAAATCGTCAGATGCAGGAACCAGCAGCGCAAGCCCGCACACTACTTGATGAAAAATTAAGGTCAGAGCTCGTACCGGTTGGTTTGTATATGCCGGCTGGCGGATTCTAATACACAAATGGATTATTTGTTGTGTTGAAGACGCTAATGACCTGAGTTGTCGACGCGTCTATAATCTACAATAAATAAAAAATTAAGGCTGTTGTCATGATTCGGGTCTATAGACCGTCGTTGGTTGGAATTGCTTCCTAACGTTTCGCTAGCACGAGTGGCGAGCTTCTTCAGAGATCCTTCCATCTCCGATGCTGGATGTAGAATGACAAATTCTCGGGCGCAGGTCATTCTACATCCAGCTTCGGAAATGGAAGAACCTCTGAAGAAGCTCGCCACTCGTGCTAGCGAAACGTTAGGAAGCAATTCCAACCAACGACGGCCTATAGACCCGAATCAGGACAACACCAGCTCATCAACTGGCTGCGAAAGCCTCAACCAAACTATCCAAAGCCTGCTTACAACATTACACTATTTTGAAACGTCAAAAAATTGATATTCAAAATTATAAAATCTATAAGAAAACGAATTTTTCTTGGGATGAGACCTAGCTAGATCGACATTTTGTCCTCCAAAACCCCTTTTCAGAAAATTTCATCCGAATCATTTGAGCCGTTTTATCCCTATCAGCGTTTCATTAATTTTTGAGTCGGTATTTTTTGAGTCGAGGTCATTCCAATTCACTACCCTCGCTAAAGAAGTATTACTTCAAAAGCTTGTAAAAATTATAGGTATTTGAATTCATCTCCACACTGAACGCGGTCGCAGTTGGTGATCTGTCTGTTTTTTTATCGGTAGCTATGATAATGGCGACACGGATAACGCGACTGCTTGGCGTACAGGTATTATGTAATTATTTAATTAGAATGAGACGCGGGGGAACGACGCTGTGACCCGGTTATGTAATCGAGTTAAAGTCACCGCGTAATGCGACGTAAGCTCTCTTCGTTTGTCGACGGCGACGACGCGACGCCTCGTTCGAATCCCGTCAGCTGCAGACGAATCTGCGGATGAATCATTTCTTCAGTGTTCGAATCCTTGAGTCATCAACTGCTAAGGTTAGCTGCAATCAGAGCTGGGTGGTAATTATTTATTACTAATTTAAATACTTTTATAGTAATTGTATTGTAATTGAATTACTTTTTTCAGATCAGTGATTGTATTCGAAAATTATTTATTCCTCATATTATGATACAAATACCGTTTTGCCGGTAGGTAATTAATTTCTGATATAAATTACTTCGTTATTACTCTTGCATAAGTTTAATTACTTTTATAATAATTAAATATTTTGTGGAATACTTCAGTACCTACTATAGGGTTAAATTATTTTACAGTAACTAAATTACCTATTAATAAATGATATAAACAACACCTGATCACATTTAAAGTAATTTGTTATTAGTAATTAATTATGTTTTCAATATGTAAAGTAATTAGTAATTAATTACATTTTCAAAGTAATTTGCCCAGCTCTGGCTGTATGGCCCCCAGGCCAGGATCTTTGGCGGGCCCCGTACCTATACTACTTCGATTTTTGTCTTCTGTTCATCTCATTCTAATCCTGGATCCCCAGGCTAATAAAGCCCTGTCAGCCCCCTTTGTGGGAGCCAGAATTGTTTGGGTCCGGTACCAATTCATACTTTCAGTTTATTATTTTTTAAATAAATTTAAAATCTAATTGATACTTTTTACCAGATCTCGGATTAGAACCTGGGAACTGGGGGCTTGTAATAGGGGAGCACGGGACCGCCATATAAACAACGGCATCGCTACACGCTCGGCTATTCTAGGGGCTTGAGAATGACCGAGCGTGTAGCAGTGCTGTTGTTTACATGGCGTTGCTATGGTTCCTCTATTACAAGTCCCCAGTTCCCGGGTTCTAGCCCGAGAGCTGGTAAATTGGATTTTCAATTTATTATTAAAAAAAAAAATAACGAATTGAAAATATGAATTGGTGCTAGGCCCAAATAACCTTAGCTGTTGGTGCTCTTTAAAACACAATTTTCGGCTATTCTAAAAACCCATTCAGGCTCAAAATCGTGACGGAATTCGTTCGATTTGTCGCGATTTTTGAAGCGAAGCGCTAGCAACGAATACGACATATAATATTTGTACCTATGTATTTAGCTTAATCAGGTGACAAATAACTAACAAGAGGATAAGGGGTTTATCTTTTACATTAACAAAGCACGCTACTCCCCACCCCCCTCTCTCTCCCCCCTCTCTCTCCCCCCTCTCTCTCTCTAAAGTTTCCACGTGTCCCAGGTTGATTGACGAAGTGCGGAAACGCAGTGTTTATTTTCGGTCGTTAATTCAATTTACAAATAGTAGTACATCTGTATAAATTCAGTTCGTCAAGTTATCTGTTTTACCGACAAGTCGGGTCAACAAACTCGCCTTCAACGTCTGCTTTACTTTATCCGTCGCAATTGCGCCGTTCAAAAGCGTTTACAGTGTATCAAATATTTACTTTTTCTCTGTATTTTATTTCTGTACTGTTTTATAATTGACTGGCCGTATTTACCCGGCATTGTCCGAGAAGACAGACTGTGCTCGAAAACCTTTAAATAAGTGCCGATTTGAAATCGCCGTAACGTGACTTTTCTTTTGATACCCATATCGATGTATTTAGAAGGAAAATTACTTTTATATTGAATTTTCCGTGACATATTATACAGGGTGAGTTCGACCACCCGTATCAGTCGTTTTTTTCGAAAACGGTTAGTCGTAGAGAGTTGTGTCAAAAATTTGTATTATAAAAGCTCTAATAAAGAATCGAATGGTGATAATTTTTTTTTCCGGGAAGGTCGGCTTCCCTATTAGTTTGCTCCAGAATGTCCAGAACTCCGGAATTATAAATGTAACGATAGGTCGAAAGTGGTATTGTTGAAAAGATCTTTAAAAAATAAGCAAGTTTTGTAGGAACATTTTTTTTATTACTGCCACCCCTGTAAATTTCTATAAGTATAAATATAAATTATTATGTGTTCAAAACTCCGGAATTTTAGAAAGCACGATAGGTTGAAAGTGGTGCTGTTGAAAAGCTCTTTAAAAAATAGGCAAGTTTTGTAGGAAAAATTATTTAATTACTGCCACCCCTGTTAAGTAACAATCGTTTGAAATTATTTAACCAAAATTTCATAATAACGATCGAAGTCGGCATTAAAAATCTAGCAAAAATTGTCACAAGTGTTCAAACTGTCTTCCATTTACTCTTTAATACATACTACTGAGCTCTTCTGGTTATACTGTGAGTGTACTTCTTCAGTGTTTAAGGATCGATAGATAGGTAACTAGATTTTAAATGCGGACTTTTAAGAAGTTCGTTATTATGACATTTTAATTTAGTAATTTCAAACAAATATTACTTAACAGGGGTGGCAGTAATAAAAAAAATGTTCCTACAAAACTTGCTTATTTTTTAAAGATCTTTTCAACAATACCACTTTCGACCTATCGTTACATTTATAATTCCGGAGTTCTGGACATTCTGGAGCAAACTAATAGGGAAGCCGACCTTCCCGGAAAAAAAATTATCACCATTCGATTCTTTATTAGGGCTTTTATAATACAAATTTTTGACACAACTCTCTACGACTAACCGTTTTCGAAAAAAACGACTGACACGGGTGGTCGAACTCACCCTGTATACCGTATGCCACTCCCGGGATTAAGACAGCATCTAACATTTTTAATTATTTCTATTGTGTACCTCAATCAAAGGCGCGCCGATAATAGTCTGCTGCGTGCCATAGGTTCGCCATCCCTGGTCTACACTATTCCAGGATTGACACAAAGAACGACGGCCATAAATAGTCATTCCGAAGTCGATTGTGTGTTGTTCAGGCGGTACTTATTTTTAGAGACATTGTTAATAAAGTAGATATGTACTACAAGTTTATTATTATTGATAAGAGCGTTCTCAAGTGACAACTTCCTGGTGTGCTGTGGTCTATGTACTCAGATGTTTTTTATTTTTTTTTTATCGCGCTCGGTACTTCAAAACGTAACGGTTTTTATGTACTAATTAATGTATTAAGACTTAAGAGGTTAATTTTTTTATTTTGTCAAAAAACAAACATAAGTTCACATAATAATTACACAATGTCTGTATTTGCAAATACACTATATTGTCGGCAGGGTTTGGCACTGCGACCCGAGTTTGGCACTGTGACCCGAGTTTTTATTATTATTATTAGTAGACCCAAGTTCAAACAGTCCGAGGAAATCGAGAATTTGACCAACAAACAAAAAGTTGTGTTCGAAGAGTTCTATATTGCCGACAAGCGCTTTAGCAGTTCAGAACTTGCCAACAAACACACGGTGTTCAAAATCTCGACTTTACGCCCTTAGGATAATAATAAATTATAATTTAAAAAAACTAAAAAACACTTTATTGAACTAAAAATTAAAAAATAATTAATTTTATTGTAAAAAAGCGTGGGGTGCTGTGCCATATTTTCATACTACCCCGCGCTTTTTTACAATAAAATTAATTATTTTTTACTTTTTAGTTCATTAAAGCGTGTTTTTTAGTTTTTTTAAATTATAATTTATTTGTATTTTTTTAGTCCTGAAGATCCTGGTCAGGATAATGGGACAAACTTATTGAATTATTGTATTGTCATCGGTCCTTGATAAGTGTGCAAAGTTTCGGTTCAATCTGAAGTTTTTTGCTTTTTTTTAGTCCTGGAGATCCAGGATCTCCAGAACTAAAAAACTTACTGAACTATTGTATTGTCATCGGTCCTTGATAAGTGTGCAAAGTTTCAGTTCAATCTGAAGTTTTGAAGTGGGTGAAAATCGCGTTCAAAGAATCCGTTACTTACATACATACATATACAGGTGGAACTAATATAAGCATGTTAATAATAATAAATAGTTACTCTCTTATTGTACCTGTGTATTGCGTCTATTTCTTTCGACATGTCCAGGTAGGGAATAATGTTTTGGGGTTGCCAATCGTCTGGACTGTATGAAACCCTCGCGGCATGCCTCCAGTTACGCTCTCGCACTTGCCCGGTTTTATTTAATAATAATTCATGATTTTTTTTTTGTTTACAGCTATATCAAAAGAAGAGGTGGACGACCCACCGCGGGGTAAACTGCCTTACAACGGATACAGCGATGAGTTCCTCGAGAGACTTGAGCCGAACGGCAACATCCCCTCAGGCAAAGGTGACCTTAGATACGGTGAGTGTGTTGTTTTCAGCTTTAATTGTCATTAACAACATTTATAAACATAAATTCTGTAGAATTATCGCTAGGCACTTGGTAGAACATGATTGAATAATAGTAATTTATGCTACATGTGGGATAAGTAGCAAATAATCTGACAGTCGTGTTTTGCGACATGAGCGTAAGGTTTATGGGGCATTCGTATGAAGACTCGTGTGATTGTCGCATCTCGCCTCACACTCGTCTTCATACGAATGCCTCATAAACCTTACAGCGAATATCGTAATCACGACTGTCATATTTGCTACTTATCCCACCTGTAGCATACAATACTTTTTACAACTACTGCTCTGGAAGTTGACTTTGAGAGAAATAGGGTAGAAGTACCGTTTTTGGCCATCTTTGCACCGTTTTTGGCCACCTTTGCACCGTTTTTGGACAGTTTAAATTTGAGTTAATTTATAAAAAATTGCAATATTAAAATGATTTTTTATTGAATTTTCATTTTTTTTTACACCTAATTTAATTACTATACATGAACGATAAAAAGTAAATTATTATCGCGACATTATAGATGGCGTTTCAGTAGTCTCTAGTAAAGTGAAAAAGATAGAGTGAGTTAGTACAGATTGTGTTCGTGAGGTTATATTTCTATAGTAGTATAGTTTAGCCGGAATCCGTGCAGTTATGTGATATTTAACCGAACATGTGCGTTTATGAAACACATATAGTCAAGTATGCGATTATTGTGTATTTCGGAGATGACATACAGCGCTCGAAAAGTCAACTTCCAGAGCAGGCGTTGTATAAAAATTAATAAACAAACACTTGAAAAATTCTACACATTTATTTATCTCGACGATCGTTTCGGGTTCCTAACCCATCGTTTGGAGTTTAAACTAAAACTCCTGATGATGGGCTAGAAACCCGAAACGATCGTTGAGATGAATAAATGTGTAGAATTTTTCAAGTGTTTGTTTATTAATTTTTATTTTTTAAACAGCCTGTAAAATTTGACTATATAGCATTTTGATTCGATATGACGCTATTGATCCCAGTTGTCGAGCGTGGGGGTTGAGAATGACCGAGAGTGTAGCAATGCTGTTGTTTACATGGTGTTGCTATGGTTCTTCTATTACAAGTCCCTAGTCCCAATTGGATTTTCATTTTATTAATCAGATTTTTTGAGAATGCTTTCTGCAACCCAGCATTAGTGTTAAAAAATACAGATATAAGTCAACCGTCGCGACTAGAGCTTCGTTGATTATCGTCGGTTGCTATCTCTATCGGTTGTTATCTCTATTTTTTTAGTATTATCATTTATACTTTATAGAAAGTAGATGTATAACAAGCGGAAAGACGCGAGATTGGAAACCAGTAAAAGAACCACAATAAGCCCACTTGATCCAATCAACAAATTGCTCTATAAATTTCATAATCTCCATCCGAAGTTAATTGCACTTCTTTTCCCGACTCACGTTTCCTTTATTCCGACTGTCTTATTTAGTTAACTTCACACGCGAAGACGGAGGGGGGTTCCTTTGTGCAGTTTTCTGTTTGATCGTTGCGCTTTTGTCTCGAAACAGTTGAAATTGATATACCTACCGTAATGCCCCGACTTACGCCACCCCGTCTTACGCGGATCCGGAGTTACGCGATTTTTTTGAAATTACAAATTTTGGAAAACCTAGACACCGACGAAGAGCGCATTTCTGCTACAAAACAAGGAATAAAAAAATTATTTTGCGTGCTACGAGGAAATTTTGCTTGAGAAGAAAAATCGTTGATCCGTCAGGATTGTGTTTTAAAGACCACCAACAGCTAAGGTTTTTTGGGTCTAGCACCGATTCATATTTTCAACTCATTATTTTTTTTTTTTAATAATAAATTGAAAATCCAATTGACACTTTTACCAGCTCTCGGGCTAAAACCCGGGAACTTGTAATAGAGCAACCATAGCAATGCTATGTAAACATCAGCATTGCTACACGCTCGGTCATTCTCAAGCCCGTTGATACGTCAGATGACTTAATGTTAGATTTTATGAATTTTATTAGCTGATGTTGTTGACATTGAAACAAAACAGCATGTATAACTATGTTATGTTCTCCAGACGCAATAGGCCAAGTGGCCGTGCGGAAAAGTACGAATCCACCGCCAGGTACAAACCCCAAGCCCAGGTTCGAATCCCGAAGGGTTTCATTTTTTTTTTTAATAATGAAAATATATATCTATTGTAGATATTGCAG
Organism: Mongoloraphidia duomilia; assembly: GCA_039654895.1. NCBI lineage: Eukaryota > Metazoa > Arthropoda > Insecta > Raphidioptera > Raphidiidae > Mongoloraphidia > Mongoloraphidia duomilia. The sequence continues at coordinate 6,931,663 of CM077527.1, read as the reverse complement.
GATAACAATTTAAAATATAAAAAAGGGTGTGGGTCTCGGGACCCCCGACAGATGTGAAACATCAAAGAAAACGTTATTGAACTCGGTGGTATTCTCTATGTAGTGGTATATGTTTTTTCAAAAGCAGCAACTAACTGTTATGCTGACGTAATCCTATATACTGCACTGTAACACCGCGTGTGTTACAGTGTACACCTGAGCCAAGAGAGAGAGAGTGCCGCAGTGGTGGGGAGAACAGCAGCGAAGGAGCGGACCAAACATTTCGTTGCATATTTCCCCTCACGCTGCTGTTCACTGCCCGACATAAGATGTTTCACAACAAAAAATAAAATCACAATTATTTTATTTTTTATATTTTACGAACATTTGATTTTATATGATAAATAAAAGTGGATGCGTATTAATACAATTATTTGTATTTAACGCCGTCATTTGTCTGTACCAGCGATACAGACATACCCATTTTTTTTCAACTAACTGCAAGCATAAATTCTAATTTCCCAGCTCCTCTACGACTCCAAAAACGATGCAGATTTAGTTTGTTTTGTTCTCGCAACGTGTTTTTCAATAATTAATTGTATTGAGGAGAGCACTCGGTGCAAAATGTAAACAATTTGTTTGAATGGGATATGGTTATAGTCGAATGGAAGGTGCTGTATATATACCGGGTGTGGCTTAGAAAAGGTAACATAGGTATAAAAATAGTACAGTGAATTTTAGGCAGAATCCGAGAATACCATGAACCCAGGGCCGGGTTTAGGGGAGGGCAACCGGGGCTACAGCCCCGGGGCCTCCACAAAAGAGGGGCCCCTACAATAGAGACTTCGGAAAAAAAATTCTCTGAATTCTTGGTTATTAAATTTTGTCGTTGAAAATATGCTAAATCGCGTTGATAATTTTAATAAGTAATCATGAACTCGACTGAAAAAAATTGTCCACTTTATTTGGAAAATAATTTGGGACCAGGGGGCCTCCACTCCTTTGTTGCCCCGGGGCCTCCAGACCTCTAAATCCGGCATTGCATGAACCTAGTTTGGGTAGGTAATCGTTGTTGTAAATATTTCAAAAGTTACAGGAGGACAGTGTGGTCCAGTTAGCGTCGCGGCCTCTGGATCAGACTGTCGTGGGTTCAAATCCCGCCTCCGCTCATGGATGTTTTGTGGTGTCATTTAGTTTTAAGTTGATTGTTATTTTAATGTAATCAAGACGCTAATGACCTAAGTTGCCGACGCGTCTATAATTTACAATAAATAAATAAAATTCAAAAGTTACAATAAAAATTCAAATACATATTTGTTTTTATACAATAGAAGTAAAAAATAAACAAAATGATAATGTAACAAAACTGTTTTCTTACGTGGGTGGAATAAATTATTTATTTACAATAATTAAAAATGTAACAAAAATAGATAACAATAAAATGTAACAATTATATCGCAATTTCTAAGTCAACACTGTTTATATAATAATAACACGAACAGTAATTCTTAAACGAATTGAAGCGCTTTAATAACACTGAACAATTTATATGCTGTATTTATTTCAAATCGACACTGTCACACGACGTTGTTCTCTCCGGTGACTGCTCCTGCTTATATAGAGCTAGCAGCTTGACCCCCCCACGCTCGCGCGCTTTCCAGAACATTCTGGTGATTACCTGTGTCTTCGATATCATGCCACGCCTCACCATTGTTACTTGTTCTCGATGATTCTATTGTCGCCAGCGGCGTATAATCTGGGGTTTTGCTACAATAACATATTATGAAGTAAGTATTGGAAATACCTTGTATTATGTCCGTCTTGTGACTTCTTGTGATTTAACACGACGCGTTTCAGCAACGAGTTGCCATCTTCCAATACTTCATAATATTCATATAGTGACTTGGAGACCCAACACTCTAAAAAAATGTATCAAAATGATAACCTTTCAGTAAAAAATTTTCCAGCAACGGTCTACATAATTACATAAGATCTTATGGGACCAAAAATTGTAAATGTTCTCAATGTTATTTTCCTCATATAGACATGGAGGGCGGACAGAGTGCGTTTCCTATCTTACTAATGTTTACTATATTGGCACAAAAATGAGTGAAAGAGAACGCTATTGTCGACGAATATAATTATCTCTTTCTAGAATTGTGATTGGTTCTTCGTCTCCATGTCTGTATTTTATACTTTTTATGCTGTCACTTTATTTGAAAATTGGTAATAACCATACATGTTAGAGCGAAGAACCAATCAAAATTCTAGAAAGAGATAATGAAAGTCGTCTACAATAGCTCTCATTGCTGTGCCAAAATTATTGAGGAACGCTCTGTCCATCCTCCATGTCTATGATTGTCCCGGGCTTGAGAATAGCCGAGCGTGTAGCAATGCTGTTGTTTACATGGCGTTACTATGGTTCCTCTATTACAAATCCCCAGTTCCCGGGCTCTAGCCCGAGAGCTGGTAAAAGTGTCAATTGGATTTTCAATTTATTATTAAAAAAGTAATAATAATGAATTGAAAATATGAATCGGTGCTAGGCCCAAATAACCTAAGCTGTTAGTGGTCTTTAAAAACACACAATTCTATCCAAGTCTTCATGGTTTCCGGGCTTGTAGGCCGTGGTCCGGTGGTATTTCTACCTGACGTTTCGTCTACAACTGCGGTAGACATTCTCAAAGGCGATGTGGCAGCGGTCGAAGTGTCCTCCTTGGCGGCCCACAGGTTTGAGAATGTCTACCGCAGTTGTAGACGAAACGTCAGGTAGAAATACCACCGGACCACGACCTACAAGCCCGGAAACCATGAAGACTTGGAACAATGCCGGCTGTGAAAGCTTGCACACTTGGACACAATTGTATGTTTGTCCCTATGTTACCTTTTCTAAACCACACACGGTATAAAGGAGATGCATCTCCATAGCTCCTTCTGACCTGTGCCTCCCCGCTGTCGTAAACTCACAGCAGCGTCATTAGCTTTCCCTCGATGTGCTTCCAACTGTAATATCAAGTCAAATGATGTGCTTTTTGTTTCTCTGTTTTCGCAACCGAAACACTTTAATGTAATACAAGAATTTGAAGCTCAAATTTAATTTACTGTTCTTTTTTGCTTTCTTCTTGCTGTATATATCGGTATATTATTATCATCGATGTAAATGAGATTGTGTATATATTGCCTATTTCATCTTAAGGTGACTGGTTCACCAGCTATTCAATATGCCCCCTTAATCACCCGCATAATCTTACGAGCATATGAATTTAACGTAAAAACGTATCAGCCATTTTCACCACCACACTTCGTGAAAAACAAGTCAGGCTTAATAGACCGAGAGCTAGTGACAATTTTTTGGTGTTATTTATTCAAGGCCTTATTTTTGTGAAGATGTTGAGGGAGACATATTAAAGTGTCCTGAGTAAGGGATTTTGCTAGGTAGCGGTATCGGAGGGATGCAGACCGCCCTCAACATGTAACAAGAAAATAGTCACAATTATTATTGCTTCAAGGCTGAAATTCTTTGTATAGATTGTCGGTGACCCCATAATGCCATTATAATATTTGCAGATCGATTGGTCAGTATTAAAGGGGTGGCAGATCACTCTGAACGTGTCATGTACCCAACGAAATTTATGTTATTAGTTCAAAGTTCAAATTTTAATATGTTGTTACGGCGACTTTTTTAAGCATATATTTTAACTTGCAGAACAAAATGTCGGTATTAACCCCCTTGCAGAATGATATAAACACCTAGGCAAGCAAGTTTCCCTCTGAGAAAGGGGGTTAATATCGACATTTTGTTTTGCAAATTGAAATATATGCTTAAAACAGTCACCGTAACAACATATTAAAATTTGAACCTTGAACTAACAATATAAATTTCGTCGGGTACCTACATGACACGTTTAGGGTGATCTGCCACCCCTTTAGTATTGACCAATCGATCTGCAAACAAACAAATTCAGCCTTGAAGCAATAATAATTTTGACCATTTTTTTTATTACATGTTGGGGGCGGTCTGCATCCCTCCCATACATATTATTCAAATAACAAATATGAGATCGACACTACAAGTAATTTTGATTCATTTTTTTGTCCACTAAATGTCATTGTTTGTTTGAATTGGCACGTCATGGCCACATTAAACATTTTCAGGAAAAAAATGGCACTTAGATGTGACAAGGTTCGCCATCCCTGGTCTGTAGGTTCCAGTCGGAACGCAATCGTTTGTTGTAGAGAGGTTTGGCATTAAGGGAGTTTCTACACTGTTTTTCGAACAACAAGAAAGCCGAAGGGAATTCCCAGATGAATTAGCACGTGGACCTATGGGACTGTCGTTACAATATAACGTCTGTCACTATGTACACATGTCTCTGTCCTTTTTTCTCGCGTCTTGCTGTACGTTTCTCTCACTCGTTCTTTCGTTCTATGTGCGTGTGGTGTTCAATAAAAAGTTTTATAATGGCTACTGTAAATTGTAACGCTCTATGCCCTGCAGTTGGAGTAGGTACAGGGTTTGCGTTTTAAAATAAGCTTGAATTTTTTAAATTTTCTTGAAATTTATCGCCCTGTTTCGCTTACTGGATAAAAGGTTAAGTAATTATTTATTCTGAATGTACTGGGATGGTGCAGAAACTTTTTAACTTCCCAAATAAGTATAGGGCTGCCATAAGATGGCGGTGGTCATGCAGGACGGGTTCACTCGAGAAGGGAGTGCGGGATACAAAATTGTTGTACATTGATGATTTACAACGTAAAATAAATTTAAAATTGTAAAAAAAATTAAGGAGTACTGAACCCTAAAAAGGATTATATAAGAATTATTTTCAAGTCGTGTATTTGCTATTGAAATACCAAAATTCCATTCTGTATAAATTCAAATATTTTAGTCTTTTAACGAGCCATTTTCCTGAGAGTACTTCCTTCAATTATCCACGAGAGGCAGCACTTGTGGTAGGGACCAACATTATTTATTACCCAATAGTGTCGTGACATTTTAGTGGTATTACTTTATTATATTTAATTAATTTAATAATTAAGTTATACCTACCACTAAAATGACATGACACTAATGGGGAATAAATAATGTTTGTACCTACCACAAGTGCTGCCTCTCGTGGATAATTGAAGGAACTATTCTCAGGAAAATGGCTCATTGCGAAAAAATGTTCATACGGTAGCTGTGTGTACTGTGTACCAAATATATTTTCGACAATGGCACTATAGAATAAATATGTCGGTTTTCCTTGCTTTTTTTTCCCTTTCTTGTGCTGCCTTTGAACTATACACAGCGCTTTAATAATTCAGTTCCGATGAATAAATTATAAACCGGGGAGCGGAAAGAATTCAAGTTGCAGATAAATGCAGGCCGTTGGGTTGGTATTTCGTAAAAGATGTAGGTTAAAATATGAACGCACTTGATGCAGAAGGGCAGCCGAAGATTAAACTCAAACATTTGTTATAGTCCAAGATTTAACCGTATACTAAAGTCTACTGGACAACACTACTAAAAATTCTATTATTGACTTTAATAATAAATTACTCTTTATTGCAGGCAAAATCCAGCTAAGATTGTTTCTACTACTCTTATTATTGTAGATTATAGACGCGCCGACAACTCAGGTCATTAACGTCTTCAACACAACAATTAGTAATCCATTTGTGTATTAGAATCTGCCAGTCGGCATACACAAACCGACTGGTACGAGCTCGGGCTCCTGGTAACTCCAATTCCCAAAGAACATTGGAATGCAATTGCGAAAACAACTAAATTCCAATGTTCCACCTGCAGGGGGATGTTCTACCACTCAATCAACTGATAATACTTATGATGCAAAACACCAAATCGGTGGCAGACAAATTCAAATTTTTTTTTCATCGTTTTTTGTTGGCAGTATATCTCGAATCCGACTCAACACTATTTGATGAAATTTATACAGATTATAGAGAAATATCAATTTACGATTATTATCGTCGTCTGCTTTGCAGTTTTTTTTGCATACCTGGCACACCTCATATATTGGACATTTATCCATTTGGAGAAAGGTGGCAGATCTCTCCGCATAAATGGATAATTGTTCTGTATGAAGTCTGCCAGGTATGCAAAAAAAATCACCAGTCAAACGATGATAATAGTAATTAATTAGTAGTGTTGTCCGGTAGACTTTTGTACAGTGGAACTTGTTACTTAATTAATGAGCCATTTTCCTGAGAGTAGTTCTTTCAATTATCCACGAGAGGCAGCATTTGTGGTAGGTACAAACATTATTATTATATTCCCTATTAGTGTCGTGTCATTTTAGTGGTGCCTATAACTTAATTATTTAATTAATTTAATAATTAAGTTAATACCATCTAAAATGACACGACACTAATGGGGAATAAATAATGTTTGTACCTACCACAAATGCTGCCTCTCGTTGATAATTGAAAGAACTACTTTCAGGAAAATGACTCATTGTATCCTATGTTGCCTCAAAGTGACTGCGATTATGAATGGTTATTATATGATAAGAAATCTCTTGTAAATTGGTCAAGCGAAATTACAACATGCGAAATGTCGTCAATCAATCTGCAATCTCTATGATTTCTTTGTACCGACTTCGAAGAACTATTTTGAACTCTTTAAGTTTGATTTACACACACATGTAAAGGTTTTCAATTCAACCGCCGTCGTTGTATTAAGCAATCCATCTATCCAGGCGCGCTCTTTCCTGTGATAGCGTCAGACGGGAAGACTTTTTTTCTATCAGTATCGATTTAGTCTCGTCGAATCGAGTGTCATGTCGTTCCGGCTAGGACCACGGAGCTTAAAACGTCGAAGAGAATTTGACAAATATTTTCTGGTAATTTTCGAAACATCGTCCGAGGGCTTGAGAATATAGGGATGAATCCTTGGTTAAATTTAAGAATATTTTATCGTTTCATGATTTTCGGAAAGACGCTTTTAGGCCGAGAGCTAGTGACAATTTTTTGGTGTTATTTATTCAAGGCCTTATTTTTGTGAAGATGTTGAGGGAGGCATGTTAAAGTGCCCTGAATAAGAGATTTTGCTAGATAGCGGTATGGGAGGGATGCAGACTGCCCCCAAATGTAACAAAAAAAATGGTCACAATTATTATTGCTTCAAGGTTGAAATTGTTTGTATAGCTTGTCGGTGACCCAATAATGCCATTATAATATTTGCAGATCGATTGGTCAGTATTAAAGGGGTGGCAGATCACCCTAAACGTGTCATGTACCCGACGAAAATTATATTATTAGTTCAAGGTTCAAATTTTAAAATGTTGTTAAGCATATATTTCAATTTGCAGAACAAAATGTCGGTATTAACCCCCTCTCTTAGAGTGAAACTTGCTCGCCTAGGTGGTAAAGGCATTAATTTGATTTTCAGTTTATTATTAAATTTTTTGTGGAAAATTGCGACAACGCACTTTTCGCGACCAGGATCCTACATTTTCTTATTATAAATGTATATTTATTTATGGCGCGTGTGAAATAAGAAAATCTCGACGATTCCAAATCTTCATGGTTTCCGGGCTTGTAGGCCGTGGTCCGGTGGTATTTCTACCTGACGTTTCGTCTACAACTGCGGTAGACATTCTCAAAGGCGATGTGGCAGCGGTCGAAGTGTCCTCCTTGGCGGCTCACAGGTCAGTGTGACACTGACGTGTACGAAACGTCAGGTAGAAATACCACCGGACCACGGCCTACAAGCCCGGAAACCATGAAGACTTGGAACAATGCCGGCCGTGAAAGCTTGCACATTTCGACGATTATACTCGCTGTGATTCCCCGGACGTGCTGTACGTTTGACCTCCGTGGTTTCGCTCTCTGCACCCGACGCATTCGTACCTCCCAGTGCGTGAGTGAAATGAGTGTGTGATAAAACGCAGCGTATAGCAAATTGAAATGAATTCGTGCGCCTTCGGGATATAACACACACACACACACACACACTCGCTCGATTGTTGCTGCTTTGCGACAAAATGCACTTCGCCACTAATTTGCACCACGTTGTTGTATTTCAGAGTCGGCGTTTCTCAACCGGCGGATCCGGGGTTCAATGAGATCGAATTTTACATTACAGTCAAGGCCGCACCATAACTACAGGATTAAAATTAATTAATTTTTAATAATTTAGGTTCATAATTATAAAAGCGTGGGTCGTGAACTCTATGGTAGTTTATTAGTCACGACCAACGCTTTTATAATTATGAACCTAAATTATTAAAAAATATTTTTTTCCTTTTTAGTGCATTTAAATAAAAGCTTGTCTCTAAAAAGTTTTTTTGATGTGAAACATCTTATGTCGGGCTGTGAACAGCCGCGTGAGGGGAAATATGCAACGAAATGTATGGTCCGCTCCTTCGCTGCTGTTCTCCCCACCACTGCGGCTCTCTCTCTCTCTCTTTCGGCTTCCGCGCGCTCGGGCACGGGAAGAGAGAGAGAGAGTATACATACGAACGTATTATAAAGCAAAAGTATATATGTATACACGTGTAGGTATGTAATATAGATACTTCGCTGTGTATTTAGTTGCGTTTCTGGCTCAGGCGTGCTCAAACGCCGCAACCGCGTGTGTTACAGTGCAGTATGTAGGATTACGTCAGCATAACAGTTAGTAGCTGCTTTTGAAAAAATATATACTACTACATAGAGAATACCACAAAGTTCAATAACGTTTTCTTTGATGTTTCACATCTGTCGGGGGTCCCGAGACCCACACCCTTTTTTTTTACTAATATTTTTACTTCTCACCTCTACTATGGTAGGGAAGTAATGGATTCAGTCCGAAAACAATATTTCGAGATTTTAACAGATTTTCACGTTTTGAGACCCTATCAATCGTTTAAGATCATTTTCTGACTGATGTCTGTATGTGTGTGTGTATGTGGTCAATTTTTCGCCTTCGATATCTTAAGAACGGAACAACATACGGGCATGCCGATTGTTCTATTGTGTTTATCAGCCTTTAACTTAGATCTGATTAGATTTTGAGTCAAATCGGTTCAGTGGATCCTGAGATATTCAAAAAAACGTCCTAAATGTCACGTACTAACATAGGTAAAAAAAATATAAATGAATTCTAGATGTTATGATATGAAAAAAATGTAAATATTTTTTTTCTCTAAAATGTATTCGAGAAAAAAAATATTTTACTAAAAAAAATAAAAATTGTACGTAAACCAAGGTAACCATGATTTTTGCTATATTAAGCTAGCCATCAGTAGATCACCAAACAAAAAAGAGGGCCATGCTTTTTTCAAAGAATAAAAATTAAATTGTGTTTTAAAGACCACCAACAGCTAAGGTTATTTGGACCTAGTCAAAGAATAAAAAAAAGAGTGTTTATTTTTTGCAAATATTTACTAGGTGGGAAGTATAGGACTGGTCATCAGTCGAATTTTTTCATTCTGAAGTACGGGACCCTAAAAATAACACGTCGACAGTTGCAAGTGCTGTGCATCCAATCATATATTTTCGCTCTTGTATAGGTCTGCGAACAGACGGAGAGATAATCTGTTATGTCTACATTGCAATGTCTGGCTAGACGACCGGCCGTGACTGATTGTTTACCCCGCATCACATACCATGCACAATCAGTACAACGTCCAGTGTCTGCAGACACACGTTGATTACATGACGCGAACTGTTGGACTTTCTAATTATCCCGATGACGGGGGGAAGATGGGGGGCGGGAGCTTTCTCGCTGTCTGTGTGTTGTCAATTATGCAGAGCGCGGTGTCAGTTACGTGTATTTTGGGGTTTCCTATATACTGCTAACTGCAGTATTTGACATGAAAATTTCATAATGGAATGAGAGGCAGACTGGAAGCTAGAGCCAACATTTGCACAGTTTAATATCCTTACGGTAACCAACTTATACATTCTAGAATGTGCATGTTTCGTTAAAAATAATCCTGAATTATTTTTAAATTCTGTAAACCATAAATATGACATTAGATTGACAAGTTCACATCTCACAGTTGTGCAGAGGGGTCCCCGAAATGCCATGATTCGAATATATAACAGGATATACCCAATGAAATAAAGAATATTCAAAGCGGGAAGCTTTTTAAGAAAAGTCTCAAAAAGTATTTACTTACAGATGTATACTACAAAACAAGAGAGTTTTTAAATAATTAAAATATGTATCTAAGTATATAATTGACGCTATTATGTACAGATTGTACGATATAAATAAAGACATTTATTATTTTTATTATTATTTATTATTATTCTGTCTGTCTCACTCGACTTAAAATATACTGTCCGATCAAGGAATGAATGTCGTTGCAGAAGTGGGATAGGCGGAGAAAGTGTTCACAATCTGACACGAACGTTTTAACATGTGTAGTCGTTCGTTTGTTTTAATGCCGCTTACCCTAAATAAGAGCCCCTATGCTGCTATTCACATTGTTTTGACCGGCGTTTTTTGCTGATCAAACAGTATGTACTGCCGCTAAAAATTATCTACTTGATCGTCATCTTCGAGAGTAGAAATTATAAAAAAAATTCGACTGATGACCAGTCCTATACTTCTCACCTAGTAAATATTTGCAAAAAATATACACTCTTTTTTTATTCTTTAAAAAAAGCATGGCCCTCTTTTTTGTTTAGTGATCTACTGATGGCTAGCTTAATATAGCAAAAATCATGGTTACCTTGATTTACGTACAATTTTCTTTTTTTAGTAAAATATTTTTTTTCTCGAAAACTATACATTTTAGAGAAAAAAAAGTATTTACATTTTTTTCATATTATAACATCTAGAATTCATTTATATTTTTACTTCCCACCTCTACTATGGTAGGGAAGTAATGGATTCAGTCCGAAAACAATATTTCGAGATTTTAACAGATTTTCACGTTTTGAGACCCTAGCAATCGTTTAAGATCATTTTCTGACTGATGTCTGTATGTGTGTGTGTATGTGTGTATGTGTGTGTGTGTGTATGTGGTCAATTTTTCGCCTTCGATATCTTAAGAACGGAACAACATACGGGCATGCCGATTGTTCTATTGTGTTTATCAGCCTTTAACTTAGATCTGATTAGATTTTGAGTCAAATCGGTTCAGTGGATCCTGAGATATTCAAAAAAACGTCCTCAATGTCACGTATTAACATAGGTAAAAAAAAATATAAATGAATTCTAGATGTTATAATATGAAAAAAATGTAAATATTTTTTTTCTCTAAAATGTATAGTTTTCGAGAAAAAAAATATTTTACTAAAAAAAATAAAAATTGTACGTAAATCAAGGTAACCATGATTTTTGCTATATTAAGCTAGCCATCAATAGATCACCAAACAAAAAAGAGGGCCATGCTTTTTTCAAAGAATAAAAATTAAATTGTGTTTTAAAGACCACCAACAGCTAAGGTTATTTGGGCCTAGTCAAAGAATAAAAAAAAGAGTGTTTATTTTTTGCAAATATTTACTAGGTGGGAAGTATAGGACTGGTCATCAGTCGAATTTTTTTTACCTATGTTAATACGTGACATTGAGAACGTTTTTTTGAATATCTCAGGATCCACTGAACCGATTTGACTCAAAATCTAATCAGATCTAAGTTAAAGGCTGATAAACACAATAAAACAATCGGCATGGCCGTATGTTGTTCCGTTTTTACGATATCGAAGGCGAAAAATTGACCACATATACACACACATACAGACAGACATCAGTCAGAAAATGATCTTAAACGATTGCTAGGGTCTCAAAACGTGAAGATCTGTTAAAATCTCGAAATATTTTTTTCGGACTAAATCCATTACTTCCCTACCATAGTAGAGGTGGGAAGTAAAAATATACAGTGAATTTCACTTGAGACGCGACATTTAGGCGAGTTTAGTTTACCTGGTTATTTTAATGCATAATTGTCCCAGTTGAAATGCAACATCGACTGAACAAATAGTATATTGCATTACAAGGTAAGAAACTTTGCGTTTGCAACCAGTGTGAAGTTTGCTGCCCGAGGTACGAGGGCATGCAACCACACGTGTTGCAAACGCCAAATTTCATACCGAGTAATTGCATATTATTTTTCACAGCTCTATTGACAATTCGATTTGAGGTACCTGCAATTTAGGCGTGCAAAAAAGTCGCAAAAATATCACATCTGTCAGATTTATGTGGGGTTATGTCTGTCATTTTGACGTTTATGAATATTATATGCGGATTCAATATCGGTCTATCTCCTTCTTAATTTGACGTTTTCGAAAATTATATGCGGATCAAATCGCTCTGTCTCCCTCTTCACAATGTTAAAAAATTCACAGATTTCGCAATCCTTGCAACCATCGAGGACATTGGAAATGATAACAGCATATATGAAACATAATTAACTGTTTATTATACACACAATATTTATCAATGCACTGTTTAGTTTTGTCAGGAATAACCCTATTATTCTTCTGTTATATACGCGTTCACTTTTGCTTGATTACTTAACTTTTAAATGGATTTTTCTACAGTATTTATTAACATTTGCTCAAAAATAACACCGCAGATCGTCGCAAATACCTCTCAATTAACTAGACATGATATAAAACACATTTCGAAAAAATTGCACTTGTTCAATTTTGCATGATTGCTCCTCACTTGATCGCGACACCGTTGTCTTTTGGCCTTGAACGAAAACTCGTAACTCTGCCCCCATATACGAACATAAACATTTCCAATGTTAAAACAGAGAGAACCGACCTGAAAATGTTCATCCCTACGGATGAAAACGCAAAGTTTCTATCCGCTAAACAGGTACCGAAAATCGAATTTTCAATAGCGGCGTTGTGAAAAACATGTATTTTTTGAATTCCCTTTCCAATACCCTGCGATTTTTCAAGATTAATAAAAATATGGACACGAATAAATATTTTGTTTTTTGTGTTGTTGCAGATTTTTCCCATAACCCCGTTGAACGACAGTTGTCCGTGTCTTCTGACAGCAAACTGTTGGACGAAGACATTCGCCAGGAGGCGACGGTGATCCTGAGGCCGCGCAAACCGCCTCGGCCTAAGAGCGAGGTGCTTCTGCATCAGCCTGACCATCGCGGAGGACGCTCCAAACGATACTCTGCCTTTGGGGTGAGTTGCTTTTTCAATTTTATTTTCGAAGTGAAATTTCAGGTGACGGTATTGTGTAAGTTTGCGTGTTGAGAAAATGGAAGCAACTATTTTATCGGAAATATTTTTGGTTTGAAACATTTTTTGATGGCATAATTATTAGTAGTTTCCGAGATAACTGCGAAAAGTGTGATTTCGGCCGCCATTTTCTGAGATGGAGCAGCAACCCTTCAACTTTAAGAACTATTGAAAAATTTTTTCGTTGGAGAGCAACCAATTATATAATTGTTTCGAAACATATTGGAAAAAATCATTTTACCAACCAGTGGTCACAGTCAGGATTCTAACCTGAACCTATTGATTCTGAAGCATATTAGGAGAATATTAATTTAGCAATCATGTCACGGTTGAGTATTGTCAGAAGTGGAAAGGTTCAGGTTAGAATCCTGACTGTGACCACTGGTTGGTAAAATGATTTTTTCCAATATGTTTCGAAACAATTATATAATTGGTTGCTCTCCAACGAAAAAATTTTTCAATTGCATTTCAGCCAAAATGTCGGTATTAACCCCCTTGCAGAATGATATAAACACATTGCTCGCCTAGGTGTTTATATCATTCTGCAAGGGGGTTAATACCGACATTTTGTTACATGTTGGGGGCGGTCTGCATCCCTCCCATAAATACCGCTATCTAGCAAAATCCCTTAGACAGGGCACTTTAATATGCCTTCCTCAACATCTTCACAAAAATAAGGCCTTGAATAAATAACACCAAAAAATTGTCACTAGTTCTCAAACTATATGGTCGAACTTGGACGAACATATTATGTAACATAATAAAAATATTCACAGGTAGTCAGGACATTTAATAAAACAGAACTCTGTTTTGATTTTAGTTGAACGTTTCGTCCTTTTATGAGGACTCCCTCAGCAACTACAAAATATAAACGTAAAATTATAAAACATTTTGAATAATAATAAAACACAAGGTTTTTTAAAATTTACACTATAACTTTATTTTATGACAATTGTTTCGTCAACACAGTGACTTCTTCAGAACATATCTTATACTACAATAAAATACAAAACGTACAAATAATATATAGGTTCTTATCAGGTAAGAAATAAAGTTAAAACTACTAGCAAATCTATAGACAAAGTAAAAGAAAAAGAAAAAGGAGAGAACAAACAGCTAAAGTATACATTCAATAATTATAATTTATATTAAGGAGGGGTGAACTATTCAAGTCTAATTGATCGTTTAGGAGATATCCTAACTTTTTGTGTTTATTAATTTCTAACGATTCTAACAAGTTTAATTTCATGCTTTTATTTTCCATATGTAGGATTTTGAAGTCTTCTTGATATGTATGTCCTTCTTCTAATAAATGATTGGCGTACGTGGAATCCTGTTTTTTCATTTTATAGCTCTTTATGTGTTCTCCAATTCTTCGTTTGAAAGTTCTACCTGTTTGACCGATATAATATTTAGGACAATCCTTGCACATTAATTTATAGACACCAGATTTATTATTTTTATTTGCTCTATCTTTATTGTTTTTTATTATTTTACTCAGTTTATTATTTGTTTTAAATGCTATTTTTAAGTTATGTTGTTTTAATATTTTTGAGGTTAATGTTTCCGAAATTCTTCCTGTATATGTAATTGATTTATAATTATTATTCTTGTCTTTAATAGGGATAGGGAATATAAGCTTAATAGCATCTTTAAATAATTTATTTGTCAAAATGTTATTAACTATTGATGGGTTAAATCCGTTGTTAATTTAAAAAACCTTGTGTTTTATTATTATTCAAAATGTTTAATATTAATTTACATCAAGTAAGCACCCATTCTATAATATATGTAAAATTATAACCTTACATACATAATACATAAAACAATTAACTTATAATCAGAGTTCTGTTTTATTAAATGTCCTGACTACCTGTGAATATTTTTATTATATTTAATTTTTCCTGGACGTGATTCAAAACATAGATATTATGTAACTTTTACAATATTCTTAGTTGCGCATGTCCGATGATGCTGTTAAACAGATGCAGAACGGCGCCATTTGAAATTTTGTTTTTGTCTCAAGGAAAATACTTTATTATTCTTTGTAAACTTTCACACAATAGTCAACTTAGTAGGTTCGTTTGTTATTTCCGTCTGAGAGAGTCTATTCTAGAAGTTAATTTGAGAACTTTAGTTCTTCGACACTGTCTTCTTACATAACTAGAAATACGTCGAACAAAAGTGAGTCGTAGCAAAGTTGCAAAATCGATTTTATAGTATATAACCACTGAGTTAAAAGATAATAGAGACGGTACGAGCATTTAAAATTGAAGCCAGTCGCCATATTTATTAATTTCCCATTGGAAGTTATTGTAATGGGTCCGAAAATCGAAATCAAAATGTATAACAAATTTTTATGTTTCAAGGTCACCTCACTATTTTTACACTATTTTTAAAAAGATGTCTGTGTGTATATGTGTACCGACGTACGTATGTGTCCATTTCTTTCTAAGACAAAATCTCGAGAATGAGAAATGATATCGACTACGTTATATAGGGTGCCAATCGACGCGCATTAACGTAAATATGATCTGAAAGAATTTTTTTCAAAATCGGTTCAGCCGTTCTTTTTTCTTAACCAAATAGACTCCAAAAAAGTAGATTTTACACAATATCTCGCGAATAAAAAATTATATCGACATCGTAAATGTGTCAATCAAAGCGTGTTGCGTCATTTTGATCCGACATAAATTTTATAAAAATCGGCTCAGCGGTTTTTTTTTTTAATTGTTAAAAATAAATAATAATTATGTTTTAATGATTAAAATGATTACTTTTCTGTGTAATATCTAATTTAATTATTGTTATTAAATATTTATCAAACTGGGAAGTTCGTCGTGTGTATCTCAAGGGTCGCACTATAGTCCTATTAACGACCCACCTCACGGCTTGTTTCGAGTTGGCGTCCATGTTGAAATTCTATCACGTGACCGTATTTGACGCTATATATAGAAACCAGCGTCAAGCGTCACATGAAAATGCACCTTAAATCATACGCGTCCCATGCATAAAAACTGTTTCTGTTTATAAAAATAGTGAAGAAGTGCATGACTCACTCTCTAATTTTTCCGAACCGTACTATAAAGTATTTGTAAATAGAAGCGATACCAACTTTAAAGTGATATAACCAGCACGAGACTAGAGTTGGCACCGGCCCAACCGGAACAAGCGTTTTATTGTTATACAGTGTGAACGTGTTAATCGGCCATTACGCGTTTTTTTTATTGCAGAGTCGGGTCTCTCTATTTATTCGGCAGATCGTTTCTTTCAGCGCGCGCGCGCGACTTAGGACAATTCCTCTGACAAATCAAAGATTAATAAGGCTTTATCGACGCGCCCCGAACGTGCGTGCTGAAAGATTTCTCACCGTCCTTACGGGTTGACGTTTTGACATTTTTCTTTTGTGTTTTCTTTGGACAGAAGTTACTGGAACCTTGATTAAATATAGTCCATCCTGAAATGGTGTAGAGTAATAATAAATCATTTTGGGCTGATGTTTTGACGTGAATAACGTCTAATGTCCCATACACTGTAAAAAATGGGATATAAAAATACTTTGAAAGTTAAGGTAGAATTCGCACGATTTTCTAAGTGATTTTACATTATTATTTATTTTTACACAGAAAATTTCATAAAAACTTGGACTTTTACTGTAAAGTTAAACAAATTTGTGATTTTTACATAAAGTAAATTAAAATTACAATATTTGTGTAATATTCCAATAAAGTGTGTAAAAATTACAAAATAAAATGTATAGTTACATATATAAAATGGATGAATACAAAACAAATTAGTGTAAAATTAGTAACCACGCATGCGCAATGTGTTTTTACGGAATGTACGCGATGTGGCGATACCTGTTTGCGACGCCATTGTCTCTTTGTGTGCCTATTACCAGATTAATCGCTGGCTACAAATGGACCATCGATAATCTATGTAATCGGCCTTCTCATTTCTTACAGTGTACTGCAAAAATTGTTAAATTGTGTTTTAAAGACCACCAACAGCTAAGGTTATTTGGGCCTAGCACCAATTCATATTTACAATTTATTATTTTTTTTTTTTTTAATAAATTGAAAATCCAATTGACACTTTTACGAGCTCTCGGGCTAGAACCCGGGAACTGGAACCATAGCAACGCAATGTAAACAACAGCATTGCTACACACTCGGCTATTCTCAAACCCTACGTCATCTGTCTGTGTACCCGCGATACAGACATGCCCGTTTTTTTCTGTTTCGTGTGATTTTCTCTTAGTAAACGGTATATTTTGTCCAAGAAAAGGAATTAAGCTTCGAACTTTTTTTTGTGGTCGACTTTATAACTAATCGTTCAACTTCTATCGCCTTTGTTGAAGTGCGATGGAGGAAAGTTAATACGAACTTCTTGCGAAGAAACTGTCGATACCGGATATTTATGTTGAAAAGTGATAAAAATACACAGTAAACCGTTTATTTAGCAAATTAATCAGAAGAAAAAAAAAACAACTGCGAAAGTGTTCCGAACATATAGGGAAAATAACATTGAGAACATTTACAATTTTGTAGTGGGCTGTGGGCCATAAGATCTAATGTAAATATGTAGTGAATAACATAGAAAAAATATATATTAGAAATCGTGTCCATCGTGATTATAATAAAATTAAGAAAAATCGCAGGATAGTGGACAAAATATTTGAAAAAGTCTGAATCTATAGACGAAACGTCGTAAATTTAATTTAATAAATCAAATATTTTCTCCACTATCCTGATTCTTAATTTTGTAGAAAAATAGTTCAGAGAATTTTTTAAACAATTTTCCATGGCAACGGTTGACTATTGAGAGTAACTCGGAACCTACTAAAGAAAAAGTAAACAAAGCATACCGACATTATGTTCTGCAAATTGAAATTTATGCTTAAAACAGTCGCCGTAACAACATATTAAAATTTGAACCTTGAACTAATAATATAAATTTCGTCGAATACACGACACGTTTAGGGTGATCTGCCACCCCTTTAATACTGACCAATCGATCTGCAAATATTATAACGGCATTATTGGGTCACCGACAAGCTCTACAAACAATTTCAGCCTTGAAGCAATAATAACTGTGACCATTTTTTTTGTTACATGTTGGGGGCGGTCTGCATCCCTCCCATACCGCTATCTAGCAAAATTCCTTACTCAGGGCACTTTAATATGCCTCCCTCAACATCGTCACAAAAATAAGGCCTCGAATAAATAACACCAAAAAATTGTCACTAGCTCTTGGTCTATTTGGCTATATTATAATATAATGTTATTAAATTTCTCCAGTTTGTTTGCTAATATAATACAATATATTAGCTGTATCTCGTTGTTTGAAAATAGCTTTGGGGGAATAATAACGTTGTAGATTGCAAACAGCTTAAAATTAAACGCAACGTTTTATAAATACCAGGAAATCTTATTTACAGCTTTGAACTGTTGTTACGAACGCTCATATTCCTTGTAATTGACGGCTCCCCGTGATCGTTTCAGAACACCGCTGCATTCTTAATATTATTTAATCATTTTGCACTAGATGTGTGATAATATTGTTACACAACTGTTTTCTGATTTGACGGAATAAATATTTATTTACAATAATTAAAAATACAATAACAATAAATGCAACAACGAAAAGTCAATTCTAACAATAAAAAAACTTAAACGGTAATTATTTAACTAAACGAGCCACTTAAATAACACTTAACAAATAACTATATATACAAGGATTATTTATTTGTAATTATTTATGTCACTGTGTTTATATCAGATTTATTTCTAACGTTTATTTATGTCGGTCATTTACTCAGTTACTTCAATACTATTTATTTACATCCACTCCACTATTTATATCACTGTACTGACTGATTGATTAATATTTATACCTACTGATCCACTTGATGGCACGACTCACCATTCATTCATTACCGATTGCGTGACACCGTCGACTGATTAATTCAACACGTCACACTCCTGTTTATATACCTGCGTGCGGTGTACGCTCAGTGCGTCCTCGTATTCTCTAACGTCTAGAATCTTCGCGTAGGCACCAGTGTGTTCAACGCCAGACACCGCTTCTCAGAATTGTTGTCCGCCGCTCATATACAGGGTGATCCGTAACAATATTAAGTAGAGAATTAGATCGGTAATTTTTAGAAAACGATAAATCAAAATATCTGTCAGGAACAGTCCTCGTAATATGCGGATGCGTCGCAGTAAATCTGTAATTCACAGTCAATAATACATTTTATTAGTGCAGGAGTACCGTCGCTTATGTTACACATGTTATGTAACCATTGTGACATCATCTAGGCTTTTGGGCCTGAGGCACTCAAGGCAATTACACTAAGATAATGCGGTTGACGAGACGATTTCTCAACGGAACGACGACGGCAACGGTAGAACCGCAACCGCACGAAGCTACGTCTTGCCGAGCTACGGCACGTAGCTGCTAAGTGATAATGGATGTTGCGTTGCTTGTATACAGGCGGTCATTTTTTCAAGTATGAATACTTCTTATTGCGACTTCGGACGTGCAACCCAAGTTGTCGACGCGTCTATAATTTACAAAATAAATCGGAAGTGCAACCCAAGTTGTCGACGCGTCTATAATTTACAAAATAAATCGGACGTGCAACCCAAGTTGTCGACGCGTCTATAATTTACTAAATAAATCGAACGTGCCAAGCGTTAAACGATGACGCACGCGCCCTTCTACTTTCTGCGAGACAATTTTTTTTGTACATTTTTGAAATTTTTGTTGTCAGACTGATTTATAAAAATTATCGAAAGTGACAGTTTACTAAATTAAAATTATGAATTAGTTCTAGGCCCAATTAACCCTAGCTATTGGTGGCCTTAACAGACAAAGAAAAATGAATATGTCTGTATCGCGGGTATACCGTTAATACATCCACTTTTTTTCTATTTTAAATTTTTATCCAATAGATACCAATATATTTTCATTATGAAATATTAAAAGCTTTCGGGATTCGAACCTGGGTTTGGCGTTTGCATCTGTACCCGTACTTTACCATACATCCACACAGGCTTACTACGTCTGGTAATCCCCCAGAGGGAACATTGGAATGTAGTTGTCCTCGCAAATGCATTCCAATGTTTTCTGGGAATTGGCGCTCCCAGGAGCCCGAGCTCGTACCAGTCGGTTTGTGTATGCCGGCTGGCAGATTCTAATACACAAATGGATTATTAATTGTTGTGTTGAAGACGCTAATGACCTGAGTTGTCGACGCGTCTATAATCTACAATAATAATAATTACGTCTGGTAACTTAACATAACCACTTCCCTTGTTTCCGTTGCATCTAATATTTCTAAAATGCTACCCTAGTATGAAACAGACGTTATTCACGTCGAAAAACAAAAACACTTAATAAAAAAATGGGCGTGTGCTTATGGCCACACGACAGAAGTGAAAACTTCAGATTTTCTAATTTTAAAATATATATTTTTTTTTGTAATCACTCAGGTTATAATCATAAATATATTAAAATCGACCTATACAATTAAATATAATGAATATAATAAATACCTTAACGATAATATTAAGTTTTAGTGTCGTCTGTTAGTGCACTTGTGAACTACAAAATATATGTTTTAGTGTCATCTGTTAGCGCACTTGTGAACTACAAATGACTTTTTACTCGTATTTCAGTGTCATCTATTAGCACACTTATGAACTACACACTATTACCAGCATATTGCAAATATGTGTTCGTGTTTGAACCGAGTAGCGCCGATTGTCACCGTCGGGTGCGTTTCACATCACTGTTGTTAACAGCCCAGACAAAGCGCGCCTAAGGAAGTTTTCACTTCAAATATTCTTTCTTTAAAACAAAAAATAGAGGAATATCTTAATTATGCATTACATAATACGGGTCTCTATAAAAGCGTACCGCCGGCACAAATAAAACGACGCTCTAAAAGCTGAACGACGCCGTACGGGGGACGTGGCGCAGGTAGTCGGTCGCCAGTTGCCGCCAACTGCTGCGGCACTATAAAATTATCACGAAGCTCCCGTAACTGGGATCACGTTGGGACACTTGGGATATTGCGATACGATCGCTGACGATAATATCGCCCTATCATTTCTTGACGGTTCTCTGGATTCTATACCTTTGTACAACGTTTGAAGTTGAGTAGGCTATGGACTATCCAAACATTGTTTGATTTGGCTTTTTTTACCCGACTAGTGTCGGGGATATGCGATTTAGTGTCGAGAATTTGCGATCTAGTGTCGAGAATTTGCGATCTAGTGTCGGGGATTTACGATCTAAAACCGAATATTTTAATACGAAAATATTAGGTTTAGGTATGGAGAACCCTTAATAAAAGTGTTAGTAAACATCCTGTAGAATACAATTCCAACAAAAAATAACCTCGTTGCATTTAACAATCAAAAGTTACACGCGATTGAAGTTAGGTAAAAGAAGTACATTATTTTGAACAGCATGTATAATAAATTCATTTTTAGGACAGACATTGATTTGTCCGTCCATTATCTAGTGATCCTCAAAATTTCAGTTTTATAAAGGTTTCTGTTTTGGCTATGTCGAATTTTAGGCAAAGGTCTGCACGTGTCAAAAATTTCTAAATAACTGGAATAACTCAAAAATTACTGAATTTTCGAGCATGGCTTCCCTTACAATTTCTATTCACATTTAGGTGCAGAATTGAAAAAACAAATAAAGACAGGGTGCTAGGTTAAAAAAAATATAACTTTGATCTGCCACGCTTAAATGGGACAGGCTGTATAATTGAAAATATTTTTGGGTTATACACCATTAAAACTTATACAACTTTTGTATTTAAACTTTTTTTTCTATCTTCACTCAAAATCAATATATCGACCGACAACGCAAGTCTTGGACACCTGCAGTATATTACGATTTATTATTGGGATCCGTCAAATGAGCATATGACATCTGGTGGCACAAAATTGTACTCAAAACGAGGGAAAATTTTACATGCTAACAGTGCAAATTAATCATGAAATTGTTTAATACAAAAATAAAACAAGTAAATTAAACAAAAAGTTTATCGAAAATGGAATTCGCGACGATTTCTAATATCATGGCATTAAACACTGTCAGTTATTGCCTTGTAAAACTTACTTTACAGCGAATTATTTTCTAATGAAATGTGTAAAAACTGTATTTATGAATTAAAAAAATATTTTATATTAATAATAAGATGTATTTATTATCATACTGTACTACAATAGTTGAATCCCTGATGATTGACAAATTTATAGGATTAACTTTGTATACAAATATTTTGAGGTTAGTAACTTACCTACTTATTACAATATATCTTATTATGTTGCAGATATGTGTTTACATTATTCACCTTACCCAGCCTTAAAGGCGCATTGAACGCGGATGATTAATTTCGTGGAGATTTTCTTTTAATTTTGATGTTTTTAAGCAACATGTCGTAAAGATTACTGCTTTTGACAGTTCATTTTGCATGCATTTTTCTCGTTATATTTCCGACATTTGATAATATGCCCGGCTTTGAGAATCCGTTCTCCTTCAACGAAATTCCTTTGTTTAGGATTCGTACCGGCCCAATCACAAATTGCACTTATATTTATCATTTCTTATCACTTTGAAAACCATAAAATTACACGCAAAAGTATACCCCGTATATGAAATTTCCCCCCCTCTGCGCCATGTTTTTTACGCTCCACCTATCTGACGGATCCCAATGGTATTCATAGATTTTTAGGATTTCACGTTTCTGTCCAGCACTGTACATGTCTCGAGTATGCGAGAACGTGTGTGTATAGACATTTTTGGTCTGACTTTAGAGAGAGACCCTTTCTTATAATTATATAGGAAGGAAGTGTTCTTAACGCGCCCTAATAGTGTAATCATTTCGAGTTTCAAGCAGCGCACACACTTGTATACGTGTGAAAATTTTAATTAGCATCTCTAATTTCTCCATACTTAAGCTGTCCCAGATACTATCACGTCTTTATAAAAGGCGTTTAAAATAACTTTTTGCCATACCCATTATAAAATAGCTGCATTACATGCATGTATTGTATGTAAAGTGACTGTTGACAGGCCGATGTGCGGGAACGTATCTTTCCCACACTAGTGTACGAAAGCAAACCATTTCCAATAGTGATTTATGTGTATTCGCCCTGATCCGTCCGCTATTACCTGTACTGACAGCTACTCTCGGCCTACTATAGACGTGAAGTAGGCGACGCGAAATGAACTGCCAACATTTTTGGAAATGCTCAAATGAAGTGAAAAACAATGTAAAAATGTTTGTCTAACACTACGTTCCCGCGCCGTGTTTGACCGGATAATATAAATCGACCTTTATACGGTATCTGGTCAGTAGATATCTTCAAATATTAAAGCTGGGTTTAAACGACATCACAAAATATCTAAGAGCAGAGATGGAATTCGAACCCACGACAGTTTGAACCCGGGCACTGGGGACTTGTAATAGAGGAAGCACACCTCTATTACAAGTCCCCAGTTCCCGGGTTCTAGCCCGAGAGCTGGTAAAAGTGTCAATTGGATTTTCAATTTATTATTAAAAAAAAATGAACGGGCGGATCGGGGTTCAATGAGATCGAATTTTACATTACAGTCACCATAACTACAGGGCTTTAGCCCCGGGACGCCAGCCTTTTGGGACGACAATTTTGTTTCCACTCATATATCAGTTTGACAACAACGGCCCTCGTCAAAGGTTTGACGGCTGGAGGGGCTTGAGAATAGCCGAGCGTGTAGCAATACTGTTGTTTACATGGCGAATTGCTATGGTTCCTCTATTGCAAGTCCCCAGTTCCCGGATTCTAGCCCGAGAGCTGGTATAAGTGTCAATTGGATTTTCAATTTATTATTAAAAAATAATTAATTGAAAATATGAATTGGTGCTAGGCCCAAATAACCTTAGCTGTTGGTGGTCTTTAAAACACACACACAGTGTCCTCCAAACAGTCCAAACCAATGTTTTGTTTGATACATTTTTAGAGTGTTTTGTGTCTGGAAAAAATAATATTAAGATTCACCTTGGCCGTTCGCGGTTGAAGGTTTTAGAAAGAGTGATATACGGCGACCTGTTAAGGGCGACACGCTTTTCTCAATGTCGCACGCGACATAACGATGACGTCACAAACCAGTTTGTACCGGTCGACATTGCGGCGCGTGTTTGAATAAATATCGATTATTCAACAATTCTTCTGAAAGTCAAGAAAGGTGTCGCCGCGAGATCGCGACTTTATTAAAAACGAGAAGTTTCATTTCCTACCCATTTTAGGCTTCACGAAAACAATACCCATCAAAAACAGACATGTAAGAAAATAGACCAAGTTCCTCGTCAGGGCTGCGTGTTTTGTTATCTGAAAAAAAAAAGTGAAATGTAGAAATTATGCCAAGTTCCTTGCGTACACGTTATTGAGACCCTTGAAAGCTTGCCAAGTTTGGTCTCGAAATTTATCAATTCACACAATATTTTTCATGTGCTTATCAAAACACTGCCAATAACGTGTAGGCAAGGAACTTGGCTATACAAACAATTTCAACCTTGAAGCAATAACAATTGTGACTATTTTTTTTGTTACATGTTGGGGGCGGTCTGCATCCCTCCCATACCGCTATCTAGCAAAATCCCTTACACAGGGGACTGTTTTAAGCATATATTTCAATTTGCAGAACAAAATGTTGGTAATCTTGCAGAACGATATAAATACCTAGGCGAGCAAGTTTTTCTTTAAGAGAGGGGGTTAATACCGACATTTTGTAATATGTCTCCCTCAACATCTTCACAAAAATAAGACCTTGAATAAATAACACCAAAAAATTGTCACTAGCTCTCGGTCTATTAGTCTGGGCCATAAATTACCTGGAATAGGTACCTAAAATAAGGAATCTCTAAAAAAGACCTAAAAAGGACTCGTAATGCAAGAACTGCCCGCATTTTACAAAAAAAAGGTTCGAATTTAATCGTTACTTAATACGGACCTGATTTTCAGTTAAGATTATTATTGCGTCGGCGTCGGGGGATCGGGGTAGTTATATTCTTGAACGTTCGTTTAGACTGTGACTGTTCGGTAAGCAATTGCATAGTGGAAACTCACAGTCTCTCGACAATAGGCTCGTGAAATGCGAGCCCCTTGGCGAGTTGAGACGCGGACGAAAGCTTGCCGCTTCACAAATTATTTCTCTCGTCCTTGAAACAGGTGCACCAGGTGAGAGACAGACATCGTCGCGTGCCACTGAATTTCGTGACCTTGACTTCTGTATTTGTGCAGACACCAAAATAGTGTAATAAAGAACAAAACTGTGCTATTTACAGTGGATTTCACGTAAGACGCAACACAGGCAAGTTTTGTTTACCTGGTATAGTTGTGGAAAACATTAATGCATTAGAGAAAATCGTTCTAAATACCTAAAATGCAACAGGATACTGAACAAAAACATACATCACTATCTACAAATATTATTAATGTTTTGCATAACTACCCCGGGTAGGTAAACAAAACTCGCCTATGATGCGTCTTAAGTGAGGGGGTTAATGCCGACATTTTGTTCTTCAAATTAAAATATATGCTTAAAACAGTCTCCGTAACAACATATTAAAATTTGAACCTTGAACTAATAATATAAATATCGTCGGGTACATGACACGTTTAGGGTGATCTGCCACCCTTTTAATACCGACCGATCGACCTGCAAATATTATAATGGCATTATTGGGTTCACCGACCAAGCTATACGAACAATTTCAGCCTTGAGGCAATAATAATTGTGACCATTTTTTATTGTTACATGTTGGGGGCGGTCTGCAACCCTCCCATACCGCTATCTAGCAAAATGCCTTACACAGGGCACTTTAATATGTCTCCCTCAACATCTTCACAAAAATAAGGCCTTGAATAAATAACATCAAAAAATTGTTATTAGCTCTCGGTCTATTTTAAAATGCAATATTACCAATTAAAATCAATTCTTTATAACAGCAAATATTAAAAACAATATACCCCGACGCTAATTTAATCGGGACAGCAAAAAAAAGGAAGAGGAGTCAACGGCAATTTAGAAATTAAAAAAAAAACGAAATTAAAAAATTATTCGGCTTGTGTATCGGACACTATATACTAATTATTTTTCAATTACTCAATTTGTTGTGTACGAAACGCAAAAGCTCAATTATTTGAAACGCGATCCTCGTTTGTTTTGCAAGAAACAACTGCGTACGATAATATTAATTGTCTGGGGGATAATTATTAGCGTTTAATGTTGGCAATGAAATGGCAATCTCGGCAATTATATTGTAGTAAAACGTGCAGAGCGTGGCCTGGCTTAAACCGACGGCGAAACTGTTGGGAGAAGTTTAGAGTATGCCGAGAACTAATGGCCGGTTTGCTTCACCTTTGGCTTTAGAATATTAGTCAATAAATAATGACCTTAGTTGCCGATCGTCTATAATCCTACTAGTCTGTGAGCCGGCATTAGAAAAATTCATCTGTTCTTATAGAACAAGATAACATTTAAAAGGAAAACAAGCCGTGAGGTGGGTCGTTTATTAGGACTAAAGTGCGACTCTTGAGATCCACACGACGAACTTCCGAGTTTGATAAATATTTAATAACAATAATAAAATTAGATATTACACAGAAAAGTAATCATTTTAATCATTAAAACATAATTATTATTTATTTTTAACAATAATTTAAAAAAAACGGCTGAACCGATTTTTATAAAATTTATGTCAGATCAAAATGACGTTAACACACCTCGATAGACACCCTTACGAAGTCGATATAATTTTTTATTCGCGAGATATTGTGTAAAATCTACTTTTTTGGAGTCTATTTGGTTAAGAAAAAAGAATGGCTGAACCGATTTTGAAAAAATTTCTTTCAGATCATATTTACGTTAATACGCGTCGATTGGCACCCTAACGTAGTCAATACCATTTTTCATTCTCGAGATTTCGTCTTAGAAAGAAATGGACACATATACGTACGTACATACGTACACACACAGGCATACACAGACATCTTTCTAAAAATAGTGTAGTGACCTTGAAACATAAAAATTTGTTATACATTTTGATTTGGATTTTCGGACCCATTACAATAACTTCCAAAGGGAAGTTAATAAAGGTGAGGACAGTGTGGTGTTAACGGTTAGCGCAGCCGACTTTTGGATCACATTGTCGTGGGTTCGAATCCCACCTGCGCTCATGGATGTTTTGTGATGTCATTTAGTTTTAAGGAAGTTGTTATTTAATATAATTAAGACGCTAATGATCTATGTTGTCGACGCGCCTATAATCTACAATAAATAAATAAATGATAAAGGTAATCAAGCTGTGGAAGGGCTGCAGCCTAAAAAATCCCGCTGCTATAATAACTTTAATAATCTAAAATAATGCTTTAAGGTACGTGCAGTATGGAGCTGGGATTCTAGATGCTAGCGTAGATCATAGCAGGGCTTGCTTAAATTAATGCATTGTTATATATGCGAGCGTACATAACGAAGCAGTGAGTGTAGCAGGTATAAGCGCTGTTACAAGAGCTGCTAAATACAAGAATGTATCTCACCATTCTTTCAGCGCGCTGACTACTACAATCAACGTGTGACAACTGTCAAATGGCCGTTACAAATTTCGGAATGGATGTGACTAGTTTAATAAATGAAATTTTGCCAGTTTTTATTTAATTTGTTTTGAGTTTTTTCTAAGACGTATTTAAAAGTGTTAGGTTCCATACGTACCTAAATATTCAAAAAACCGGTTCGGGTAAAATTTTAATTCTTGGTATAAATGATGAAATTCGCCATGTTTAGATCGTTTTCTATTAATAGGGTGGACATGATAGGTCCTACCCAAATTTGTATTTAAAATATACCACTTTGAAGCAGAAGAACACAAATATTCGTCTTCGCTATCTGACATTTCAAACGCGATTTAAGCTTGTATCAATGCTAGTATCAAAGCTTCGTTGTGCAAATCTATAAGCGCTTATAATTTCAGCCACCATCTACCATATATGCTACCATCTAGAATCCCAGCTGCGTACTGCACGTACCTTTAGAGTGAATGCGAGTAGGATAACCTTATGTGAGTCCGTGAGTGCAAGAGAACGCGTATATCGAGAGTCAAGTCAATTGAACACAGCCAATCAATGAGTGCAATGAAGGATCATTTTCCACGGATACTTTGATTTCAAACATAACTTTATGCTTAAGTTTATCATGGATACTATGGAGTGTAGAGGTAAGGAGAACTCTCTCTGCATATGAAAAAGCGTCCGTCAAAAGGCGATAAATTGGTGGCGCCACAATAGCAAGAGTGTAAATTTTAAAGGATGCGCCAAATAATACTAGAGTAGGACAGTGAAGTAAAGAAGAAAAGCATAACTTCCGCTTTTAAATGACGCTTTTTTCAAAAGAAAAACAGTCAAATATCATTGGTAAACTTGTAATGATGCATAAAATAGTAAATAAAGATAATCCCAATATAAATGAACGCCTGAAAAATTATTTAATTTTTTAACAATGATTGCTTTTATAAAAAATTACAAACGCAAAATTTAAAACACCTGCAAATACATACTTGAATTTGTCAATCAATTATATTCTTTTCATTTTTTTATAAAAATTCCACATAATAATTTTTGAAATTTCTTCAAAAGTAGAATTCTCTAATAAAAATTATTAAAAAACTGACATTTCTGATGTAAAACAGACCATGGAAATTAAATCACCGTCCACGTTATCTGACAGTAGTTATTTTAGGTTATATTTACAAAACTATTTTTAACTTTTGGACTACGCAAACAGTTGAGGTTTTGTATACTGCAGTTTTGTTATAACTACTCTAGTCATCAAAAATATTAAATTTTTCACCTCAGCGCACTTCACTCAGTCAATAACTGCTAAGTTCATTTCATACTCTCTTGCTATTTTAGCGCCACTCTGGAGAGATTTGGAACTGTTATTTACAGCTTACAGATGGACACTTTTGCAACTGTTCATCCATATGAGAGTGTTCTCCTTAACTCTACCCTCCATAATGGATACTTTGGATGTACTTCAAATTTAGTTTAAACATTTGCCTAGCCATGAATGCATTCTATCTTTGTCGCGCTACTCATTTTTTTTAGGTCTTCCTTTTTGCACTCATTTATTTTCAGTGTCCAAAATCGCTTTCGAATAAACCGTATAAATTCCATAACGCTTGACTTTCGCACTCACGGACTCACATAAGATTAAGGTTGTCCTACTCGCACTCACTCTTTAGCTTTATTTTAGCTACTTAAAGCTAATGGCGGCAGGATTTTTTAGGATGCCCTTCCACAGTTTAATTACCTATATTATCTTCCTTTAAAAAGTTATCTTATTCTAATGACAGGTTAGGGTATAGACTATATAGACTATTCACTACACCAATAAATCTTAAGTTAGACGCTAATGACCTCTGTTGTCGAGCGTCTATAATCTACAATTCATTCGTTAATAAATCTTAAGTTGGATTTCGCGGAATTTTGGTGCTTTCCGACCGTTGCCCGATTCAAATAAACGACTCAAAGAATGCCAATGGAAATCTCCATTTATGTTTGAAAATATCTGACATTATGAAATCTGGAAGGAAACAGTTATATCATATATTAATTTTTTACAGCCTCATTGATTTCTCTATTGTTTTTATGATTTTGAAAGAATTTTATGATTTCAATTAACATACTTGTTTTGTAAAAAAGTGTAGGCTTTCACGGCCGGCGTTAATAGAATTAAGATAAGAATCTTTCGGGCTTACGAACCGTGGTCTACTGGAATGGCTTCTTCTTCTTCCAGACGTTTCGCTTGCAACTGCGTCAAGCATCTTCAGTGGTGTGTTCGACGTGGTCGTAGTGTTCTTCTCGACAGCAGAACACCGAGAAGAACACTACGACCACGTCGAACACACCACTGAAGATGCTTGACGCAGTTGCAAGCGAGACGTCTGGAAGAAGAAGAAGAAGCCATTCCAATAGACCACGGCTGATAAGCCCGAAAGATTCTTATCTTAATTATACTTATTTTGACTTGTCACATACATTTTGTCAGTGTCGACTGTGATCAAATAAATATCTATCTATCTATTGACATAGCAAAGAACTTATTGCATGCAAGTACCCCTTATTGCTTAATAATTATAAATATTTCGACATGATTTGTTATAGAATTATTTCTGAAACTATACATTGAAAGCGATTTTAATTTCTTTATCATCGTGCTACTTAATTGGACCAATAGAATTGTTAATTTTTTTAGACAATGGATGCGATTGTGATTTGAAAGATAAATTTGTCCGGGTGATTTCGATGGTATTAGAATAAAATGGATATTAAATCTATTGTGTTATGATGGTTCCCTTATGCTTTTACTAACAATTGACTTTTACAACTATACACATTATATTCACGTAGATTGTACATGTTACGGGCAGCGTTGCCAATCTGTGAGGAATTACCCAAACTGCTGGGAAATTTGAGCTAATTGAAGAATTTGTGGGAAGAATGACTTACAGCACCCTAAGTACTGCCAACAGTGGCGGCGTTAGAGAGTGAGCCATGGCCCACCTTAAACTGTCTTGACCCACCCTGGAATAATCCCGTGGACAGTATGGCTCAGTTGGTAGCGTCGCAACCTCTGAATCAGACTGTCATGGATTCGAATCCCACCTCTGCTCATGGATGTTTTGTGATGTTATTTTGTTTTAAGTGATATATTATGATATTTGTTGTATTTGTGACGCTAATGACCTAAGTTGTCGACGCGTCTATAATCCACAATTGGGTTTTTAAACGAATTTTTTTTTTTACTTAAATGGAAGGACCACATCAAGTTTTATAGCAAAACTGTTTTTATTTAATTTTTTTGCTTACTAATTAAAAAGTTATATTTAAATAAAAATTAATTTTTAAACTCAGTTCCGATAACGCGCCGAAAGAATCCGAACGCGTGTGACGTCATTATGTTATCTATGGTCTTTGTATCCATGGTTACCAAGTTAAAAATTTATTATTTTTGATAGTATGTGTAATACATATACACAAATACCAACAAATGCAGACACATTTTAACATAACGACGTCACAAACATTCCTGGCGCGTTTTGAAGTCACGTGATATTTTTTAAATTTTTATACATTTTAATTAATTTTTAGTAATTTATCTATAGCTTTAAAACATTTTTTCTTTTCGATTTTCAATATTATTTATGTCAAATTATTAGAAAAAATTAAAAAATTAATATTTTTTTTTAAACTTAAATACCTAATTAAAAAAAACTGGAATAATCCCCAATATCTAGTTTATCTTTTAAATATACGTTTTTAATCCTCGAAATTTCAACAATTTTTCTTGTAAATTCTATAGCAAGTAATCTGGGTTAAAATTTTGACGAGGACTGAAATTTTGGGAACAAATGTTTAATTTATTTATTTATTGTAGATTATAGACGCGTCGACAACTCAGGTCATTAGCGTCTTCAACACAACAAAATATAACATATTTGTGTATTAAAATCCGCCAGCCGGCATACACAAACCGACTGGTACGAGCTCGGGTCCCTGGGAGCGCTAATTCCCAAAGAACATTGGAATGCAATTGCGATAACAACGACATCCCAGTGTCCCCCCTGGGGGAGGGAACAAATGTTATTGGCCCACCTTCAGAACACCATGCCCAAGTCTGGCCCATCCTAACAAAAAATCCTAGCGCCGCCACTGCTAGCCAATCTGAAAATATTGGTCATTACAAATTTCTTGAAATTTGAAAATTGTGATAACGAGGTTTTGAATTACGTTTCTTGTGTTTTATATCTTTTACCTGTAACATACTCTTAGAGTGTATAGGTGAAGCTTCGTGCATAATAATGTTAACTAAATGTGTATCGTTAATTCAGTTTATAACTTTCTCAACTAACAGTTTAGACAATAGATTATTAATCAGCTATATACAGGGTGATTCATATGAGTAATTCAAATAAACATGTGTCCGAAAATGCTTTCTAACGGAACTGGCTGCCACCGATAATACGATTTGATGTTCTCCATCGCACGGAAAACGCACGGAAGATGGAACTCGGCAATGCAAATGACGGAGGTTGACCAATCAGATTCCTTCCGTAATATTCAAACTTTACGGAAAGAATCTGATTGGTCAACCTCCGCCATTTGCATTTCTGAGTTCCGTCTTCCGTGCATTTTCCGTGTACATGGGAATTGGGACTGCTGCCTGACACCGATTTGATGTTCTCTATCATACATAATGATAATATTATGATGGAGAACATCAAATCGGTGTCAGGCAGCAGTCCCATGTGCACGGAAAACGCACGGAAGACGGAACTCGGAAATGCAAATGGCGGAGGTGGACCAATCAGATTCTTTCCGTAAAGTTTGAATATTACGGAAAGAATCTGATTGGTCAGCCTCCGCCATTTGCATTGCCGAGTTCCGTCTTCCGTCCCATGTACACGGAAAACGCACGGAAGACGGAACTCGGCAACGCAAATGGCGGAGGTGGACCAATCAGATTCTTTCCGTAAAGTTTGAATATTACGGAAAGAATCTGATTGGTCAACCTCCGCCATTTGCATTGCCGAGTTCCGTCTTCCGTCCCATGTACACGGAAAACGCACGGAAGACGAAACTCGGAAATGCAAATGGCGTAGGTGGACCAATCAGATTCTTTCCGTAAAGTTCCGTCGGAAGGGATTTTCGCGGACAGATGTTTATTTGAAGATTTTTAAAATGTTATTTGTGATTTTAAATCCCTATATTATTAAACGAGCAAATCTTGAATATATATGTACCTATGTAAATATTTTCTCAAAACGGCCCTAACGATTTGGATGAAATTATACTGAAAAGGGGTTTTGGGGGGCAAGAAATCGATCTAGCTAGGTCTCATCCCTGGAAAAATTCGTTTTCTTATTGATTTTATCATTTTAAAAAACAGTTTTTTTAACGTTATAAAACAGTGTCGTATGGTGAGTAGGCTTTGGAAAAAACAAACTATTTTCATTATTTATGTCAAATTACTCTGACAGTCAATCTTTAACTTATTAAAATAATCAATAATTATTTGAAAATATGTTATGTGGTATGACGTTACACTGACGTATAATAATATTATCTACTTATAGGTACCTATGTAATTTTTTTTCTTAAAAACGACTAACGATTTTGATGAAATGGGAACTTTAAGTACTATTTTTTTTAACTCATCCAAGCAAAGCTCGGTCATCCAGATATTATTATTAAAATCACAAATAAAATTTTAGCAGTGCTGCTGAGTAGACTTTTGTGCGGTGGGAATTCGACAGTCCTGGATTTATAAATAGGCCGTATAGGCCGCGGCCTAGGGGCGGCAGCGTCCTAGGGGCGGCAGATTTCAGAGGACGGTCACTTGATTTCAGAGGATAAAAGTCAAACACGTCCACTGGTTTTCTCATGGTTTTTTATACTTTCAATAAATCCCTACAAATTGTTCTGGGGAAAGGAGTTTTTCCTGTTTAAAACGCGTGAAAAATTATCAAAGGTCTTCATTGTCTCAAGAAAAAATGAATTCTCTGGCTCTTTACATAGAAGCAGAGATAATGAACACCATAAACTATGATGATTTTGCTATTAAAAAGGCCCGTAAAAAATTGTATATCTTGTTTCTTTTTTACGCTCTCTTTCTTAATGACTAATTCATTCGTTTATTTAAATAATAATTTTCCATTTGTAGTAAAGGAGACCCCTTTACTACAAATGGAAAATTATTATTTTAGAAAGGTATGTATGGGGCGGCGGAAATAAAGTGGCCTACACTCATAAAAAATATAAATCCGGCACTGGAATTCGAAAACTATAAATCTAATCTGACACAAATGTCAATTAAGTCTGTGATCGATTTAATAGCTGCGCGTTAATTTCAAATGCGAAACTGTTTAAGAGTTTAGATTGAAGCCGTCGACCACAAAATCCGGTAATGTCGGCAATGCAGTTATCAATCTTAGCATTGCGATGTTAGTTCAGCTTACATTCCGACTGCGCAAACTGCAAATGCAATTCACACAAGTCCCCCGACCCCACCCGTGTTATAATATATTATCATCAACCCCTTTTATAAAACCAACTTACGTCAGACATTTGCTTGTTGCTGAAGGCAATGGCATTTTAGCGTTCACTATATACGGGCTGGACCGAAAGTTATCATGAGACGAGAGTTTTGAAAATATCGTCCCATTTCAATAATGGGCATCCCATTTATGATTGCGTTCTACTCGGTTTTTACCATAAACGGCCTGTATTTTCTATTGTTGGAGGCGTTGCGTTATGAGCGGAACAATAGCCGTTATCGAGTGATGACTCTCGGTGTCATTCTTATAGTATTGTGTCTACACCTTAGACAGGAATCTAGATACGAAGTACAAGTGAGTGGAGTCGTTTCTGTTCCGGTCTCCACCCATACTCAAGGGTGGAGACCGGAACAATAGCCGTTGCCGAGTGATGACGTCTCGGTGTCATTCTTATAGTATTGTGTCTACACCTTAGACAGGATTCTAGAGACGAAGTACAAGTGAGTGGAGTCGTTTCTGTTCCGGTCTTCACCCATACTCAAGGGTGGAGACCGGAACAATAGCCGTTGTCGAGTGATGACTTCTCGGTGTCATTCTTATAGTATTGTGTCTACACCTTAGACAGGAATCTAGAGACGAAGTACAAGTGAGTGGAGTCGTTTCTGTTCCCGTCTCCACCCATACTTAAGGGTGGAGACCGGAACAATAGCCGTTGTCGAGTGATGACTTCTCGGTGTCATTCTTATAGTATTGTGTCTACACCTTAGACAGGAATCTAGAGACGAAGTACAAGTGAGTGGAGTGGTTCCTGTTCCGGTCTCCACCCATACTTAAGGGTGGAGACCGGAACAATAGCCGTTGTCGAGTGATGGCGTCTCGGTGTCATTCTTATAGTATTGTGTCTACACCTTAGACAGGAATCTAGAGATGAAGTACAAGTGAGTGGAGTCGTTTCTGTTCCGGTCTCCACCCATACTCAAGGGTGGAGACCGGAACAATAGCCGTTGTCGAGTGATGACTTCTCGGTGTCATTCTTATAGTATTGTGTCTACACCTTAGACAGGAATCTAGATACGAAGTACAAGTGAGTGGAGTCGTTGCTGTTCCGGTCTCCACCCATACTTAAGGGTGGAGACCGGAACAATAGCCGTTGTCGAGTGATGACGTCTTGGTGTCATTCTTATAGTATTGTGTCTACACCTTAGACAGGAATCTAGAGACAAAGTACAAGTGAGTGGAGTGGTTGCTGTTCCGGTCTCCACCCATACTCAAGGGTGGAGACCGGAACAATAGCCGTTGTCGAGTGATGACTTCTCGGTGTCATTCTTACTACGAGCAGAAAGGCGGAGATTACTGGAATTTGACACCTACCTTCCAAATTTCATCTATACAGATTGTATCAAATTAAACCTGTGCATAGGACGTTCTGTGTGTAAGATAGAGATCGATATAAAGCAATAAGTAAGAAAGAGATAAATGATCGCTAATAGGAAGTTTCTGTAGTTACTGAAGACTACTGAAATTATAAAACAAAAATGACGCTATCAGGTTGTATTATTTATTTACAGTAACTACAGAAACTTCCCATTAGCGATCATTTATCTCGTTCTTAGTTATTGCTTTATATATCGATCTCTCTCTTACACACAGAACGCCCTATGCACAGCTTTAATTTGATATAATCTGTATAGTGCCAATATACTCCGAGTAAAATGGGTATGACATAGGGACAGGCGGACGGATAGGACTAAATTATAGGGGTTCCGTTTTTGCCCTTTGGCTACGGAATCCTAAAAACGTCCAGTTCATTGACACCCAACGGAGACCATGTGCTTTATATTATAAGATCGATATAAAAGTGTGAACTGTTTGTTTTTGTCGTTGTGTATACAAATAATGTAAACATACGGCATATATCTGTCTGTCTCTGTCATATGATCATCGACCTCTTTATTGGATCAATTAGCAGTTGAGTTTTTATGAATCATTTCATCAAATTGACTTAGCAGACGCGCGCGACGTACGGGAAACGCCGTTATCAATAAAAAAAAGTCAAACAAACATACCGATGTTTGACTCATCTTCGACGTTGCCATATCCATTCATGTTTTGCCGCAGCGAATGGGGATCGATGCAGTGCCGGATTTAGGGGGGAAGAAACCCGGACGACCGCCCCGGGTACCACGCTCAAGAAGACTAGCGGACTAAGCCCGTCGGAACCCGGGGCGGCAAAACTAAATGAGGCCCCCGGTCTGCTTAGAAATTGATGTATTTGTAGTGTAAATTTCATAAAAAATGAATAATATAGATGTAATGGCTGCAGACAAGAAAAATCAAATATTTATAATAAGCCTACCTACGTTTATTTTTTGTATACGTACGGGGCCTCCAACTTCAAACTGCCTCTTACTTATTAAACATATTTTGGCCTTGTTTGGGATTTGATTAAGAAGAACTTCTCGAGATTTGGAGACCCCCCCCAGGATCAAAGGCCCGAGGCGAGCCGCTTTCTTTGCTCCCCCCCCCCTAGTCCGCCCCTGCAAGGGGGCTCTAGCGGTGCTCCTTGACCCGCGAATCAAATCAGTTGAATGCTAGTCAATTAAAAAAAAAGGCGTTCTGATTTCTTCTTGACGTCTCTCGACGGTAATAATATAGAGATAAAATAATGCGAGGCGAAAAATGTGTGACGCGAACTACTATTATTATACCCCCGGGGGGGGGGGGGGGCATTGGAATGTGGTTGCTATCGCAAATTGCATTCCGCAATGTTCTTTGGAAATTAGCGCTCCCAGGGACCCGAGCTCGTACCAGTCGGTTTGTGTATGCCGGCTGGCGGATTCTAATACACAAATGGATTATTTGTTGTGTTGAAGACGCTAATGACCTGAGTTGTCGACGCGTCTATAATCTACAATTAATTAATTTACCATTATTATAGTTACGCCAGTTTGTTTGTTAAGTCATGTTGATAATTTCAATTCAAAAAATTATTAATTATAAGATAAAAGAAGTAGTTCTACGTCTTCGGTTGCAGCACAATATTATTTTTAAACGGTTTTATTTAGCTTGACCCCGTATATTTGTTTGTTTGTTACTATCTTTGTTTCAAATCTTGCGACAACTTTTTCAACTACTTCTACTTAACCGATTCTTATGAAACTTTGCACACACATTGAGTTCCCGTGACAATACAATATTATGATAATTTCAACTTGGTAACGAGGATCTGATGATGGAATCAGGAGGTGGACAGTTGAAAGGATGAGGATTTTGCATAATGATACGGGCCAGAAATCAAACTAAAAACTAGAAAATAAAAATAGGTAAAAAAACTTTTAAGTTAAACGGTTTTATTTGAAATCATCAGCTGTACCAAAAACTAGAAAATAATTAGGACACAAACCAAGGGGCACTTTGTGTCACTGCGTCAGCAGAATAAGTAATAATCTGGAACTTAGACTAAAATAAAAACGTGGGGCGCATAAAAATCTGTAGAACGACTGTATAATTATTAAATAAGAACGGCTTGTCTAAAAAAATGTGTCTCCAAGTCCATCAACAGAAATATTTCAAATGCGCCCCACGTTTTTATTTTAGTCTGTTAAAAGTCCCAGATTATTACTTATTCCGCTGACGCAGCGACACAAAGTGCCCCTTGGTTTGTGTCCTAATTATTTTCTAGTTTTTGGTACAGCTGATTTAAAATAAAACAGTTTAACTTAAAAGTTTTTTTACCAATTTTTATTTAAAGTTATTTTTATATGTTGCGGCCGTAAAAACGATGTTCTGCGTAAATAAATTTTTTATTGAAGTTATTTCATGTACTGATTATAACTTAGAAGTAATTTTAAAGCAGGGGTCGTTAATGATCTCTTAATTGAATCGTAATTAATGTAATTGGACGGAATAATTAAAATCACTTCGACCCTATATATGTATAGTTGGATGAGGTTAATGGCGCTCTCTCAAATACTGCAGTGAATTCCACTTAAGAAGCAACATAGGCGGGTTTTGTTTATGGAAAACATTAATGCATTAAGGTACGTGCAGTACGCAGCTGGGATTCTAGATGGTAGCATGTATGGTAGATGGTGGCTGAAATTATAAGCGCTTATAGGTTTGCACAACGAAGCTTTGATACATTGATACAAGCTTAAATCGCGTTTGAAATGTCAGATAGCGAAGACGAATATTTGTGTTCTTCTGCTACAAAGTGGTATTTTTTAAATACAAATTTGGGTAGGAGCTGTCATGTCCACCCTATTAATAGAAAACGATCTAAACATGGCGAATTTCATCATTTATACCAAGAATTAAAATTTTACCCAAACCGGTTTTTTTAATATTTACGTATGGAACCTAACACTTTTAAATACGTCTTAGAAAAAACTCAAAACAAATTAAATAAAAACTGGCAAAATTTCACTTATTAAACTAGTCACATCCATTGCGAAACTTGTAACGGCCATTTGACAGTTGTCGCACGTTGATTGTAGTAGTCAGCGCGCTGAAAGAATGGTGAGATACATTCTTGTATCTAGCAGCTCTTGTAACAGCGCTTATACCTGCTACACTCACTGCTTCGCATATATAACAATATATATATATAAAAATATATATAACAATACATTAATTTAAGCAAGCCCTGCTATGATCTACGCTACCATCTAGAATCCCAGCTCCATATACTGCACGTACCTTTAGAGAAAACCGCTTCACAATGCAATATCCGAACAAAAACATGCATCACTATCAATATTTTTAATAAATACAGAAATAGTAGATTGTATATCAAGTTGCGTAATGACTTATATTACTGACGAGTAAGTAACATTATGTTAAAACGAGCATAGGGAGTTTTAAGTCACACGAGTCATAATATCATTACGCAGGAGATATATTTGGTATTTTTTGCCATATACCCACTATAAAATATCTGATTTTCACTTGATTTTCAAAACATTTTAACAGTTCATTTTGTGTCGCCAGCTTCACTTCTATAGTAGGCCGAGAGTAGCTGTCAGTAGGTAATAGCGGGCGGATTAGGCGAATAAACATTAATCGCTATGGAAATGGTTTGCTTTCCCACACTAGTGTGGAAAAGATACGTTCCCACCCACCGGTCTGTTAAAAGTCACTTTACATGTATGTAGGTATGTAAAGCAGCTATTTAATAGTGGGTATGGCAAAAAGTTAATTACAGTATATTTTTTTTTTGTAAATGACCTAAGTTGTCGACGCGTCTATAATTTACAATAAATTAATATATTTTTTAAAGTAAAATATTGTTAGTCATTATTGTTAGTGATGTATGATTTTTTTGAGTGAATGTTGCATTTTATTGTGTGTGTGTTTTTAAAGACCACCAACAGCTAAGGTTATTTGGGCCTAGCACCAATTCATATTTTCAATTCATTATTTTTGTTTTTTAATAATAAATTGAAAATCCAATTGACAGTTTTACCAGCTCTCGGGCTAGAACCCGGGAACTGAGGACTTGTAATAGAGGAACCATAGCAACGCCATGTAAACAACAGCACCGCTACACGCTCGGCTATTCTTAAGCCCTGTTGCATTTCAAGTGAAACGATTTTCTCTAATGCATTAATGTTTTCCATAAACAAAACCCGTCTTTGTTGCATCTTTAGTGAAATTCACTGTACGTATGCTTTCCGACATTCGATTTGTACCGCTTAGAATATCGACTTAAAGTTGATACTCTTAAATCAACTGTTGATCGCAATATTCAGTGAACTTAATGTAAAATATTGTAACAAAACTGTTCTCATACGTGGGTGGAATAAATTATTTATTTACAACAATTAAAAATGTAACAAAAATGGATAACAATTAAATGTAACAATTATATCTCTATTCTAACAATCAACACTGTTTATATAATAATAACACGAACAGTAATTCTTAAACGAACTGAAGCGCTTTAATTTGTATGCTGTATTTATTTCAACTGGCACTCCACTCTCGTTGTTCTCTCCGGCGATTGCTCTTGCTTATATAGAGCTAGCAGCTTGACCCCCTCACGCTCGCGTGCTTTCCAGAACATTCCTGTGTCTTCGGTATCATGCCACGCCTCATCATTGTTACTTGTTCTCGATGCTTCTATTGTCGCCAGCGGCGTATCATCTGGGGTTTTACTACAATATTTTCTGTGACTGTTGGGCTTCAGAATAGCCGAGCGTGTAGCGATGCCGTTTATATAGCGTTTCCATGGGCCATGGCTCCCTCTAATACAAGCCCCCAGTTCCCGGGTTTTATTCCGAGATCGTTTTGTGTCCAGTATCTATACGACTTCTTCAGCAACTATAAGAATATTATTGTTGCTGAAGAAGTCGTAATTAACGACGAAACGTTCAGCATGAATCAAAAAAGAAAATTCTAAAAGTTTTATTTACCAATGTCCTTCTCCCCACGATGAGATTTAATATTATAATTATATAATTAAATGAATGCATAATGACTGCAAACAGTATATGAAACACCTGCTGTAAAGAACAATGACGTAACACAATGCTGTAATCAGGAAAAATTCATTAATTCAAACCTATGTCACCGTAGGGATTTTAACCCTAAACTTTCCACTATCGCGGCGGACTGAGTTGACATTACTCAAGTGACACAGTGATTACAGCATTGTTCTTACAACAGGTGTTTCATATACTGTTTGCAGTCATTATGCATTCATTTAATTATGTATTTGTTCACGACGGCCGTGTTAAAATTTGTATTTATTATAATTATAGTTTAGAAGTTCCAATTGATCAAAAAACTAATAAGTTATTTTTTTTCAGGGTGATTCACCGTTTGGCAAATCAGAGGCTTACATTAAACTAGAACAACTGGGCGAAGGGTCGTACGCCACTGTTTTTAAAGGTTATAGCAAGTAAGTGAAATGTGACTTTTTTCGATTATAATTAATTAACTGTAAAAAATGAATTTGCGTCTCCCGTTTAATAGGCGATACCGTCTCTTCCAAATTACTGACTTTAGAATTGAATTGAATTGTGGATTATAGACGCTCGACAACATTAGCGTCTGAAGACTATTGACTTTACAGTATTTCCATAGCACGTCGTTTCTCAATCTAGGGGTCGCGTTCCCCAGGGGGGTTGCAGTCAATCGCAAAAAATAAAATACTTAAGTACGAAAAAACCTTTTGTTTGTTAATCGTAATCAAATGGTACATAGTTGATATTGATGGCTTTAATTTGATAACTTAAGGAACCTGACTAGATGCTCGATGAGCTCAGCTGTTGAGCGTCTATAATCTACAATTGTCTCTATCTAAAAGAATCTGATGGCTACTGTAAAAAAATAACTACATATTTCATTAGAAATGAATAAACCATAGAAGACAAATTTTTAACTGTATCTTTACAACTACGCGCAATTCATGTTTTCACATACATAATATTTTAAGTATGTCTATATGTTCCACTTTTCGCCACCATGGGCGCTGTAAGCACTTACGGCCGTATTCATAGTTAACCCTTAAGTAGTAAAGGACATTTACTCATACCCTCAAATCGAATATGCGTTTCATAGTCAAAATTGACGCCTGTAAGGGCCCTTACATCACCCTCACCTTAAGGGTGGATAGTATGTCCCTTAAGTGTCGAAAAAGTAAAAACAGTAAAACACATGAAAAACACGCATTTATATCAAAAATGACAACTAAACACAATCGGTCTGCAGTATGACCTACTGTTCTAAAGGAAAAAATCATGAAGATTTACTATAATTCTTCCCTCACTCAAGGAAATGACTATGAAACGCTCCTTTGAATAAGGTGCCCTCAGCACTTAAATGACAGGGTCACCGAAGGGACCCTTATCACTTACCTTAAGGGTTAACTATGAATATGGGCATTAGTCTATAGCTACTCAAGGTCACGCACATGGCGAATAAACTAGTCACGCGGCGAAAAAAAAAAAACATACAATGACGAGCCTGTCAATATTTTAAGTCTGTCTAAATGTTCCGCTATTCGCCACCATGGGCGCTGTAAGCACATAGCGAATAGACTAGTCGCGCGGCGAAAAAAAAAACAACGTACAATGACGAGCCTGTCAACGTTTTAAGTATGTCTAAATGTTCCGCTATTCGCCACCATGGGCGCTGTAAGCACATAGCGAATAGACTAGTCACGCGGCGAAAAAAAAAACAACGTACAATGACGAGCCTGTCAACGTTTTAAGTCTGTCTAAATGTTCCGCTATTCGCCACCATGGGCGCTGTAAGCACATAGCGAATAGACTAGTCACTCGGCGAAAAAAACAACGTACAATGACGAGCCTGTCAATTTTTTAAGTCTGTCTAAATGTTCCGCTATTCGCCACCATGGGCGCTGTAAGCACATGGCGAATAGACTAGTCACGCGGCGAAAAAAAAACAACGTACAGTGACGAGCCTGTCAACGTTTTAAGTCTGTCTAAATGTTCCGCTATTCGCCACCATGGGCGCTGTAAGCACATAGCGAATAGACTCGTCACTCGGCGAAAAAAACAACGTACAATGACGAGCCTGTCAATTTTTTAAGTCTGTCTAAATGTTCCGCTATTCGCCACCATGGGCGC
Source organism: Mongoloraphidia duomilia (assembly GCA_039654895.1). NCBI lineage: Eukaryota > Metazoa > Arthropoda > Insecta > Raphidioptera > Raphidiidae > Mongoloraphidia > Mongoloraphidia duomilia. Next base: position 6,888,824 of record CM077527.1, on the reverse strand, counting down.
TGTAAGCATATGGCGAATAGACTAGTCACGCGGCGAAAAAAAAACAACGTACAGTGACGAGCCTGTCAACGTTTTAAGTCTGTCTAAATGTTCCGCTATTCGCCACCATGGGCGCTGTAAGCACATAGCGAATAGACTAGTCACGCGGCGAAAAAAAAAACAACGTACAATGACGAGGCCTGTTTGTGTTGCAGTTTGACAAATCAAGTAGTAGCGTTAAAGGAGATCCGTCTTCAGGAAGAAGAGGGCGCACCGTTCACGGCGATACGTGAGGCGTCCCTCCTCAAGGAGCTGAAACACACCAACATAGTGACGCTGCACGACATAGTACACACGCGGGAAACGCTGACGTTTGTGTTCGAGTACGTGCACACCGACCTGTCGCAGTACATGGAAAGACATTCGGGCGGCCTCGAACCCAGGAATGTCAGACTGTTCCTGTTCCAGTTACTTCGAGGACTTGCCTACTGCCATAAACGGAGGGTTTTGCACAGGGATGTTAAGGTGAGATAGACTTTTGAAGTAGTGATGTGCCGGATATCCGTATCCGATCCGTATCCGCGGATATCCGAGGGAAAAGAAAGATCCGTATCCGTTAGTTTTTTGGCGGATCTTTTACGGATATTTTACCTTGTCAATTTTCAATTCATAGATAAAATTTTATATATATAGGTAATTAGGTAATAATGAAAAACAGTTAAATTCCATTCCGATTATTTTTTATTTTTTAATATCGTGGTCAATAACTTTTTCCCATAACAGATAGTCTCTTTCCAAAGGTCGATGTGCAATATTTAGTATTTACCGCCGCGTACTCTAAGAAAGTTAAGATCCGTATCCGTATTCAGATCCGTATCCGCGGATATACATTTTTAACGATCCGGCACATCACTATTTTGAAGGGTCGTTTTCATTAGAAATTCGAGGTCTTTTAACCGACCTCAAAACTATAAAATAGCTAAGTACTTTCGATGCATGCATACCGGCCTGTATTGGGTCATTCAAGGCCTGGCCCATAATAGTACATTGTGCCACAAGGAAGGAAATGTAGTAATTTTCTCCCCTGTTGCACATACTATTTTTTCTCCTGCCAGGCTGAAAGTTCGCAAAATTGAAAAAAAATATTATTTTTATTTTATATTATTATTAAAATTATTAAAAAATAATTTTAAAGGAATGTGTAGGAGACAGAAGTAGGTGCGTGCGAGCCGGCATAAGTACTATTGCGCACGCGCACTTGTACGTACCACGGGAATAAAGAGCGACTTTGTTCCCGCTTGGCAGGGACGAAAATACGAACTTTCGGCTTAGGTAGGAGAAAAAATCAATTTTTAATCGCTCAACTGTTTAGTTGTCTATCAAAAGTCCGTGGGATCAGAAGGGACTGCGCATACTATCGACACTGTAGTTGTACGACAAAAAAAATCATAAAACCGCATCGAACGTCTTTTGATTTTTCTGTCGAACAACTATCGTCGGCAACTTATATCCACAGCTGTGCATTGACGCTAGCATACGCTCGACTAAATAGTTGTTCGGCCGCCCATTAGTTTAATAGTGAAATTATGGCACAACTGATTGATCGTATGCGCACCTCTAACAACTAAACAGTTTAGTCGAGTTGAAATCGCGACACGTACACAACTCGACTAAACTGTTTAGTCGTGGAAAAAATAATTGTGTTTATGCGCCTAGCCTAACAGGCAGGCGTGTCGAAAGTATTTTCAAAACATAACTAGTGCGGTAAGTAAACGGTTATGTTTATTCGCTCTTTCGGCCTGCTATTACATACTCACGGCCTAAATGTAAAGATGGCGACGCAAATGAACTGTCAAAATTTTTTGAAAATATTGAAAATGAAGTGAACAGTCGGTGTTTTGTAGTGGATATAGCAAAAAATACCATACATATCTCGTGCGTAATGGTATTATGACTTGTTATCGCTCGTTTTTACATACTGTCACTACTCGTCAGTAATATACCCCATTACGCATCTCGATATACAATCTACTATTGATACATTTTTAGAGTGCTGGGTCTCCAAGTCACTATATGAATATTGTGAAGTATTAGAAATACCTTGTATTATGTCCGTCTTGAGACTTCTTGTGAATTTACACTACGCGTTTCAGCAACGAGTTGCCATCTTCAGGTGTGGTTAATTATTTTTTTAAAAACACACATTGAGTATTCGTAACACTATTATGATGCACACACACTCAAATTTCCATTTCATTTACCTATAACTATATAAATCATAAAATCTCGAAATTTAAATCAGTACTTCACAAACCACGACATAATACACAGTGCTTAGCATCATAATATTATATAGTGTTAAGAATACTCAATGTGTGTTTTTTAAAAAATAATTAACCACACCTGAAGATGGCAACTCGTTGCTGAAACGCGTAGTGTAAATTCACAAGAAGTCACAAGACGGACATAATACAAGGTAGACCTCGCGCGGCGAAAGATGAAGCCACCGCGTCATAGTAACGTGAATGCATTGCGCCCGCCTTCTAGCTTGCTATTGGCTGTTTATTGTCATGAATAGTAGTTTGCCAAAATTGTACCTAACGTCATAAAACCCAATGTGCAGTTTTGTGTACACGGCACTGTCTGCGGGCAAGCATATTATTGATGACGTGCCTGGCTTCATCTCTCAGTGTCGAGTGTTTTCTAGAGGTGGAATTATAAAACCCAATGTGCAGTTTTGTGTACACGGCACTGTCTGCAGGCAAGCAGGCGTTCACTAGCATATTATTGATGACGTGCCTGGCTTCATCTCTCACCGCGGGCACTCTATTTCTAATACTTCATAATAATCTACTATTGTATGTTGTTTCAGCCACAAAACCTTTTAATCAGCGAAATAGGAGAACTGAAACTAGCAGATTTTGGCTTAGCCCGTGCCAAGTCTGTACCTAGTCATACTTATTCGCACGAAGTAGTGACGCTATGGTATCGGCCTCCCGACGTCTTACTCGGAAGCACTGAATATTCGACGTCGCTCGACATGTGGGGCGTCGGCTGTATCTTCGTAGAAATGCTTACGGGCGTACCGACGTTCCCGGGCGTTCGCGACACGTACGACCAACTCGATAAAATATTTAAGGTCTGTGTGCATTTTTTTTTCCTTTGAAGTCTATTAAAACTACAAGGCGTGGTCATAATCAAACGTTTGTTGAACAACGTCGTCTCCGACCTGTTGCAACTTTGACGCGTTTCTATTTGAGTTCTGGTCTTTTTTAGATGCTCGGTACTCCGACTGAAGAAGACTGGCCAGGCGTAACGCACTTGCCCGGTTATAAACCGCAACGATTAGGTTGGTATCGGCCGAAACCGCTAGGCGTGTGCTGGCCCCGATTACACGATACTCCGAACGGCGAGGCAATGGCCGGCGTTCTGCTTCAGCTCAATCCGGACAAACGTATCGGAGCTGGGCCCGCGTTACAGCATCCCTACTTTTCTGGCTTACCTAGAAAACTGTTCAACTTGCCCGATGGTAAATATTAAACAAGGAGACACGGTCTTCTTTAGAGGTGGAGAACTATCGGTATCGATATTTTTGACTATCGAACGCTATCTTTACTATATATATTGTTTAACATGATTTAAAGGCCTATCGCGACTGTTAAATATTAACACTTTGAAGGACACTAACGCCGCATGGCGTTACGTAAACATACAAAAATGTGACACAACGCCGTGCGGCGTTACCACTTTTACCGATCGGTTTGACTGAACGCAAGACGACGTCTTGTTTTCTATAGAAAATAGTAGTAGCCAAATTCTTACTGTCACAAAACGTACAAACCAAAGCATCGTAGTGTCACCCAATACTGATTTATCCCTGCATGCAGGCAAATTGATCAGTAAAACTGGGTGACGCCGTTCAGCGTTGTATTGAATCTTCTCGTGACGCTCTGCGGCTTTAGTGTCCTTCAACGTGTTAATAAATACAAACAAATGCTTACGTATGCATTACTATATGAATCACTTCGAGTAACGATTACTGCAGGTAATCATACTTTCGGATCATATCGAGTAACGATTAATAGCGAATAATCGTATTTTTTGATATCGAGTAACGATTAGTGTCAATATTAAAAGTGACCACAAAACACCAAACCACTTAACACTTTCTTCAAGAGAAAGAAGGAGAGTGGTCTGATGTTATGGAGTTAATTTTAATAGTCAGTGTTTTCACATAAAAGGTTCCATAACTCTTCTAGAGATTAATGAAACGATTGCTCGGTAACGTATACATCAATACTGACTATCGATAGAATTAAGATAAGAATCTTTCGGGCTTATGAGCCGTGGTCTACTGGAAGAGGGCCTCAAACTGAACAAAGCTTGGTTCCCAGCTTTGAAAAATACCCGTCCAAAACCACGGAAGAAAAAATCCAATTTAACAAACAATAATCATGGACACACCTATTCCGAGGTCAGCTGCACCATAGACCAATCACAGGCCAGTCCCCTACCAGATACCATACCTAAAAATACCTCTGCACAACTCGGTACCAGTACACTCGACAGCAGGACACCGAGACATCTTCAGTGGTGTGTTCGACGTGGTCGTAGTGTTCTTCTCGGTGTCCTGCTGTCGAGTGTAGCAGGACAGCAGGACACCGAGAAGAACACTACGACCACGTCGAACACACCACTGAAGATGCTTGCCGCAGTTGCAAGCGAAACGTCTGGAAGAAGAAGATGCCATTCCAGTAGACCGCGGCTCATAAGCCCGAAAGATCCTTATCTTAATTCTATTAACGCCGGCCGTGAAAGCCTACATTCTTTTATGACTATCGATAGTTCTCCGCTTCTATTTTTCTGGTGGTGACGTGCTCTTTTCAGTTTCATTTTGATCGTTTCTGTTTCAGACGTCTCAATATTCAGTGTAGAAGGTGTCTATTTACATCCGGAGAAATGACACATGAGTGTTAAATGAGCCAAACTAAATAATAAACATTGCACCAACTGTTTTTGTTCTATTGACGAATGATAAAATAGTAAATAAAACAAAAACAATATTAGCTAAAGACGCAGTTGGAATTTAAATGAAAATAATAGTTTTTTCTTTAGAAAAATCAACTAGAAAAAAAAACTCATACTTCCACAAGAAATATTTATTCTTGTTTAATGCATTTTTCCAAACATACAAAATGGTGAAAACTGGAGAAGAGAATATCGTTCGACTGTCGCCGCCATCTTCAATCAGTCACGTATTTCGACGAAAATATAAAAAAAATAATTCCTCAGGGTTTCGATGGTAATCAATTTTGTCATTGCTACATTGCTGTGTGTTCTTCAATCAACAAATTTTGTTATTAAAGTGACTGACTCTTAACCAAAAAAAACAAAAACGAATTCGTGTTAAAAAAATAAATGAAGGCATTATTTATATGTCGTACTTTTTTCGAACGGTTATCGATAATGAACCATACATTACGACAGCTATCATGGAATTTTCTGCAAAATTGTGCGCTTTTGTCAAAATTTTTGTATAGTTTTTTTAAAAACGTGGGGTTATGTTTCGTTGCAACTTAGAACAAGGGCCTCAGCAACTTAAAGAACGGGACCAAATTTTAAGCCAGAAAAGCTTGTTTGTTCTATTGTTGTTTATTTAATTAGTCATAATAAGAAAGTGTTTGTTTTTTCAGAATGTTCATGACTTCACATAAGTGTTCAGCGTTTGGCTTTAAATAATGTCCTTTTCGACTGCTGTAATTTTGAAACGCTTCGAAAATTGTTCAAGAAAACTTTGTGATAACGTTTTAAAAAATAGTGTTTTTACAATTCGCGATTAACGTGCACCGTGTCGCCGCGATACGAATTTAGATTGAACTAACCATGAGAGATTGACAGATTATTTCCTTGTTTTGTTTACTTGTCAAATAAAATGGAAAAAGCTGAACTAATAAAATATTGTGCCGTCCCGCAATGCGAAAATTTACGAGACATTTTTTACGGCACAAGCGAACGAACTGTTGACAATTGAACACAAATCTCTTATACGGCCATCTTGGATGGAACGTTACTGCCATCTGTAGGGAACTTTATTCGCGAATTTGAAATATATGATTGAAAATTCGGTAATAAATTTTCACTATTTTTTTAATAAGAATGCACTGAAAAAATGATTTTGCAGAAAATATGGCCAAAGCTTTAGACTGTTAAAATATGTTTAATTTTGTTACGAATGATTTAAAAAAAAATATAATTCATTACTTGTTAGTGTCTAGAAATTTTCAAATTTTTTATAAATAATTGATTAGCGACTAAAGAAACTAATTGAGTTATTGTAATGCCTAATTAAAATATAGTGATAGAAAAATATACAACTAGAATTTGTATTGTTGCACATGTTTATATTTCCGATGTAGTTTTTTGTAAAAAAGAAAATCATCTTTCAAATATGTGAACAAATTATGCCAAAATGAAAATTCTTTGTGACTATACCATAGGAGAACATTCGATCGAAACATATTTAAATACGATAACAATCACGACCTCTTATAAAAACTGCTAAATCTATCTTAAAAACGAAAAACTCGGGTCGCAGTGCCAAACCCTGCCGACAATATAGTGTATTTGCTAATACAGGCCATGTGGCTTTAATACGTGAACTTAAGTTTGTTTTTGGACAAAATAAAAAATTTAACCCCTTAATACATCCCTTAAAATAATATTTTTTTCTTAATTTCAATATTATTATCAATGCAACCTCTGTACCACATTAAATACACCCTTCCATAAGTAAATCCGTATCAACAAACTAGTGTTTTCATAAAATTTGAAAGTCCGGTCCTGTCGGGCCGATTTTATTAAAATTTTAGCAGCACGTTTTAATCTTTACTAAAGAGTTAAATTTCAATTTTGAAACGATTCTGACAATTTTTTCGGTATTTTTGGGCCCAAAAACTTTTTGGAACCCCTAAATACAACCCTGAAAATGGTCTGATCGGGCCCATTTTAAATAGGCTTCTTGCGGTGATGGGTTCCAATGTGTGTACCAAATTTCGTTTCAATCGATTAAGTCTGTCGAGAGTTATCGTGTACACACATATATATATAAATATATAAATATATATATATATATATATATATATATATATATATATATATATAAATATATACATACATATATATATAAACATTTTCAAAAATGGTGCCAAATTGTTCAGGAGGCTATGAAACGTCGAGAAATTTTGGTCCGACCCCTAGGTCCCGCCATCCGACCGACGCCAATAGTGTATGTGCCATATTATGGCAAATACACTAATAATACTCTTTTATGATGTACATATTTTAACTAAGGTAATAATATCTAAATTCGCAATGAGCCATTTTCGTGAGAGTATTTCTTTCAATTATCCACGAGAGGCAGCACTTGTGGTAGGTACAAACATTATTTATTCCCCTTAGTGTCGTGTCATTTTAGTGGTATAACTTAATTATTTAATTAATTTAATAATAATAATTAAGTTATACCACTAAAATGACGCGACACTAATGGGGAATAAATAATGTTTGTACCTACCACAAGTCCTGCCTCTCGTGGATAATTGAAAGAACTACTCTCAGGAAAATGGCTTATTGAAAGTAAATGCAGATGTCAGCACTTCGGACGTCTATGTGGGGTTAAATCGGACCCCACATATGACGACTTCGGATTCGAACACCAGATGTCAGCCACTTTGATTTTAATTGCGACTAGGTATTCCAATCATGCTATGCATCGTGAGAATTGTGTGCCGCCATGATAAGTGTGTCAAGAAATCTAAACATAGTCAATACAAATTAAGAAAAATCGCAGGATAGTGGACAAAATATTTGATTTATTAAATGTACAACGTTTCGTCTATAGATTTAGACTTTTTCAAGTATATTTAATAAATCAAATATTTTGTCCACTATCCTGCGATTTTTCTTAATTTTATTATAATCACGATGGACACGATTTCTAATATAAATAGTCAATACTAGCGCCGCTGGCCGCACCATGGCTAACATACTAAACTAGTGAATTATGATCTATTGCTAATTTCTCGAATCAAAATAACACAGTTGTAATTAATTACTAAAAATATATTTAAAAAATTGGAATGGATGTATTTTGATTCAACAAATAAGCAATAATCTACGATAGTTCATTAGTTAACCATGGCGCGGCGCCACTATTGACTATATTTAGTTGTCTTGAACACACTATAGATGGCGCCACAACTTGACACAATTCCCGTGATGCATTTGTATGATTGGAATACCTATTGATATACAGGGTGAGTTTTAAGTTGATGCTTTTTTTTTTACAGCGTGTAAAAATCAAATAGACGAGCAAATATTTCAAATAGTTTTTTTATCAAAACTCAAAAATAAGAGAGAAACAGCCTTTCGAAGTTTAAATAAATTTTATTAAATTTTCTTTAATTTTGAGGTCGGTCCTGGGGTTATATTATGTCACTATGGAAATATGTTATTATTATCAAGTATTCACAGAAATTGTTCGAAGTTGTCCCCGTTTTGTTGGACACAAAGATGCGTGAACAATACACATACTTGATATTAACAACTTATTTCCATAGTGACATAATATAACCCCAGGACCGACGTCAAAATTAAAGAAAATTTAATAAAATTTATTTAAACTTCGAAAGGCTGTTTCTCTCTTATTTTTGAGTTTTGATAAAAAAACTATTTGAAATATTTGCTCGTCTATTTGATTTTTACACGCTGTAAAAAAAAAAGCATCAACTTAAAACTCACCCTGTATTATTATCTTACATGTAATTATTATAAGCGCATACACGAATTTTATATTTGAAACAAATGAAATAAGATTGTCATTTGTTTTTATAATTTTGTATGCGTATTTATAATAGCTATACTTCATTTTCCAGCTGTGGAAAGTGTCGGTAGGTTTTCCGAGAGGATGCAATTTTATTTATTTGAGCCAGCGAAAGAATTTAGCGGATATTTTTAGTTAATTTAATCGACAAAGGCCTGCGACTATGCCACCTTAGTAGAGCTCAATTATCGTATCTTAAACTTACAGCTGAGAGATCGTCGATTTTGGCCTCTAAAAAAAAACGAATTGCGCTATTTGGTGCAAAAACTCTGAAAATTCGAAGAATTCACGGCTTAAGCTTGTCTCAGTGCTTGACGCGGCGATAAGCTGGTGTGGAATTCAAAATGTGTATTATTTTTGTCTGAAAAAATGGTCAAAAATCGATGACACCTTTGCTGTGAAGTCAATTTGTTAGCTCCAAATTTTTTTAGCCAAGGGCTGCAATGTAGAACTGATCCGGCCCTCTTCGATAGGCCGAATATAGTCGATTCACGATATGGCCCACGGGTCGCAGTTTGGAGGCTTAAAATTAATACTTAATAGTGTGTTTCAATTTTTCGAAATGCTGGTTAATTATTTTTTTATTGCACATAAAGGAGTATGTTTTTTCATTTGAGATGTTTAAATCACTGCAGTGGAGTAAATTTTATTAAAATAAAAATTGAGTTATTTAGCGTGATTTTTGAATTTGTATTGTATTTTAAACATCTTAGTGTAATATTTATGAATTATTATTCTTTTTTTTATATATATATGTATAATGAAAATTTTAAGATTTTGTTAATTCAATTTGAAATTATACGGTTGTTCAAACTGTATTGGATAGAATCTTAAAATAATATATACCTATATTTTTTTTATATTACTGCCATATTTACTATGATCTTTAGCATGACAAGCAATTATATAATTTTTGTAATAAATTTAGTTTTCTTGTAATATATTTTAATAAAAGAAAAAAATCAATATTTTATCACTATGTTGTAAATTGCGTAAGCAAATTATGTATTACTGTGATATTTTTCAATATTCGTCTTTCAAATGTTTTTGAGTGTTTGCATTTTGTCTTAAAACTTGAACTCATTTTTTTAGCGTTTTCATCCGTGCAATATATCTAACTGAATTTTTATTGTAGATTATAGACGCGTCGACATCTAAGGTCATTAGCGTCTTTCAACTACACTAAATAACAACTAACTTAAAACTAAATAACATCACAAAACATTCATGAGCGCAGGTGGGATTCCAACCCACGGCAGTGCAGTCTAGAGGTTGCGGCGCCAAGCATGCTAACCACTAGGCTATACTGCCCTCTATATCTAACTGAAGATGTAATATGCGTGCCATATATATACCTCAGCTGTCGAGCGGGCTTGAGAATAGGCGAGCGTGTAGCAATGCTGTTGTTTACATGGCGTTGCTATGGTTCCTCAATTGCAAGTCCCCAGTTCCCGGGTTCTAGCCCGAGAGCTGGTAAAAGTGTCAATTGGATTTTCAATTTATTATCAAAAAAAAAATAAATGAATTGAAAATATGAATTGGTGCTAGGCCTAAATAACCTTAGCTGGTCTTTAAAACTCAATTTCAATTTTTCAGCTGTCGAGCGTCTATAATTTATTCTAATCATATATCATAGATAGAAATATTTGTGCATAGAAGTGCAATGGTGGAAAATGCTATAAAAGGTTTCTAGTTTTGTGATTAAGTGTAATTGCAAATGTATTTCAAGAAATTTACCGTCATGAATTATGGTGATGTCCTAATTGAGAAGGTACTGTTTCTTTTTTTTATATACAGTTTAATGTTTGGTTAGGTTTCAGTTACTACGTTATTCTATGCATACTAAAGGCGCCTACACACGACGCAATCTGTTGGGTCCAATCTGCAGGGACCCTGCAAATTGGATGCACGGCCGTAGCTAGAGCTGAATTCAAGATAGGGCACTGAAAGTTTAAAGTAGGGCTGAAGCAAAAGACTACAATTTATTAATTGGATTGCCCACCTCATCTGGTGATATCAAATTACAAAAGCAAAAAAACGGTGAATGACAATTTAATCAAAAAAAAATACAGAACTTGCCATGTTACCAAATTTCCGAAGAACTTCATTTAAATCCAACGAATTTATTCTTGTTTTTCCAAATGTCAGATAGATCAAGTCTGTCATTCTGTCGTGACAGTTTTTGCGGCTTATTTATAATTCCTTAAAGTAGGACACTGGATGTTTTAAGGTAGGGCATTGCCCCTTAATGCCCCCCCCCTAGCTATGGCCCTGATTGGATGGTGTGTAGGCCAATCGGGCCGATTTATTATTCTTATTTTTGTCGGGTGGTTGACTCTGATGACCACACAATCTCCCAATTCCTCACTCCAAGACACTGCAAGTTGGGTTGTGTATAGAGCAGTTGGCCGATCTGCATATGATGTCATTTGTTTTAAAAACTACAAACACGGAGACTAAAGACTCCCTGCCAACTAGCAAGTATTTTAGCATAGTGCCAGGTTGGGTCGTGTAATTAATTAATTAATTGTGAATTATAGACACTCGACAACTTTAGGTCGTGTAGAGGGTAGCACCTGATACATGTCCATCGGCTACCCAGCAGATTGTGTGGTGTGTAGGGGCTTCAACTTAGGCATTTATGTACCGATATGACCATAGAGAATTAGAATAGAGTGCGCTAAAGATACAGTTGCCTGTAAGTGGAAGCGATAGATACGAAGAGAGAGATAGATGGATGGATACGAATATATTATAGAGATAAATATAGAGTGACCACCTATCTCTTTTCTATGTATTAGAAGACTGCATCGCTTGAAATAATACGATTTTGCCCATCACTAATAATTTTTGAATTACACAGATCAGTAAGTTTAATATTGCGATTTATGATGACCTTGATTAATTCTGATTAGATATTTAGACGCTTTTACTATTATCGAACGTCTATTCTATATCTATCGCTTGTATTCTGTGTAACAAATTGTCGCCGAGTGTGTAGCAGTGCTGTTGTTTACATGGCGTTGCTATGGTTCCTCTATTACAAGTCCCCAGTTCCCGGGTTCTAGCCCGAGAGCTGGTAAAAGTGTCAATTGGATTTTCAATTTATTATTAAAAAAAAATAATGAATTGAAAATATGAATTGGTGCTAGGCCCAAATAACCTTAGCTGTTGGTTTAAAACAAAATTTTTTTTTGTAGCGAATTGTCATGCATACATACGTAGTAAGTGAAATTTATTTTTAAATTAATTAGAAAAAATCTGGTATAGTCACATTGACGTGAAAATATTTAAGTATTGAGTAATAAATTGATAATATTGAGTTTTGAAAAAGTATTTCAGCTTCAGGAAGTTGGTATTTTATGTGAGTATAGTCACATAGATAAAAATTTTAATGATACATAATTTAAAATTGAGTTGCAGATAAAAAATTAGATAAATTATTGTATTAATAATAAAACAATTGCACATCTTATTATATTCTCATTCCTTCCATGGTGCTCAATTATTAATATTTAAATGTGGAAACCTAAATGAATTTTACTAGAAGCAACATTTTGGATGTATCCAAACTAGAAATGGTTGTCTTCGTTTATTAGTTTCTCTTTTTATTATTTCTTTCCTTTGATAAATGAGAGTTTATGTTCATAAAATTGAAATGGAAATAATAGGGTACTTGCGTGGAATTTTTTCGAGGTTATACTTCTTTAGCGAGGATATTGAAACGGAAAAACAAAACATAAACCGACTGATAAATTAATGAAACGCTGAGGGGGATAAAACGGCTCTCACGATTTGGAGGAAATTTACTGTAAAGCGGTTTTGGGGGGCAAAAAATCGATCTAGCTAGGTCTCATCACAGGAAAAAATTGTTTTCTTATAGATTTTATAATTTTAAAAATCAATCTTTTGACGTTTAAAAATAGTGTAATATTGTAAGTAGGCTTTGGGTGCATATGTATAAATCTTATGATATCCCTAGATTTTATTAATAATAATAATTTATTAATTTTAAAAATGCTGAGAGGGGAATAGGAAAAATGTAAATGTATGAAGTATAACTTCGACCGTGCGCTTTTGTGGGTGAGACACACAGTCAATTTTTTTTATTATGGATAACAGAAACGTCAATTTAAACAAATCTGGAGAATCTAACAGAATGTATAATCGTTGATCTTTTATAACATACGTTTTAAATTGAAGCAGGCTACGAGACTTGCCTGTCTTAATTAATTAATTCTAGATTATAGATACGTCGACAATTCAGGTTATTAGCGTCTTCAACACAACAAATAATCCATTTGTGTATTAGAATCCGCCAGCTGACATACACAAACCGACTGGTACGTGCTCGGGTCCCAGGGAGCGCTAATTCCCAAAGAACATTGGAATGCAATTTGCGATAGCAACCACATTCCAATGTCCCCCCTGGGGGGACGGGCCTATCTTGTTGTAGTACACGCTTCCATTTAAATTTTATGCAATGAAAGATCGACGTGTCTCGAACGAGAGCTGTGCATGGCAGGGTCTGACATCAATATACCTTTAGGCTTCTTTCTGACCGTCATATATCATCAACCTACCACCTATAGAGCATTCTCGACGCTAATGACCTAAGTTGTCGACGCGTCTATAATCTACAATAAAAATAAATAGAGCATTCTCGGTGCCTATAGCACAACTTTAATAAATAATTATTGCGCTTCAACGGATCGTCCAATGTTTCTCAGATTTTACAGTTTTGTTCAAATTGCATTCTGCATAATTAAATTTTCATGCACGTACCCTACTCCCACGTAGAGTAGAAAATAATATACCCGATGTAAGACAGTGACGCAAGATGTTATTGTTTATTGATAATGTTCAATTTTTGATTAACATAAATCTCGAATTGATTTTTTACAAGGTTGTTCTTTTTATTTTGTTTAAGATTTACATGCATTTATAACTTTTGTTTTGTTTTTTTTTCTTTTTTATATATTGTTTTTTTTGTCTTTTTTTATTTAGTAGTAATGCAGGCCTATATTATAATTGGTTTAGTGCGGTCACAAACTCTTGTATTTGTCATTTGTTGTGACTGCATGGAACAATACCTAATATTTATCAATAATAATGGTCATATTATTATAATAATATAAATAATTTTAATTTTGAGAGCTATAACAAGTTAAATTTCGCGTTTTTTTTTTTTGACTTGGTTATAGTTTTTGAAAATAATAATGCTGTGACTAAAGAAAACACCACTGTCGTTTTCGTTTATATCTCTTTGTTCTTTTAAATTTTAATAAAATTTTGTAAAAAGCACTAAAAAAATATCTAATGCAAATGCACTGGCCCATCCTTTGTAATCGTCCACTAGTTAATGACCGCAAAAAAATTAAAACGTTAATTTAAAAAAAAAGATAAAATAATGTTATGCTTTATATACTCTGTTTATCTTTCATTTTTACATAACTTCTTAGCTTATTATTATTGTTCACCTAAGACTCGAAGTAATTCGTTTTAAATTTTATATTATTTTGACAACCGGGTCGGCATTCACATTTTGTTGAAGTAATAATGGAAATCGTAAGGGACATTTTTAGAAATACATCATCCATATCCAAAATTTAATGTTAGATGTGTTTGTTAGTAAGTTCTGAACTGGTTCTGAACTCCGAAAGCGTCTGTCGGCAATACAGAATACTTCGGACACAACTGCGTGTTTATTGGTCAAATTCTCGAATCGTTTGAACCTTTTTTAGCAATTCTAGGCTTATAGGAGCCTATAAGTGTCTAGAACCATGTCCGAACAGTCTTAAAATTTGACCAACAAACCGGCAGTTGTGTCCGAAGAATTCTGTATTGCCAACAGACGCTTTGGGAATTCAGAACTTACCAACAAACACACCTATTGCATGGTAGCAATTTAATATTTATAAGCAAAATATCTTGCACTGTTCAAACAATATAGTAATTGCACGTTGAATAATACAAAGTCCCATATTTAACGAAAGTAGGGTGCCTACGAAGCTTTATAGTTAATACATCAATAAAATGGAATGTCGATTTGTAAGTATAAAAAAAATCCATGAATAGTGTATAAAATTACAATTATGTTTAAATAAAAAAAGAAATTGTAAATAGTCATAGTTGTTTATAAGAGTAATTGAGTAAAAATATCAAAAAGCATTACTGATCAATAAATGTCTTTATAATATGTTTTGTTTATTCTTATCTTATCAATCTGAAAACCAATACTGAGTAATTATGGAATAATACTTTATGAAATTTAATATTTATTGTTAAATTATCAGTTAAATCAATGACAAATTAAACCCTGCAGATGCCCTTAAAGCAGTCGAAATCTCAGGGCTCCTCGTAAATTATCTCCCAGTCGTTTTTAATTTTGCCAACCAGTAACAATACATTACCAATTTTATTACGCGAAAAAATTTGTTGTAATTTGGCTATAGCGGCAAAACATCCCTTTCCCTGTCGCGGGGCACTAAAATACGCGGGCCCATAAGCAGTGCCTATAATCCGGCACTGAGTTAAATACGTAAGTATAATTATTAGGGAATTATTCTTTATAAAAGTAAATATTTTACTCGTTACATTATTCCAGTAAGCTAATCAGTGCCGTATCAAATCCTGCGGAAGCCCCTAAGCAGTCAAAATCTCGGAGCCTCTCGCAAATTATCTCGTAATACGTTTTTAATTTTACAAACCAGTAAATTTAATATACCAATTTTATTACGCGAAATTTGTGATTTGGCCAACGGTAAAACGTCGCCTTCCCTGTCGCGCAAGCCCTGATACGCCGGTGCCTACTTTGCCTATCTATATATATAAAACAGTTCCGTTACTGACTGATTGATTGACTGACAGACAACGCCCAGGTCAAACCGCTGAAGATATAAACTTGAAATTTGGACAGTAGGTTCCTTTTGTGACGTAGGCACCCACTAAGAAAGGATTTTTCAAAATTCAACCCCTAAGGGGGTTAAATAGGGGATGAAAGTTTGTATGGAAATTCGGCATTTTTGAAGTTAGAAGCATGAAATGTTGCACAGAAGTTTCTTATATAACGTAGGTGAGCACTAAGAAATTTTTTTTTGAAAATTCAACCCCTAAGGGGGCTAAAAAGGGGATGAAAGTTTGCATGGAAGTTCGTTATTTTTGAAGTTAGAAGCATGACATTTTGCACAGGAGTTCCTTATATTACGTAGGTGAGCAATAAGAAAGGATTTTTCGAAATTCAACCCCCAAGGAGGTTAAATAGGGGATGAACGTTTTTATGGAAATTCGTCATTTTTGAAGTTAAAAGCATGAAATTTTGCACAGGAGTTCCTTATATACCTAAAGCATGAAATTTTGCATAGGAGTTCCCGAGGGAGTTCCTTATATAACGTAGATGAGTAATAAGAAAGGATTTTTGAAAATTCATCCCTTAAAGGGGTTAAATAGGAGATGAAAGTTTGTATGGAAGTTCATCATTTTGGAAATTAGAAGCATGAAATTTTGCACAGGAGTTCCTTATATAACGTAGGTGAGCAATAATGTATTAATAAAATTCGATCGGACGAGCGAAGCGAGTGAGTAATGTATTATTAATATTCGAGTGAACGAGCGAAACGAGGGAGTAATGCATTAATAAAATTCGAGCGAACGAGCGAAGCGAGTGAGTAATGTATTATTAACACTCAAACGAACGAGCGAAGCGAGTGAGTAATATATAAATAATATTCAAACGAACGAGCGAAGCGAGTGTGTAATGTATCAATAAAATTCGGGCGAACGAGCGAAGCGAGTGAGTAATGTATTAATAAAATCCGAGCGAACGAGCGAAGCGAGTGAGTTATGTATTATAAAATTCGAGCGAACAAACACCACCAGCCCGGCTTCGTTTCGCAGGAGGAGAATTTCTCGCGAGGGGGATAATAAATCATAAATCGAAAAATACGTGGGCGAAGCCACGGGTAACGACTAGTTTGATTATAAACGGATACTAAGTTAAATACGCACGTAATTGAGGAATGATATTTTATGAAAATTAATAAATATTTTACTCCAGTGAAATTAGTCTGGTAAGCTAATCAGTTAAATACGTAAGTAATTATGAAACTTAATTTAAATTAATCCTGTAAGCTAATAACTATTAGTTTTGAATCAAGTGCATGGAAATAACGGGTTTGCGCGTTTGCGAAAGTTGACAAACAATGCAAATTGCGAACAGCGCCAACCAAATAAAGGTTGTGGCGTCGCTAAGAGCTATTTTGTGGAGTGGGGAAATAACGGGAACTCCAGTTAATCACGTTCTTGTTCTTATATCAATAACAAAAGTACCTGGATTATACAGTTATTTTAGAGTATCGCTAAATAGTGTATTTGTGTAAAAATGCATGAAATTAAACAGTTCCAAAGATTGCCGAAATCTGTGATACCGGAACATTATGCGATTACATTGGTACCTAACCTAAAAAATTTTACGTTTAGTGGTCATGTTTCCATACGGATTAAAATTGGAGCATGTACATCGAAAATACAATTAAACGCTGTCGATTTGGTTATTGGAAAGGTTAAACTCGCGCCAGTCGATACAAATAATGAAACATTACAGCCGAATGATATTCATGTATCCAGTGAAGATGAAACAGCAACATTTACATTTACAAATGAATTGGTTACTGGAAATTATGATTTAGAGATTGACTTTGTGGGTGAAATAAACGATAAAATGAAAGGTTTGTACAGAAGTAAATGCATATCATCGTCGGGTGAAGTAAAATATTCTGCCGTAACCCAATTTGAAGCGACCGATGCAAGACGTTGTTTTCCTTGCTGGGATGAACCTGCCGTAAAAGCAACGTTTGATATTATTTTAGAAGTCGATTCTGAATTAACTGCCGTTTCTAATATGCCGGTAAGAAATTCGAATTCTACGGAGAGCGGTAAGGTACGTTACGTATTCGAAACGACACCTAAAATGTCTACGTATTTAGTGGCACTGATTATTGGAGACTATAAGTACGAAGAAACCAAGTCCGGTAGCGTGATCGTTCGTGTTTACGCACCGCCAGATAAATTACCACAGGGTCAATTTGCTTTACAAGTAGCACCGAAAGTATTATCTTACTATAATGATTATTTTAATGTTGCTTATCCGTTGCCAAAAATGGATTTAGCTGCAATTGCTGATTTTAGCGCTGGCGCTATGGAAAATTGGGGTCTAGTCACGTATCGAGAGAGTTGTTTATTGATGGATCCATGCAATCCGTCTGCCGTTCGAAAACAACTTATCGCTTTAGTTGTGGCTCACGAGTTAGCACATCAATGGTTTGGTAATCTTGTTACAATGGATTGGTGGACTCATTTGTGGCTCAACGAAGGATTTGCCACATTCATGGAATATTTGTGCGTACATCAATTGTTTCCCGAATTTGATATTTGGAGTCAATTTGTTACGGATACATATATAAAAGCGTTGGAATTAGATGCATTAAGGAATTCACATCCGATTGAAGTTCCCGTCGGACATCCATCTGAAATCGATGAAATATTCGATGACATAAGTTACAATAAAGGCGCTTCGGTAATTCGAATGTTGCATCACTATATCGGCGATACCGATTTTCGTAAAGGAATGCATATGTACCTAACTAAACATCAGTACGGCAATACTGAAACTGAAGATTTATGGTCAGCGTTACAAGAAGCTAGCGGTAAACCAGTCGGTGATGTAATGTCTACTTGGACAAAACAAGTAAGTTTCTCGAATTTTTTATCTGAACTATTGGGATATTCATTGACTGACCGTAATTCCTTGCGACTAAAACTGAACAGCGAAGATGATGGGATAACTTGGGTCGTATTAACCAATAATAATAATAATAATAGTTTTTTTATACGGCTGAAATGCAATTGAAAGATTTTTTCGTTGGAGAGCAGCCAATTATATAATTGTTTCGAAACATATAGGAAAAAATCATTTTACCAACCAGTGGTCACAATCAGGATTCTAACCTGAACCTTTCCACTTTCGCGGCGGAATGAGCTTACAATACTCAATCGTGACAAGATTGCTAAACTAATATTCTCCATATATGCTTCAGAATCCTATATGTTTCGAAACAATTATATAATTGGCTGCTCTCCAACGAAAAAATCTTTCAATAATAATAATAATCTTTCTTTATTAAAACACCAATATATTGGTATAATAGCGTCCAAAATACAATATTAAAAATATCCAATAAATACAAATTTAACACGTAAGTCGTGACCAAATACATAATTAAATGAATGGATAATGACTGCAAACAGTATATGAAGACACTTATTGTAAGAACAATGACGTAACACAATGCTGTAATCAGGAAAAATTCATTAAAACAAACCTATATGTCACCGTAGTGATTTTAACCCTTTGTATTCACCTGTTGTGTTTACTTTACATGTTGAGTCGGTTGTATTTATTTATTGTAAATTATAGACGCGTCGACAACTTAGGTCATTAGGAGTCGGTTGTAGTCTAGCAGTGGTGTTGGAATATTGACTCTCGCATGTAGTGGTTTTTCGGTGACAGAATGCTTTAAAGGGAGAAAGTCGATCGTTTGAAAATGTGTCACTGTGTGATTAATGTCAACTCAGTCCGCCGCGATAGTGGAAAGTTTAGGGTTAGAGTCCCTACGGTGACATAGGTTTGATTTAATGAATTTTTCCTGATTACAGTATTGTGTTACGTCATTGTTCTTACAACAGGTGTCTTCATATACTGTTTGCAGTCATTATGCATTCATTTAATTAAAAATATCCTTTACTAATAATTAAACATTAAAATGTCACCAACCCTTTGAAAACGGGACATACGGTCAGTGTAGCTATTCGCGCTACCAGTTATTATTTTCGGGCATAAAAGTAAAATGGTTACTATTTGTTGCAGGTTGGTTTCCCGTTGGTTAGTGTATCTTTAAAATTTGAAAATGGCGAAGCTACTTTAATACTAGAACAGGAAAAATTTTTCGCTGATGGAACATCTCCGAAAGATCAATCTTTGTGGATGATTCCGATTAGTATTTCGACATCGCAGTCATCAGGAAAAGAAGTAAATAGTATCGTACTAGATAAACGAAGTGCAGAAATACCAATCGGAACGCTTCCGTCCGACGGCTGGGTAAAAGTGAATGTCGGTACAATCGGTTTCTATCGTACTCGTTATACGAGAGATATGCTTTATCGACTGACCCCGGCTATAAGCAAAGGTACTTTGCCGCCATTAGATCGATTGGGTCTTCTCGACGATTTGTTGGCTATGGTGCAAGCCGGACGTACATCTACTTCCGAGGTGTTACATTTGATGACAGCGTTCGAACAGGAAACCGAATATACTGTATGGTCCAGTATTCACAATTGCTTAAGCAAACTATCAGTTTTATTATCGTACACTGAATGTCATGCGGCCTTCAGAGCTTATGCGAGGAAGTTGTTGTCGGGTATTGGTTCTCGTTTGGGATGGGACGCTAAAAGTGGAGAGTCACATTCTGATACTCTGTTACGTAGCTTAGTTCTGTCACAACTCGTGATGTTTGATGACGTGGAAAACACTAAATTTGGCGTCGATTTATTTGAAAGACGTAAGCAAAGACCGATTCCTGTGGATTTGCGTGGCGTTTGTTATCGCGCAGCTTTGAGAGCCGGCGATTCGACGGTCCTCGATACTTTATTGGATATTTATCGGACGACAGATTTACAAGAAGAAAAAGATCGTATCGGGCGAGCTTTGGGATCTCTCAAAGAAGACAAACTCCTTAGTAGAGCGCTAGATTTCGCGATGTCAGAAGATGTTAGACCACAAGATTCAGTCTTTATTATAACGTCAGTCGCAATGTCACGTCAAGGACGTGAATTGGCGTGGGACTTTGTTAAAGCGAGATGGAGTGAATTCATCGAGAGATACCAAGGCGGCTTCTTGATTTCACGTCTTGTAAAACAGTCGACTGAAGATTTTGCCAGTGAAGAAAGAGCTAAAGAAGTTGAAACGTTCTTTTCCAAGCATCCCGCTCCTGGAACGGAACGCACTATTCAACAGTCGGTCGAGAACATACGATTAAATATGGAGTGGTTGGCAAGAGATTTGACTTGCATTCAGGAATTCTTCGATTCCAACGAAGTTTGAATTATGGACGCTAATAGGGGTATTTAAAAATTTTATGGAATTTTTTTCAAAAAATTGTCACAGGCCATGAAACTTAATATTAACAAATTTTATGTTACATTAAATCAAAATACGTAAATGTTTGTACCTTTTGTTTTGTATTTATAAGTTTTAAATTTGTACTAATAATAAATTGTTACATCAAGGACTATTTTGTTTCAAAAAACAAATTAAAATCAGGGCGTTTAAAATTAGTAGTCGATTTTTTATTTGAAATCTGTTACAATCTGCTACGATCATAAATGAAATACGATTACTTTTGAATATTGGAAGAAATCGATTCTTTTACTTCAAATAATAGTTATTTTGTATCCGTTATCAATTTTCTAATACTTATATTCCACCTGAATACACGTTGCAAGGAATAGTCACATGCCATGCGCAAACAATTTGAGCGCCCACTCACGTTTTGATTCAAGAAATAAACGAATAGAATTCCTATGATAATACAAAAAAGTAATTAACTTCTAGACACTGAATTAAAACTAAATGTTTGATAAATCATTTAAATCGAGCGTTCTGTCGGTTATTAGAATGTTGACAAAGCCCTATGTGTTGTTTTTTTATACTCATCCCTTTAACCTTTCATTATCTTGCACTATGTCCAACTGCATAAATATCAATGTTTTGTTATTTTTAATAGATTGAAGTCGGGTTTTCCAAATAATGGTGTTATTTTGAAAATTAAAATATGACATGTGACAAATTGCAGGGAAATATGGATACGGTTTTTGTTGATTATGTTTAAAAATTTTTCTAAATGAAACGTAAATAACGCATTTCGGTTGGTAACTTTTACAGTTTCACTACTGACGTGACTCATCTTATTTTATGGAGTTTTCTGGAAATAGTTTTGTTTATAAATAAATTTAATGTTTTATCTGTGAATTGATAAAATTAATGAAACATTGAATAATTAACTTCGTTACTTTATTTTCACATCACGTATGTTAAGGTTAGTAAAAAATGAAGTGTCATTCAACAATTTAACTTGGAAATGTCATTTAAAAATAATTTTTTCTTGAATGACCTACATACGTCATAAATCATAATATTATTGTCAAAATATTATACAGATGAAACTGATGTGCGTATTTATTGGTAAATATTTCTTATTTTAGAAAACTAAGATGACAGAAGAAGAAAAAAGCATTGAAATAAGTTTGAATAACTTAGAAATCACATCAGACCGTCTTCCAACAGTTGTAATACTTGATGAGGATTTACCTTTGGAAATGAATCCTTTTAAAAAACGCCCAAGATCACGCTCAACTGGTTCTTTATGTAATTGTCTAAAAAAACCATCGCAATCCGTAAATGCCAAAAGTAAAAAAACGTTCAAGCATAGATCGAATAACAAAATTTTGAAAGATCCTGTACTGAAGTACCTAATGAAATATTCAAGTACGTGTCATAATTCTAAGTCAAGTCTAACCTTCGTAACCAAATCGCCGCCAAAATGTGTCAGTGTAATCGAAAGAAGTGTATTATTGAAAATGAAAAAAAATCACAAACCATTTGGTTCTAGTTCATCAAAAAAACTACAAGACTTTCAAGATTTTAAAACATTATTAGATGGTTATGAAAAACTGAAGATTAGTAATAACGTAAACATGTTTCCGAATTCAAGTTTTCGTTCAACTAAAAAGGCCACATCGACAAAAAAATGTGATCAAGATAGACATAGAAGTGATAATTCATCATGCTCTCAACAAGCGATGGCCAGAATGGGGGTTAGTCCACCTTGTGATGTTACTATAGATGAACTTGCTAGTTATTTTGAAACTTTTGTTCATATTCCTAAAAAAATGTCGACAATGGCAGAAATGATGTATATTTAAATTTCAGGTGATACTCTGATAATAATGTTTGCTTTCAGTTTATTATTTACAAGTAATATTTATATTTGTATAATTTTCAGTTTCAAATTATTTGTATTTTTGAATAAACTAAATGATATTCAATCAGAATAGTTCATTTATTTTATTCGTAAATAAACTGTAACAGTTTTATGAAACTTTCCAGTCTTATTCCTTCTTTTTATTAACTATTAATGGACCTAGATCATTAAAAATAGATTAGATCGATATGAATCGACCAGATCGCTAAGAATCAGGTCACTAAGAATCGACCAGGACAGATCGTACTTTAATGAATTAATTGATAGTTGAGAGTTTCATAGAACACAAAAAAATAAAACTCGGGTCGCAGTGCCAAAACCCTGCCGACAATATAGTGTATTTGCTAATACAGGCCTTGTGGCTTTAATACGTAAACTTAAGTTTGTTTTTGGACAAAATAAAAAATTTAACCCCTTAATACATCCCTTAAAATAATATTTTTTTCTTAATTTCAATATTATTATCAATGCAACCTCTGTACCAAATTAAATGCATTTTTCAGTAAGTAAATCACTATCCGCAAACTAGTGTTTTCATAAAATTTGTAAGTCCGGTCCTGTCGAGCCGATTTTATTAAAATTTTAGCAGCACATTTTGAGCTTTACTAAAAGGTCAAATTTTAAATTTGAAACAATTCTGAGAATTTTTTCGGTATTTTTGGGCCCAAAAATATTTTTCAACCCCTAAAAACTACCCTTAAAATGGTCCGATTGGGCCCATTTTAAATAGGTTCCGTGCGGTGTTGGATTCCAACGTGTGTACCAAATTTCATTCAAATCAATTAAGTCTTTCGAGAGTTATGCCGCGAACACATATATAAATATATATATACATATATATATACATATATATATACATATATATATAAACATTTCCAAAAATGATGCCAAAGTGTTCAGGAAGTTATGAAACGTCGAGAAATTTTGGTCCGACCCCTAGGTCCCGCCATCCGACCGACGCCAATAGTGTATGTGCCATATGGCAAATACACTAAAAATGACTCTCAGTGATCTGGTCGATACCCTCGTACGAATAGCCGACATAAATTTTGAAAATTAAGATTTTCAACTTTTCGCGAATGCCAATCTTTTTTTTCTGAAATAAAAAAAATTGAAATTTAAACAGCAAAATAGGTCATTAATCGCAAACTTGAGCTTATTTTTGGATTTACTACGTCATTTTCTATTAATCTGCTGTCTAAGCCGTTCGAAAACAGTTTTTTTTTATTTTGTCAAAAATCGACTCCTGTATCTATTAGCGTTTCGAAGTTTTTTCTGGAAAGTCTGGAATATGTATCGGCAGTGACGGACTAAGGGGAGGGCGGCTCGCCCCGGGCCTCTGATCCTGGGGGGCCTCTAAAACTCGAGAATTCCTTCTTAATCAAATCCCAAACAAGGCCAAAATATGTTTAGTAAGTAAGAGGCAGTTTGGAGTTGGATGCCCCGTACGTATACAAAATATAAATGTAGGTAGGTTACCTACTTACCTGTTTATTATAAATATTTGATTTTTTTGTCAGCCTACATCTATAGTATTCATTTTTTACGAAATTTACACTACAAATACATCAGTTTCTAAGCAGAACGGAGGCCTCATTTAGTTCTGCCGCCCCGGGCCTCCGACGGGCTTAGTGCGCCACTGTGTATCGGATAGTTTTCAAATTCAGTATAATCCACCAAACCCACGTACCAACTAGTACAAAAAAGATTGTAGCGACGCTGTTGTTTACATGGCGTTGCTATGGTTCCTCTATTACAAGTCCCCTGTTCCCGAGTTCTAGCCCGAGAGCTGGTAAAAGTGTCAATTGGATTTTCAATTTATTATTAAAAAAAAAAATAATGAATTGAAAATATGAATTGGTGCTAGGCCCAAATAACCTTAGCTGTTGGTGGTCTTTAAAATACAATTACAAGAAAGATTAAAAATGTCTCTTGGGGTTTAAAGTTTTTAATTTTATTTTCTTTAAGAGAAGTTTTTTAAAATTTATTAACAGGGGATCAGAAAGAGTGGTCGGTATAGCTGATTTGTTAGTCCAGAATGAGATACTTCTGAATCAAGGCTCCGCCGATGTTTATGACATCGCTTGAATGCTTTTATTAGATTGCAAATTGTAAAATATACACTGTTACGTGATTGACTAAAGTTCTAAACAGCCGTTGTGTGTTAATTTGACAGAAATTACAAAATTTGCATCCAGCCCCCAGAAGCATATAAAAGGTATTGCTGATTTGTTAGTCCGGAATGAAATACTTATGAATCAAGGCTCTGCCGATGTTTATAACATAGTCTGAAGGCTCTTATTAAACTACCAAAATAATAGACTGTTATGCAATTCCTTAACAGCTATTTATACGGAATGGTTCAAAGAGAGATGGTGCGTGTTAATATTATTATACACAGATATTTTATCCAAGTGTGCAAGCTTTTACGGCCGGCATTGTTCCAAGTCTTCATGGTTTCCGGGCTTGTAGGTCGTGACTGACCTGTGAGCCGCCAAGGAGGACACTTCGACCGCTGCCACATCGCCTTTGAGAATGTCTACCGCAGTTGTAGACGAAACGTCAGGTAGAAATACCACCGGACCACGGCCTACAAGCCCGGAAACCATGAAGACTTGGCACAGATATTTTATCTACATAATATTTATTTATATCTATTAAAATATTCGACAATCTGAGAAAAATCAATTAATTGTTTTTAGTGTATTTGCCATAATATGGCACATACACTATTGGCGTCGGTCGGATGGCGGGACCTAGGGGTCGGACCAAAATTTCTCGACGTTTCATAGCCTCCTGAACACTTTGGCACCATTTTTAAAAATGTTTATATATATATGTATGTATATATATATATTTATATATATATATATATATATATATATATATATATATATATATATATATATATAGTGTGTGTGTGTACACGATAACTCTCGACAGACTTAATCGATTGAAACGAAATTTGGTACACACATTGGAACCCATCACCGCAAGAAGCCTATTTAAAATGGGCCCGATCGGACCATTTTCAGGGTTGTATTTAGGGGTTCCAAAAAGTTTTTGGGCCCAAAAATACCGAAAAATTTGTCAGAATCGTTTCAAAATTGAAATTTAACTCTTTAGTAAAGATTAAAATGTGCTGCTAAAATTTTAATAAAATCGGCCTGACAGGACCGGACTTTCAAATTTTATGAAAACACTAGTTTGTTGATACGGATTTACTTATGGAAGGGTGTATTTAATTGGGTGTACTGATAAAATCCATGTCTAATATTGAAATTTAGAAAAATTTAATTATTTTAAGGGATGTATTAAGGGGTTAAATTTTTTATTTTGTCCAAAAACAAACTTAAGTTCACATAATAAAGCCACAATGCCAGTATTAGCAAATACACTATATTGTCGGCAGGGTTTTGGCACTGCGACCCGAGTTTTTAATATTATAATCAGTTCAATCTGAAAAAGACACACAACCAAGATTTGGCAAAAGCTCTGTTATCATCCGATTAAAATTAATTGAACTGGGTGTCTGGGTTAGATGATCTAATTTACTAATATTCTCTGCGGTAAAGTAGCTATGAATTCTTTCAATGTCCTAAATCCCATATGTTTAGAAACAGCCTTTAAATAGAGCATTGTTGTTATCAGGAGAGCAGTCTTTAAAAAATTGTATTATGTAATATTTTTTATTTTCTGAAGGCGGAGTTTATTATTAAATGAAATCAATGAGCAATGAAAGCTTTCTGGCGT
This sequence comes from Mongoloraphidia duomilia, assembly GCA_039654895.1. Lineage (NCBI taxonomy): Eukaryota > Metazoa > Arthropoda > Insecta > Raphidioptera > Raphidiidae > Mongoloraphidia > Mongoloraphidia duomilia. The sequence goes on along the minus strand of CM077527.1, from coordinate 6,862,115 downwards.
TGTCTTGAAAGTCGGCTGAGCCTCGAATCAGAAATATTTCATTGGTGACCAACAAATCATCAATACCGATTCAATTGTATGCTTGGCTGATACCAAGTTTTTGTAAAAATATATGAATTGCTCTTACTGAAAAAAACATTCCTGATATTAAAAACAGAGGCAGATTAAATGTCGAGAGCGCCCTAGGCGCCCCTCTAGCGGCCATATATTATAAATTTTAACTAGTACTTATATAATAATTAGCTGCGCCCCGCGGTTTCACCCGCGTGATGCCCCATCCCGTGGAAATTTCGGATCTAGATAACTAAGAATCGACTAGATCACTAAAAATCGACCAGCTCTCTAAGAATCAACCTTGCTCACTAAGAATCGACTTTATCTCTTGATTCTTAGTGATCTGGTCGATTCTTAGTGATCTGGTTCAGGCGTAGCTAGGGGGGGCATTAAGGGGCAATGCCCTACCTTAAAACATCCAGTGCCCTACTTTAAGGAATTATAAACATGCCGCAAAGACTGTTACGACAGAATGACAGACTTGATCTATCTGGCATTTGGAAAAACAAGATTAATCCAAGTGTGCAAGCTTTCACGGCCGGCATTGTTCCAAGTCTTCATGGTTTCCGGGCTTGTAGGCCGTGGTCCGGTGGTATTTCTACCTGACGTTTCGTCTACAACTGCGGTAGACATTCTCAAAGGCGATGTGGCAGCGGTCGAAGTGTCCTCCTTGGCGGCTCACACGTGCGTTTATTTTTCACTTTCAGGTGTGTTTTTCACGTACGTGAAATATTTTCACGCACGTGCGTTTATTTTTCACGTCCGGGTCCGTTTTTCACGTACGTGAAATATTTTCACGTACGTTCGTTTATTTTTCACGTCCGGGTGCGTTTTTCACGTACGTGAAATATTTTCACGTACGTGCGTTTATTTTTCACGTCCGGGTGCGTTTTTCACGTACGTGCGTTTATTTTTCACGTACGTGAAAGTATTTCACGTACGTGAAAAACGCACCCGGACGTCAATAATAAACGTACATACGTGAAAATATTTCACGTACGTGAAAAACGGACCCGGACGTGAAAAATAAACGCACGTGCGTGAAAATATTTCACGTACGTGAAAAACACACCTGAAAGTGAAAAATAAACGCACGTACGGTAAAATATTTCACGTACGTGAAAAACGCACCCGGACGTGAAAAATAAACGCACGTACGTTCGTTTATTTTTCACGTCCGGGTGCGTTTTTCACGTACGTGAAAATATTGATCGAGGTCGATTCTTAATGATCGAGGTCGATTCCTAATGATCGAGGTCGATTATTAAAGATCGAGGTCGATTCTTAATGATCGAGGTCGATTCTTAATGATCGAGGTCGATTCTTAATGATCGAGGCCGATTCTTAATGATCGACGTCGATTCTTAAAGATCGAGGTCGATTCTTAATGATCGCGGTCGATTCATCAGCAATACCGACCCGTCATTCTGAACCCCGGCTATAACATGCTTGCCTCCTTGTGTTTAGCGAACGACAAAATAATTTTTATACAAAAAAGTGTTTACGACAGTAAATTTCAAATTTTAAGAGTAGGCTATCAGAAAAGCAAAAAGGTATTTTTAGTGTTTTGAATTAATGAATTATTTATACAAAAATGTATTACGACAGTAAATTTCAAATTTTAGGAGTAGGCCACCAGAAACGCAAAGAGGTATTTTTAGTATTTTGATAATAAGTTATTTGTAGTTCATAAAATTGCTAATAGATGACACTAAAAACTTATTAATAAACACAGTTTATGAGCTCGTTAATAGCTAGCACTATTAACTTGTTCAAATTTTTTTGACAACTGTATGTTTGCAATAGCGCCGTAAGATTTCGCTGATACTCAGAGAGAAAGTGTCAAAATTTCTATAAAAACAATTATAAAGGGTTTGCCTAGGCCCTAGACGATGTTAAAACTTCGGTAGAGCCTTGGTTCAGAAGTATTTCATTCGGGACTAACAAATCAGCAATACCGACCCGTCTTTCTGAACCCCGGCTATGAAATTTTAAAATGCCTGCCGCCTTGTGTTTAGCGAACGATAAAATAATTTTTATACAAAAATGTGTTTACGACAGTAAATTTCAAATTTTTGGAGAAGGCTATCAGAAAAGCAAAAAGGTATTTTTAGTGTTTTGAATTAATGAATTCATAAAATAATTTTTATACAAAAATGTGTGACGACAGTAAATTTCAAATTTTAGGAGTAGGCTATCAGAAAAGCAAAAAGGTATTTTTAGTGTTTTGAATTAATGAATTCATAAAATAATTTTTATACAAAAATGTGTGACGACAGTAAATTTCAAATTTTAGGAGTAGGCTACCAGAAAAGCAAAAAGGTATTTTTAGTGTTTTGAATTAATGTATAATATGCTCATAATAATTTTTATACAAAAGTGTGTTACGACAGTAAATTTCAAATTTTAGCAGTAGGCCACCAGAAAAGCAAAAAGGTGTTTTTAGTGTTTTGAATTGATGAATAATTAATTGTAAGTTCATAAAATAATTTTTGTACAAAAATGTGTTTACGACAGTAAATTTCAAATTTTAGGAGTAGGCCACCAGAAAAGCAAAGAGGTATTTTTAGTATTTTGATAATAAGTTATTTGTAGTTCATAAAATTGCTAATAGATGACACTAAAAACTTATTAATAATTACAGTTTATGAGTTCGTTAATAGCTAGCACTATTAACTTGTTCAAATTTTCTTGACAACTGTATGTTTACAAAAACGCCGTAAGAGTTCGCTCAGAGAGTAAATGTAAAAACTTCTATAAACTTCAAGCATTGACTAAGTAATATGGTTACAATGATTACTTGATCTATGCTTCAAGTCGATTCTTACTTGCCCATTATTTTAGATACATATAAAAATGTCGATTCTTAGTAAGCATGTAAGAATCGACTGGCGCCAGTCGATTATTACTTGATTCAAGTCGATTCTCATTTACGTCAAGGTCCTTTGTTTTTTGAATTTACAACCTACAGGTCTTTAGTCGAAAAGTTTTTAACTTACCATATTACAGCGACCTAAACTTGTCTATACAACTGTATGTAAAACAAAAAAGCATTTAAAAAACTCGTTTTTAATATAAAATTGTTTATTTATAAATACAAAAGATTTAAGCTTTAATAAATATAATATACAAAATTAAATGTTTATTACATGATACTATTTAATCTAAAAATCAAATTCTCAGCGGCTCCGATTTCATAAACTGTTGCAACGAGGTCTGCATAAATAACAATTGATGTATTTTATTTCGTATTCGGTAAAAACAAAAAAATTTCGAGCAAAACAAGTTTACGAAAACACCAGTTTCCTCGGTATTATATAAAACGGCAAAAAAAAATTAAGGTAGTTGTCGTGCTATGGGTATAGTGTCAGAAAATTCTAAATTTTCGTATACTCATTAAGAATACTATAATACAAATACCATTAAATTTAAAATTTATCTCTTACTCGAGATAAACTTAATTAAAGTTCGGATAATTAACACGGAGAGCATAGGAAAGGTTGTGTTTTTGGCAAGTTTTTTAATTAAAAAAAAAAAAAGTAAGTCAGAAATTTTCAAAAAACTAACTGTTCATTGATGTTTTTGTTCTGAGTTTAAAAAAGAAAATCCAAAAATTATTGACCTTTTCATTGTTGAGATATAATAACGCAAAGTTCAACATTTTTAACGAAAAGATTGACATTTTTATATAATCCAAGCGAACAAACTTAAGTGAAATATGTGTAACTATGTGAACAACAGTTTAGGTACAATCTCTAACAAAATTTTTTTACATTTAACACTATACTTAATTATTGTTTTACAGCGTATTATGAACGAAACTTTTGGATGTTATTGTAACACGACAACTACCTTAAGAGCTATTTTTTACAAAACCCGATGCGACGAGAAAACTTAATTGATGCTGTCATCTCCAATCACGGTTGAAAATTTCGAAAGTCTACTTTTGCGTTTGTTTCGATTTTTTCTCATCGCATCCAGTATATTGTTTGTAAAATATTTTTATTCACTTTTAATATAATATATAAAAAAACTAATACTTAAAACATTACATCTTTATTATTTCATTCACACATAATCACCGGTTTAATTCAAACCCAAACATAGTGACACAATAAATTTGATTTAAATTAGCTGTAAAATCACGTAAAAATTATGTCAGTTTTTTGTTCTAGCAAATTGTAAGACTGACGTTGATGTCTGATTATCCTGCATTTCTTCAAATTCATGTTTTATTCTAGAGATTTTTACAGCCATACATGTCGTTAAGTCACTGATTTGTGATTTGGAAAGAACCTGTTACAAAAATGAACAATTATCATACTCAGTAATATCAAACGGGTGAGAAAACAGTTTAGTGCAGGGGTCGGCAACCTTTTGAGACGGAAGAGCCAAAAGTTACAATTTACAAAATTTCCCAGTTTTTAAAGAGCCACTAACATTTTTATGACGACACAGTGCACCAATAACTAAACAAACAGAACAGTGTTGCCACATTTAAAAAATGTCAGCTGTCCATATACTCTCTACTCCACCTATTCTCACCGTTCTCTGTTGAGTGTTTTTATCCTGTTTAAAGTTGTTTTTGCAGTATATTTTTTATGCGCTTTGAAAATAAAATAATATAATTATTAATATTTGCGCATGGAACTGGAGAGCCGCATCTTGACATCATAAGAGTCGCATGCGGCTCGTGAGCCGCAGGTTGCCGGCTCCTGGTTTAGTGCAATCGAGGCATTTGTTAAATTTTGTTCTTTTCAGACACCGCTACCGATTTTAAGAAGTAATTAATATAAAGACCTATGTGTACTTGTTTGTAAATGTAACGCGTCGGATGCAAGTATTGGGAATTATACGATTATTAAAATAATCGATGATTAAACTGTGGTGTATCATAAGATTGAGAACATAGTGAAAACCATGGAGGGTAGAGAGAACAAAGACTAATCTCAATGCATTCGCCGTTGTCGAAAAAGCGAAGGAAATAAGGGTTCCTATATTAGCGTAGAGCGAGTAACCGGGCGATTTGAAGTGATTTTTTTTTAAATTTTAATAAGACGCGCAGCTACTAGGCTATGTGCGTCGTTATAAGTCTAGAATAGTGATTTGTTTTTGCAAAATAGAAATGAACTAAATTAAAAAATAATTTGTCAGGTTAACAGGCCGTAAACAATATTACATTGTCGTGGATTCGTTTATAGAATCACGGAGAGTGGCTCCGTGCAGAAGGGTGCAACAATGCACGTGACTCGCGGCCTTATAGTTACAGGGCCGATCGTAGCGCTTTTACGAATCCTTACCGTTATCGATTTTGGCGACACGCGCTTCGCATTGCGGCTTGTCGAGATTAGTCTCTTTTTCTCACTGTTCTCCATGGAAGGGTTACTTGTATTGTAGACTGTTGAGTATAGACGCTCAACAACTATAATACTATGTACATTAAATCTCACATGTACGCCAAATATTCACACGAAATCAATTTCGCAAAATGGGTTGGTTCTCAGAAATGTAAGAGACAGGGTGCTAAGACTGCTAAAGGTACGTGCAGTACGCAGCTGGGATTCTAGATGGTAGCATGTATGGTAGATGGTAGCTGAAATTATAAGCGCTTATAGGTTTGCACAACGAAGCTTTGATACTTGCATTGATACAAGCTTAAATCGCATTTGAAATGCCAGATAGCGAAGACGAATATTTGTATTCTTCTGCTACAAAGTGGTATATTTCAAATAGAAATTTGGGTAGGAGCTATCATGTCCACCCTATTAATAGAAAACGATCTAAACATGGCGAACTTCATCATTTATACCAAGAATTAAAATTTTACCCAAACTGGTTTTTTGAATATTTATGTATGGAACCACTTTTAAATACGTCTTAAAAAAAACTCAAAACAAATTAAATAGAAACTGGCAAAATTTCATTTATTAAACTAGTCACATCCATTGCGAAACTTGTAACGGCCATTTGACAGTTGTCGCACGTTGATTGTAGTAGTCAGCGCGTTGAAAGAATGGTGAGATACATTCTTGTATTTAGCAGCTCTTGTAACAGCGCTTATACCTGCTACACTCACTGCTTCGTTGTGCACGTTCGCATATATAACAATGTATTAATTTAAGCAAGCCCTGCTATGATCTACGCTACCATCTAGAATCTCAGCTCCATACTGCACATACCTGAAGACAGTCAATCTCTGTCTTTTTCTAAATGTGAATATGTAGACATTTACATTTCTCGCGCTCTTTGTCGGCCAGATTTGAAGCACTGTTAAAAAACGTGCTAATTGATTCCCTGAGTATGATAAATCAAAATTTGATTGAAAAATAAGCAAATACATGTATTAATTAAATTAAAATCTTGTAACTTTTATCATACTTGCACTTTTTTTCTATAATTAATCCATCAAGCTGAATTTGCATCGATGAGTACTCATAGAGGAATGGCACTCTTAAGCAAGGTACACTCTTCACTCGTAAGCTACTATCCGAATACTAATACACTCGGACAAAAATAGACTGCAATCAGATTCGAGATTACGAGAAGTGTCACGCAAAATGGCGGAAATTGAAAACTATGCATTCTTCAGTAACAACCAGTTTTATCTTAGAATTTAACAGCACTTGTGCAAAGTTGAAATTTAAAGCATACCTCAATTTAAGTAATAAATAATGAAATAAAAATATGCCTTTCCCATCCTAAATTTCAATTTATTTTATCAGTAATATTATTAGGGAGAATGTATTGTCATTGGAACCACACAAGTGTATAAGAGAGACACCCAATGCTTTATCAGAAAAATTTATATATTTATTCTGTCACCGTTAGGACTCAAACCCTGATTCGCGCTGGCAGTATCACGAGTGTGCAAAATTTCAACTCAATCGGTTAACGGGAAAGGGATGAAAATTCGATCACAAGATTTGACTGTTAGGCCCGATTCACACTATAGTGCTGGTCACGGTTCGGTCTCGGTTCTGTAAATGATTCTTAAACAAGAAACAATGAGCGTATTTATACTATCAGCACCGCTCAAGTTCGGATCCAATCACGCTCCGGCACCGATCCGTTTAAAAGAATATTTTGCTGGAGCGTGATCGGACTTATCCTGATGCTTTTAATATTTTACGCTCAATTTTTTTATTCGCCTTCCGTTTTCCCCGCTAATAAGCTTGGATGCACCCACATTCTTCTCTTCGTTGTCTTGCGTTTCACTATTTTCTTATTTGCCGCATCTTCATCAAGAAGAATAGCTATAACAGCTAATTCTTCAATTGAAAAATCGAATGACATTGTCAGACAACTAGAAAAATTGTACTTTAATTAATGAAATAAAGTAAAATTGTATCGCAAAGGAAATACTTCCGACTTCGACCATCAACGATTTTATACTGAGGCTAGTGTGCAAATCGAGATTGAACCGTGATCGAACACAGATGATAGTGTGGATACAATAAGATTTTACCGAACCGAGACTGGACCGAGAGCTAACCGTGACTGGCAATATAGTGTGAATCGAGCCTTAGTTAGGTAGCAGTGAAATTACATAAAAGCATTTAAAAATTATATCGCGGATGGATTTTTATTTGAAAAGTAGATCTGTAAAAATTATTTGACACTCGTTTACGAGTGCCGGTCATATACGAGCACTCGTACATAAAAATTCAGCTTTAGGCCTAGTCCAGATTATAAAATGTTTCCAAACAACGTATTTAAACAGTATCGAACAGTATTTAAACAAGTTCGATATATTTTTGTACTATATATAATGTATCAGACAGATAGTTTTTAGGTTTCAGTACATAGAATGATTGTGTTATTAGTGTATTTGCCATATGGCACATACACTATTGGCGTCGGTCGGATGGCGGGACCTAGGGGTCGGACCAAAATTTCTCGACGTTTCATAGCCTCCTGAACACTTTGGCACCATTTTTGGAAATGTCTGTTTATATATGTTATATATATATATATATATATATATATATATATATATATATATATATATATATATATATATATATATATATATATATATATATATATATATTGTGTGCGGGCTATAACTTTCGAAAGAGTTAATTGATTTTGACGAAATTTGGTAGGCACGTTAAAATCCATCACCGCACGAAGCCTATTTAAAATGGGCCAAATCGGACTATTTTAAGGGTGGTTTTTAGGGGTTGAAAAATGTTTTTGGGCCCAAAAATGCCGAAAAAATTCTCAGAATCGTTTCAAAATTGAAATTTAACCCTTTAGTAACGATTAAAATGTTCTGCTAAAATTTTAATAAAATCGGCCCGACAGGACCGGAGTTACAAATTTTATGAAAACACTAGTTTACGGATAGTGCTTTACTTACTGAAGGGTGTATTTAATTTGGTACCGAGGTTGCATTGATAAAAATTTTGAAATTAAGAAAAAAAATATTATTTTAAGGGATGTATTAAGGGGTTAAATTTTTTATTTTGTCCAAAAACAAACTTAAGTTCACATAATAAAGCCACAATGCCAATTAGCAAATACACTATATTGTCGGCAGGGTTTTGGCACTGCGACCCGAGTTTTTTATCCTTAATTACAGCTTGCCGACGTTTCGACCAATATGTGGTCATAATCATGGCCTATTTAAACAGTATCTATACAGTGTCGAAACATTGTGTGTACACTTTTGCATACATTGTTGCGTGTTTGCAATTTCAGTGTTTCTAGTTGTGACGTTGTCATTTCAAAATTGTGATTTTAGGCTATCCATTTTTTTTTTAATTTCAACGGATGTAATTTTATATTTCTTTGCTAGATTTTCGAAAGCTTTGTTCTTTTTATTTCGATTTTTATAATCACAAGTGACATCCAACAAGCAAAATGTACAATGCAAATCTTCTATAAATTCCAAAACGTTCTCTCGAGTCCACATGCTATTAATTGTGTTTTAAAGACCACCAACAGCTAAGGTTATTTGGGCCTAGCACCAATTCATATTTTCAATTCATTATTTTTTTTTTTTTTTAATAATAAATTGAAAATCCAATTGACACTTTTACCAGCTCTCGGGCTAGAACATGTGTCGAGCGTCTATAATCTACAATTCAATTCGGGCTAGAACCCGAGAACTGGGGACTTGTAATAGAGGAACCATAGCAACGCCATGTAAACAACAGCGCCGCTACACTCTCAGCTATTCTCAAGCCCCACATGCTATTAAATGAATCAAAAAAATAATCATCGTGGTGCACGTATTCCACCAAATGTTATTTACGGTGTCGTGTCACGTTTAGACGATTCGAAACTCGTATATGTTTTCTATTTTGGCGGAAGACAGGAAACATCATTTTTATGTTGCGCAACGATCCCCGATACTGTTTCGATACAAATGATTGAAAGAATTGTAAATTATAGACGCTCGACCGTTCCGATACAAGATGTATACAAATTTGAACTGTCTAGAAACAGTATAGGGGGCAGTATAGCCTAATAGTTAGCATGCTTGGCGCCGCAACCTCTAGACTGGACTGTCGTGGGTTCGAATCCCACCTGCGCTCATGGATGTTTTGTGATGTTATAGTTTTAAGTTAGTTGTTATTTAGTGTAGTTGAAAGACGCTAATGACCTTAGATGTCGACGCGTCTATAATCTACGATAAATAAATGAATAGAAACAGTATAGCAACTGTATCAGAACTGAATTAATACTGTGTGTAAACATTGTTCAGAAAATAAATACAAATTTTAACACGTATGTCGTGAGTAAATACACAATTAAATGAATGCATAATGACTGCAAACTCAGTCCGCCGCGATAGTGGAAAGTTTAGGGTTAGAATCCCTACGGTGACATAGGTTTGAATTAATGAATTTTTCTTGATTGCAGCTCTGTGTTACGTCATTGTTCTTACAATAGGTGTTCATACAGATTGTATCAAATTAAACCTGTGCATAGGGCATTCTGTGTGTAAGACAGAGATCGATACATAAAGCAATAAGTAAGAATGAGATAAATGATCGCTAATAGGATGTTACGTGGTTACTGTAAATAAATAATATTTATACAACCTAATAGCGTCATCTTTGTTTTTTCGCTCCTTCTATTTTGTAAAAATGTAAATCTTTTATCAGTTTAATTTACAGTAACCACGTAACATTCTATTAGCGATCATTTATCTCATTCTTACTTATTGCTTTATGTATCAATCTTTGTCTTACACACAGAATGCCCTATGCACAGGTTTAATTTGATACAATCTGTATACTGTTTACAGTCATTATGCATTCATTTAATTGTTCGGAAACATTGTCTATAATCTGGTCTAGGATTTGTAGTTTAACCTAATAAAAAGTCTATTTCACCTTGAACGAAGACAAGAGACAAAACAATAATATTAACATATCTAAAACAATCATGGATTTGGACCTGAATCCTTTTTCGTATCGTCATTCAAAACTGTTGTTGTTTTGCTTTCGTCTGCGTCTGTTTTATCACTGTTTTTAATGTCATCTTTCTGATCACCTGCCGAATCAACACCGCCTCCTGTAGCACCGCTGTCCGATGTATGTTTGGTTTCCAAACGTGGACGCTTGCGACCTTTGTAGTTGCGATTGTCTCTTCTGCCTCCTTCGCCTTCATCTTCACTATCCGAATATTCATTATCCGGAGCAATTCTCTTATCGATATCCCTCTGAGGCAACCGTTCATCTTTATTGACGCTCTCCTCGTTATCAGAATCTTCTTGGAGAGCATCTTCTGGAATAGCCTGTACTTGTACCCCAGGAGCATGTGGCAACATACGCAAATTTTCAAACAAACGCGTTTTGATTTTCTCTAGGTACTCCGGCGTATTTTGATTTGCCATATTACTAGGGCTGATATGAAGTTTGAAATCCGGACCGAAATATTCAAAATAGTCATTGTATGGCAACTCGTTTGCAATTTCGGTTCCAAGCGCGACTGACGTTTCGTAAGTCCAGCATCGCGAAACGTTACGGATCGTGTATCCACCACCACCGACCATCATGAACGGCAAACCGTATTTCTTGACGAACTCGACACATTTACCATGACCGCGTACGGTTAAGTTGAAACAACCGAGACGATCACCTGTCAACGAATCGGCGCCGCACTGTAAAACAACTGCACTCGGTTGGAAAGTTTCCATTACTTTACTGATAATTGGAACAAATATACTTTCGTAAGCATCGTCGTCCATGCCATCACGTAACGGTATGTTCACGGCATAATATTTTCCTTTTCCTGCGCCGATGTCGCGCAGATCACCAGTACCGGGGAAATATTCACCGTATTTATGGAACGATACTGTCATTACTCGATCGGTTGTGTAAAAAGCTTCTTCTACTCCGTCGCCATGATGAACATCAATATCGATGTAAAGTACGCGCTGATGATACTTGAGTAACTCAAGAATACCGAGTACAATATCGTTCACGTAACAGAAACCAGACGCCTCTGATTTTTTGGCGTGATGTAAACCACCGCCCCAATTAATACAAATTTCGGAGGCTTGCTTGTTTAATTTTACAGCAGCAGCCACTGATCCACCGGCTGATAGCTGGCAAAATTCGTAGAGACCATCGAATACGGGACAATCTTCACCAACATTGACTGCAAAAAAAAAAAAAAAGTGGGTTCAGCTTTGGTCGTATCGTAGTGTTTTCTGTAAGACCACGTCTTTATAAAGATACAGGACTTCTTAGACCACGACCTACAAGCCCAGAAGCTTTAAAGATTCGAAACGCTGGCCGTGAAAGCTTAAAACCAACCGATTGTTATATAGATTAATAGAGTAATAATTGTTGTCATAATCGAATATACAAAACTATTTGATAGCTACAAATAAAACCTATGTAAAACATTGTCACAAACTAAAAAAAAAACGAACTTTTTTGTTAAAAATTTGTCAAAATTTTATAATTGGTACGGATAACTGCTCTAAATATTATCCCACAACACCAGAAAAGTTGTTTTAAGTATACTTACAGCGTTGCATCTGCTTGTTGTACTCCGACATGTTATCGGGACGAATCGATCGAAGGAATCTTATATAATCATCAGAATGGAATTTTGTCATTTCATCGGCTGTTGCTTTATGAGGTCGCTATAAAAGGATTATATCATATTAAAATATATGCCAAAAACAAGGCTGTAATACTTTTTTACAATATAAAAAAAACTAACATAAATTTCCATTTTGCGATATAATCCATAGTTTAATAATAAATTATGTGTCATGCGTATACGATGGGGCTTCATCGGATGACCCTGTCCATAGTAATAGTTACCGATGTCACCTAAAATTAAAAAAACACATCTTAATTGGTTTTTTATTAAAAAAAAACTATCAATCAGGTATGGGAAAAGTGAACTCTTCAGAACACCGTACATATTTACGCCATCATGAATAAATCCACCAATGGCAAAGCAGGAAAACTACGGTAGCATGAAAGTGAACTGAGATTTTATGACACTAAAAGCCTAAAAATCGTACAAAGTAATTTTTATGGCATTTTTTACAGTTTTTTGATAGATAACTTAAAAAACCTATTGATTGTAAGACTGAAATAATACAAATTAAAAATCAAACACAAACGCTGTAAACACAGAACCTCAATTATGGACAAATGCATGCACGAAGTTTGAAAAGTATATGAAGGACACACAATTATTGAAATTTACTCACTGTCGTAATAATAACAAACACGTTTTTTACTATGAGGCTGCATTGCCATTTTTAGTAATAAAATTGTTTAAAATCACTGTTAAACTTATGACGCTTTGAAATTAATAATTTTATATCGCGTCCTAAACTTAACTTGCAACACTTACATAGAGGTACCAACTACCAATTGCGAAAATAAAAAGCAATGAACCTTCGCATTTTGCAATGAACAACCACCATAGATATAGATAAGAAATATTATCATTGGTAATTTGGTAACGATGCAAAAAAAACATTTTTCTTTAAAGAGAAAGCATAATATGTCTGCGGAAAAAGTTACGATTTTGAAATTAAATCTTTTAATATTTTGTTTTTAATAATTTGAAACAATTTAATACTCCATAGTTGGTAGCACGGGTCAAAATGATAATATTATCTGTAGAGTATCAAGGAGATATAACATTTCAATACTTTTGAATTCTGTGGGAAAATTAGAAAAAAATTAATGAAACACAAAAGTTTCGGCAGTATTGATTAATTGTTTGACCATGTGTGCATGATTTCTCCATAGAATGGTTTCAAATTTACGGCTCAATCTCTGCCGTCTGAGGTAATGGTTCAATGGTTCAGCTGACAGCTCAGTTCCGACTTTCGAAGTTCCGTCTCGGAGTTCTAAAGTTTCGGAATCAGATTTGATGTTTAATACTTCAATGTTATTCGAAGGAAATACTTACTTGAAAAAAAAACTGTCTTTTCTACGCGTCAACTGATTTTTGGTTTGCGTTCAGCTCTAATCTGCGAACAAAAAATATTTAATTATTAATAAAAGTGGTCGAACTAGCTCATAAGTGATATAATATAGCCTAAAAATTATTCGGTGTGATTTTATGTTCTTATCGTGGTGTTCGTATGGAACAATAAAACTTTGGGTTCCATAATATTTTTGTTGTTTGTTATAATGTGTATATAAATAAAATTGTACATAATGGCGGCTCGTGCAATTGCTGAACTTGAAAGTGCATGTAGGATATGTTTAATGGAATTCCCAGGAACAATGACAGATATCCATCACAAACCGGTTGGTGCCAATAGAATTCGAGAAGCGATAACGAAATGTATTCCAATTAAGGTGAGTATTTTATTTTGGAATTAAGAGAACTGTTTGTCGAAGTACAATATTAAAAAATATATAAATATTACAGATATGCGAAAATGATGGAGGACCAAGATTTATTTGTCCCCAGTGTTTGACAAAGTTACAAATAGTTATACAGTTTCGTGAAAAGGCGGTAAATTCTGATAAACTTTTACAACGTTTGTGGGGACATCAGACAAAACTAATATCAAATCAACAAATCCCAATTACTAATAATTCTGCATCGAATTTACAAACAAATACATCTTCATTTCGTTTATCCAAAGATTCTAGTCCAGTAACAAACGAATTTAATATATATGACAAACCATCAGCTTCGCACAGTAATATTGTATATCAGTCACAAAGTCACCAAACTGCATCGGTATTACACAATCTACAAGCAAATCAAAGTATACTGCCTGTGGAAAATATATCGGAAAGTAATTTTAATAAAAATACAGATATAAACTTATCGACATCATTTCAAAATTCACCATCAGCTTCGACAAGAACTATGCTTTTACCTCCTAGTGGACCAAACGAAAATCGTAATTTTGTAATCACTAATACATCAAATTATAATTTGTCATCCACGTCGAGACAACAAAATCCAACTCTCAAAGTAATAAGACCAGAAACTATTAATGATAATGCGGATAAAACAATTGTACACGGATCTTATGAGTCACTTGCCGGATCACATATTGAAAGAGAGCTGGCAGACAAACAGAGAATTAATAATAGTCTATCTTTTCCAGATTCAAATCGTGAACACATTAAATCAATGATTAATACAACTATTGAAGTCTGTTTGCCGGTGACAAATTCAAAATCTGTAAATAACAGTTTAAAAACATACAGAAAACAAGTGGCTGCTGTTATCGAAACATTGTCAACGAACGTGGAAATAAATTCGGATAATTCTACACCAGTTAATGAAAGTGTCGATGATTCGAACGTAAATGATAGATGCGATTTTATCGCTGATTTATTTAGGAATCCGGATACAGATCAGTCGATTACTGCGGCACACGGAAATAAACAAATAAAAGAGTGTGACAAATCCGATGGAAAACAAGCTTCGGAACTTATAACTGAAACAGATATCGTTTTAAATACAGAAATTCAAAAAACAATCCCACAAACAGAAAAATCTATCGGTTTAAATAAAGTATCTCCAAAAACAAATCGACAATCTCGTAAGAGAAAAAGATTGACCGATTTAACGTCAACGGATTTCGAAACTGACGAAGGAGAATGGTTGCCAAATAAACCAAAACAAAAACGCAAACTGAAACGATCTCCTAAAAAGAGGAAATCTGTTTCTCATTCAAAAAGCACTGAGAGTGACGCGAAACCCGTTTCTATCGACAATACAGAAAACATAAGTATGGATACTTTTGACGATTTAGTTGCGCCATCGAATGATGTGCTAGTGTCCCCACCTAAAAGTCAAATAGCAAATAAAGAGGGTAGTAATAATAACTGTGCACCAGAAAATGAATTTTTTAAAGGTATAGACGAAGCAAGAACGATTTTAGAGAAAAATACGGAAGAAACGGATCTTATTGATGAGATGTTTGGTAAATCGACTCAACAAAATGAAAACTTAGACGATTGTTTTGGAACGAATGAAACGTCCATTAATGATAAAAAAATCAGCTTAAGAGATAGAAGCAAAATAAGAACTCGGAAATTATCCGAAGAAAATTCAGATTTTTTTGATGATTCCGACGCCGACCAGACATGGGACATGGATAACGCTGAAACAGATACATCTGATGACTCGCCTGATTCAGATAGAAGTGAAAGCGATAGATTTAAACGTAAGAAAAGTTTTACGGGTAGCAGAGGACGGCCCAGCAAAATATGTAGTATTATAAATACATTTTCTTTAAATACTGAACCTGGCAGTAAACCAGCCATAGTAACTAGTGAACAAGACTTATTTGCGAGTAAAGATTCTAGTACTATAAGTACAACACCTAAAAGCAGCAAGACGAAACATAAACGTAACAAACCGGGTCCATTGAGTAGCAAACCGGGTCCTGCGAGTAGCAAAGCAGGTCCTGCGTGTAGCAAACCAGGTCCTGCGTGTAGCAAACCAGGTCCTGCGTGTAGCAAACCAGGTCCTGCGAGTAGTAAACCAAAACCGGGACCTAAAAGTAGTAAATCTTCAAAATCCAGTTCTGTTAAAAGTGAACAGAATAAGTTAAGTGAGAAATCGAACAGTGTAGATAATAAAAAACCAAATAATAATGCAAAATCATCTTTGACTGTTAAAAAGACTATTGATAACAAAACACGAAAAATCATCGATTATATTGTCCTTGAAGATGATGACGAAGACGAACTGGTGATAATAGAAACGAATGGAAAGGAACCGGCAACGACAAAATCAAAGGACAATGAACCGGAAACGACAAAATCTAAGAATGATGAACCGGAAACGACAAAATCGAATGAAAATGAAACGACTGAATCGAATGAAAATGAAATGACTGAATCGAATGAAAATGAAACGACAGAATCGAATAAAGGTACAGATCAACAGAACGGTGAAAAAACAAACGAAAGCGCGAACAAAGAAAAACAGCCGACTGTGTATACACAAATATCGGAATGTGAACATTGTGAAAATTGGTTTTCGATGACGGAAGCCGAGTTTGTGGAACATGTCGACGAATGTAGAACATTGATACACGATTGTTACTTGTGTCTGTCAAGATTTAAAGATATCGCTGGATTGCAAAAGCATCTCGGAAAGAAACATTTAAAAGAACTTCAGGTATGCATCAAGTGTTCGAAATTATTTTATTCGTTGATGCATTATTGGAATCATCATTGTGACGACTTAAAAAACCCATCTACCACTGAAGAGGTGGAGGTTGAACCTGAAAAACAGAAATATCAGTGTGGCGTTTGTGAAAGAAAGTATGATACTATAAAGTTATTTATAGAACATTTTGAAACAATACACAATGAAAACGGAAATAATATTGTAATCGATTGAAAAATTATTTTGTATTATTGATTTCTGTCAGAGCTGGGCAAAGCACTGAATCTAAGTGAAGCATCGAGCACTTTCATAAATGCTTTAAAGCATCGAGCACTCACTAAAGTGCTTGAAACGATTAAGCATCAAGCTTTAAGCATTTTAAAGTCACTCCGTAACTTCCAACATTACAGTACAAAATTTCAAAGTTCAAAACATACATTTTGTTTGTCAAAATAAGATAATTGCTAATTAAGCATTTAAAACGCTCGTTAAGCATTCCTAATGCTTATTAAGCAACAAGTATTTATGCAAGTGCTCTAAGCATCTAGCATCAGTTTTACAAGTGGCATTTTTGCTTAAAGTTTTCAGCACTGGCCAGCTCTGGTTTTTGTTTATGTATATATTATAGATTTCTTGTTCATTACATTTTTAGGATTGCAACGTTTACTTAGAGACAGGTATTATTGAGTAATAAAAGTCAAAAAGTCCTCAAAAACGACATGTGAATTTTATATACAGTACTATTTTTGTAATCCACGACTCTATTCGACGAACATTGTACTCGCCGACTCGGTCGTTTTTAGGGTCCATACCTCAGAATAAAAAAAAAAACAGAACTTAAAGAATCACTTTGTTGTCAGTTTGTTCGTTAAGACCTTTTTTCTCTAGTACGACTAAAGGTATCAAGTTGAAATTAATATCAAATACTAAGGTCTAAAACCCCATAGTTCTGTAAAAAATTCAAGCTTCTAATTCAATACAATAAAAAGATATGGCCTTTTAAATTACGTATTTTCGTATTTCGTGATTCTCAAAATACTAACGCAGCAAATTTTAATTCTTAAATTGTCATCGATCTGTTAAAAACTGAATTTATTAATAAAGTTACAAAAAAAAAAAATTTAAGTTACAACTTTTGAATGTTTTAAGTACATTTTTATAATAAACAAATGTAAAGTAAAGTTTTTGTTTTATTCAATGCATTTCGTTTAACTTTAAATCGATTCTGTACAGATGGAACTTTTAAAAAACCTTGTTACGGATATCGATCCCCGAAATTTTGCAAGTTATCCCGGAAAGTCACGACTTTTTTTCGGTTAGCGGGTAATATCGGTATAGATTAGTTGGTATTTTTTCGAGTAATGGGTTGCCGTAAATAAGAATCGATTCCATACAAATTAATCAAGAAATTATTAGTCCTATCCGTAAATAAATTCACATATTAGTGAATAACACAATATATCAGACTTAGACGCTAATGACCTCTGTTGTCGAGCGTCTATAATCTACAATTCTATTCTTCAATATATCAGACGACATATTATCGCCATGATATTTAACAGAAGGCTATAATATAAGAAAAATGTAAATGCCACTGTCGGGACTTGAACCCGAAACTCCCGATAATATGTCGTCTGATATATTGTGTTATTCACTAATATGTGAATTTATTTACGGATAGGACTAATAATTTCTTGATTAGTTATAAAACCGTAAAAAAACCTACAGATATTCTGTATTTTGACCCCTACAAATTATCGAGTAGGTATCCCTAGACAAGACTAAAGCACAGTGCATCTTATTTTTGTTTGTTTTTTCAAAATTCGAATATTTCCGTGTCTAATTATGTATTGGGTGTCCTGTATTATTTATACAGTTAAACATCGTCTCATGGGACATTAAAAAAAATTCTAAAACAGTTAAAATTCTAATAGTTAAAATATAATAAAATTAATCCAAACATCAAGATTCATGGTAAAAATTCGACTTTTAGAAAATAATTCGAGTTATGATGGAAGTTCGATTTAGGGGGAAGTTCATAAACTATAATCTATTCATTTTCAAGATAAAGTGCTTGTGTGCGTGATGAGCTCGTGTCCCTTTCTTTCTTGAGTTGTGATTGGTCGGTAGGAAGAATATCAAATTTTGCAAATGTATTGAACTGCGCGCTTACCCATTTATTTTGTTGTAAGCTGTAGGTTAGTTGACACTTGGAATGAATGAGCCATTTTCCTGAGAATAGTTCCTTCAGTTATCCACGAGAGGCAGCACTTGTGGTAGGTACAAACATTATTTATTCCCCATTAGTGTCGTGTCATTTCAGTGGTATAACTTAATTAATGATAATAATGATTTAATAATTAAGTTATACCACTAAAATGACACGACATTATGGAGAATAAATAATGTTTGTATCTACCACAAATACTGCCTCTCGTGGATAAATGAAAGAACTACTCTCAGGAAAATGGTTCATTCTTTCAAATTACTCTATCTTGAAAATGAATAAACTATAGTTTATTAAAAAGGCTGTATATAGTAGAGGTGGAGATAGTTAGCGATCTGTAGAGCGATGCCACACACAGCGGTTTGTGCCGAGTCGGCACATCGTTCTCCACAAGAAAAATCTAGCGGTTTTATTATTCGAACTGCACTTGTTTAGGGCTTGAGAATAGCCGAGCGTGTAGCAATGCTGTTGTTTACATGGCATTGCTATGGTTCCTCTATTATAAGTTCCCGGGTTCTAGCCCGAGAGCTGGTAAAAGTGTCAATTGAATTTTCAATTTATTATTAAAAAAAAATAATGAATTGAAAATATGAATTGGTGCTAGGCCCAAATAACCTTAACTGTTGGTGGTCTTTAAAAACACACACATACACAATTTTGGCACTTGTTTACTATGTTTTGTATAAGCGTTGCCACACACGTTGGTTTTTATATCGGCAATTATATGTTTTCATATATTATAAAGTATTAGAAATACCTTGTATTATGTCCGTCTTGTGACTTAATACGACGCGTTTCAGCAACGAGTTGCCATTTTCAGGTGTGGTTAATTATTTAAAAAAAACACACATTGAGTATTCGTAACACTATATAATATTATGATGCTAAGCACTGTGTATTATGTCGTGGTTTGTGAAGTACTGATTTAAATTTCGAGATTTTATGATTTATATAGTAGGTAGATGGAATGGAAATGTATGTGTGTAGACGATTACTGAATATTGGGTGTATCATATGTTTTCAGTATTTCATGGCCGCTGAGTGGATAACGCTGTGTGTGTCATTGTCAAGTCGGCAACCGCTTCGGCTGCCTAGTCGGCAAAAACCGCTGTGTGTGTCATCGCTCTTAGTGATCAAACTATTGATACTTTCATAATTTTTTATAAAAACGACTTGTCTCTAAATGATAGTCCAAGCTCCCACCGCACCAAAGTATACGGGACACTACCAAAATTTTACTAGTGAATTTATCAGATATGATGGAGAACATTAAATGAGTGGCAGACTTAATTTGATATTTTTTTTTATAATCAGTATCTCCTATAGACTGTGTGCAGGGGAGCGGAGTTATAATAATATCGACGCGAGCGCTTGTTGTGACATCCGTTGTAAACTCTGAACTGCAATTTTCCGTAACTGTCAGTGAGCATTATTGTTCAAAAAGTCAAGTAAGTAAAACCATGATTTTACTTCTAACTTATTTGGAAATTATTACTATAAATCTAAAAAAAAAAAAATAAAAAATGGTGGAACCTTTGGTGTAAAGATACGAAATGTTACAATTA
This sequence comes from Mongoloraphidia duomilia, assembly GCA_039654895.1. NCBI lineage: Eukaryota > Metazoa > Arthropoda > Insecta > Raphidioptera > Raphidiidae > Mongoloraphidia > Mongoloraphidia duomilia. The sequence continues at coordinate 6,841,682 of CM077527.1, read as the reverse complement.
CCACAAAACACCAAACCATAACAAACACTCTCGACGTACGTTTCGCCAACCAAGTTGGCATCATCAGGAGATGATTAAAACTAAAGACTAAACAAAAATTACTGCCTATTTATAGGCTACCTAATTTTAATTACCTGAAAACTAAACTAATTTACTAACACTAGATTTATCAAACCTGCCATATTTTAGATGAGCCATATGCTCATCTAAAATATGGCAGGTTTGATAAATCTAGTGTTGCCCAACATGCATTTGAAAATGACCATAAAATAGACAATAGTAATTTAAAATTAATTAGAAACGTCATTAATATTAGACAACTAGACGCCGTAGAGAGTCTAGAGATTCATAAGTGTAAACATAATATTATGAACAGTGACAAAGGCCCAATTCCAGGTAGCCTGCTTTTTGATTTAGTAAATTAGTTTAGTTTTCAGGTAATTAAAATTAGGTAGCCTATAAATAGGCAGTAATTTTTGTTTAGTCTTTAGTTTTAATCATCTCCTGATGATGCCAACTTGGTTGGCGAAACGTACGTCGAGAGTGTTTGTTATGGTTTGGTGTTTTGTGGTAATTGTAACATTTCGTACTATAAATCTGATAAATTTGACACTTTTAAACCCGGTCCGCAAGATTACATGCGCCATGGTTTTAGGTTATATTTCCGTCTGTCAATATAAACCATAGACATAGGTGTAGGCACACCTCCATGTCTGATATAAATTAATCAGTTATTTTTTATTATACGTCAAAATTGAAGAAGAAAAAAACTTAAAATCAATAATTTTTACGTACCCTTTTATGCTATGCTATTTATACTATTTACACACAGCTAGATAAAATGGTAATCGTTTATTAAAAAATTTTCCGATATAAGACAACAATAAAAAATAGTTCAATCGTACACTACTGCCCGCTAGCGGCGCTAGTAGGCTTCGTGCACACAACCTATAGGTACCTATTGCTCAACACTACTTGACGAAATTTATACAGATTATAGAGAACTTCTGTTCAAAATGAGGTTTGCCAGGTATAGAAAAAAAAACTAATTAATGTTGCAACACGGAGATTCGAACCCGGGACGCATTTGCATATGAATCGCCCGCTCTAACTGTTAGACCACGTAGACCCTACAGCAAACTGCTATGGTATAGCTAGTTGGACGGTTTAATATTTGATTGGAACGCTTAAAGATTCGTTCAACAACCGTCCCTTGGTTAGAACGCGTTCTTTCTACTGCGCATGGGTGTGATGGTAATTACGGTTTTTAGAGAGGTTGGAACAAAGCTTTGTGATGCGGGTGACATGACGATCACGTTTTTTCTCGGTTTACTCTCCTGCGGCCAAGCGCACAACGTCCGTAAAAAAAGTATAACTTAAAAAAAATTTACTAGGCAGACAGTGATAATTGTAAATAATTGATATTTCTTTATAATCTGTATAAATTTCATCAGTGTTGAGCTATACGAGATATTGACAATAAAAAACGATAAAAAAATCGATTTTAAAAGTAAGTATACAGTGTGTAAATGGTTAGCGCATAGCCTACTACAAAATTGTAAATGTTCTCAATGTTATGTTCCGTATAATGTTCGGATTTTAAATGGTAGACCCGAACATTATAGGGAAAATAACATTGAGAATCTTTACAATTTTGTAGTAGGCTATGGCGCATATGATTTTGCAGGTTCCGAGTTACTCTTAATAGGTCTCCATTTTGACCATATCATGGGATTTTATCTGTATTCATCTAGTAATCATTAAATGTGTCGTATAGATCTAATTAATTTTAAGTTGTAAATATCTATTTTATACCGAAACATTGTGTTTTGAGAATAAATAATTGTTCATTATTTTGTTTTAAAATAAATAAAGCTGTCGAAATCACGGGTGTGATTATACCGTTTTTTTTCATACACTTATTTATCTAATGTTGTAGATGCTATTGATCGGACCTGTCAAGCGTCTATAATTTATAATGCCTATGTACCTTTAATGTCGTAAAATAGTTTTTCTTTTTATACAATTCATTATTTCTAAATAGTATTTAAAATGTTTTGTTTGGTTGTCCAGAATTGTTTATTTCTCAATTTTATCATTTTTCACTGAAATATGTATTTGTATAACACAAAATATATAAGGTAGTGATGTTCCATTAATGATTTCTTATATATTATTATATTATAAATATGTTAATTACCTAATTGCTATAAGTTTATATTGTGAATTCATTTTATTATGTTTACGATATACTTGAAAAACGCTGGACCGATTTCAATATGGTTTTCACTATTGTATACAGATTGTATCAAATTAAACCTGTGCATAGGGCATTCTGTGTGTAAGACAGAGATTGATACATAAAGCAATAAGTAAAAATGGGATAAATGATCGCTAATAGGAAGTTACTGTGGTTACTGTAAATAAATTATAGTGAACAACCTGATAGCGTCATCGTTGTTTTCTACAGTAAAAATAGTCACTACTGAAATTATTGATAAAATGGCAATTTATACTGTTCGGGAAATAATCCAAATAATTAAATGGTTTTATGGTGGTAATTTAACCGCCGACATAATAAAATTATTTGTAGCTGCCTTTGAAAATAGACCGTCTCCATCTGCCACAACAATTCGCAATGTCATAGCAGAATTTGAATCAAATGGTTGCCTATCTCCGAAAAATCATAAAAAACAGCTTCGTGTGCAAATTAAATTAATAAAATAATTGTTAAAACTTTTGTACCAGATGTAAATTATATTACGAATTAATATTATGGTTTACTTGCTTTGGTTGGTAAACTAGTAAAAGATTTACATTTTTACAGCATAGAAGGAACGAAAAAACAAAGATGACGCTATTAGGTTGTATAGATATTATTTATTTAAAGTAACCACAGTAACTTCCCATTTGCGATTATTTATCTCATTCTTACTTAATACTTTATATATCGATCTCTGTCTTACACACAGAATGACCTATGCACATCTTTAATTTGATACAATCTGTAGAGTAGCGATCGGCAATTAGCGGCTCGCAGGCCAGATCCGGTCCTCAAAACAGGGTCAGAAAGAAGATCAATCTGTCTGTCCGGTCGCCAGTTGTTGCGTTGGTACATGGACCTAGTTTTCACTAGTTAGTATCAGACAGTGTCTGGTAGACGCATGTACCTAGCTAGTTAAAAATGACAGAAAGAATTCTAGACCATTACCTTTCGTATTCGGGTAAAAAGGCAGAAATAGGTCGTAAACAAATTGTTTGTGGCCCGCAAAATTTTTTATATGGTCATGGGGTCCACCAATAAAATTAATTGTCGATCGCTACTACCTTAGCAAAGCATCGAACCTAAGTGCTTGAAGTACCAAGCATCAAGCACTTGCATAAATGCTCAATTTATTCAAGCGACAAGCACTTTCGTTTACAAAAATGCTTACAATCATCGAGCACTCTCTAAAGTCTTGAAACAATTAAGCATTTTAAACAGGGCCGCGCCGCCCCTGTGTGCGAAGTGTGCGGCGCCAAGACAATAGGGGCGCCGCTATTGAAATTATTTTTGTTACACTTACACAACAACATATTTCTTTGTAGTGGAGTATTGATAAGTAAGTAGGTATAATAGGCGCAACAAATGCCTCGTAAACAACAAAACATAATACTGCGCTTATTGTACAAGTCTCCCAAGATAATATTCACGTTTGTGGTTTAATTTTACGCTTTGGGTTTTAGTTTACAATAATTACGAGCTCAGCGTTAAAATCAAAAGAGCCGCCATGAGTTATCTAATTATATAAAACTAGAGAACATTTATTTCGGTAAAAATTAACAAATAAGAAATAAAAATAAGTTGAAACATTAAGATTCGTGAAAAAAAGAGGCTCTTCATAGGTTTCGCACACAGGCGCTGTGGGGGGTCGGCGCGGCCCTGATTTTAAAGTAACTTCGTAGGTAACTTCCAAATTATAGTGCGAAAGTGCTGAGTTCAAAATATTCATTTTGTTTATTAAAATAAGATAAGGATAGGTAAACGAAATATGTATTATTAAATGTTTTATTAAAAATGCTTATTAAGCATTGAAAATGCTTATCAGGCATTGAACATGCTTATCAGGCATTGAAAATGCTTATCAAGCATTGAAAATGCTTATCAAGCATTGAAAATGCTTATCAAGCATTGAAAGTGCTCATTAAGCACTAAAAATGCTTACTACGCATTTAAAACGCTCGTTAAGCTTTCCTAATGCCTAATGAGTGCTTATTAAGCAATTTATAATGCTTGTGTGCTTAATAAGTAGCAAGTCTTTATGGAAGTGCTCTAATTGAATCGAGCGTCTGTTTTACAAAGTGTTGCTTAAAGCATTATTGCAAGCACTAAGTTCTAAGCACTGCTCAGTTCAACTAATTTTAAGGTCAACCATTTTTAGTTTTGTTGTACTATCAACTGAAGAATCGTTTTTAATTATAAAAAAAATATAAATATGTTTATTTAATATGATTTTATAAGGGCATTAAATAAGAAAAATGTCTTGATTAATAACATATTATTAATGTGATAAATTGTATATTGTTTCCTTTTAGAAACATTTATTATTCAAAAAATATATCTATATATTAATTATTCATTTGGCTTTTTATTATATTTGTTCCTACCGTTCCTACTTAACAGTGCGTTAATTTTAATCATCATAGCTGTGACCCATTAAAATTAGTTTTGCAAGAAAACTAAATTACGGAGGGCAGTATAGCCTAGTGGTTAGCATGCTTGGTGCCGCAACCTCTAGACTGGACTGCCGTGGGTTCGAATCCCACCTGCGCTCATGGATGTTTTGTGATGTTATTTAGTTTTAAGTTAGTTGTTATTTAGTGTAGTTGAAAGACGCTAATGACCTTAGATGTCGACGCGTCTATAATCTACAATAAATAAATAAAACTAAATTACAGTGACTTTTGTTTTCGGCTACGCTCTAGTGATTGTCGATGTTCTACAGAGGGTTCGTTCGCATTTATGTCGGTTTGGGAATCCTGACACGAAATGTTGTACGTTTAATATATTTGTTACCAAAAATATATTAACAAACATAAAAAGTGATTATTGAACGCTTTTAAAAACATGAAATACAAAACTCGATTTCTTTTTCAAACATTTTGTGACAAAATGATTAAATATAACACGCCTATTAATTACTAAATTTAAAATACATTTTAAAGCACAGTAGAGTCCGTCTATTACGACTTCGTTTATAACGACTAACCGTTTTTAGCGACGTAAATGCAAACTCAAGTTAAATTAATAATAAATACTAATATAATAAGCAAGTTCTTGAAAAATGTAGCAAAACTGAATTCATACACTACGTAATTATATGATTTTAATATGTATAAAATATGAGATACATTTAAAATACGATTCAGACAAAATAACATACCTAGACTTTTTAACTTAAAGAAAATCTCTGCCAATTAAAGTAATTACTATGTTAGGAAAATCTAATTTATTAAACGTATAAGACTTTACATAATTTATGACCTATAAATTTTCATTTAATATTTTTATACTTAATTTATTTTCAATGCAGTTGAGGTTTTGAAACCAGATTGAAATTCCGTTTCCAAGTTTATTCAAAATCGGTTTAGTCGAAAATAGATTAAAATTTTGTTTGCAACAATGAATTTTATCGAACAAGATATAGCCATCGTGTCGAATCTTTTAACAGTGGCCGCTTGTTGGCCACCAACTTATTACGAAATGAAGAAACCCCAAGCGTTTTTCTATTATATCTGGGCTAGATTTTTGCTTTTATCTGGTATTGTAACTTTGTTTGGGGAATGGTATTCAATTTATTTGGTTTGGTATAATGGCGGTGACATTATTGTTCTCATGGAAAGCGTCACTGCTTCGTTTGGAGGTTTCTTAACATGTTGCAAACTTTTTATTATAGCTTACAAAAAACAAGAACTTTACGAGTAAGTAAAATTGATATAAGTAGAGACACAATACTAAGAATGACACCGAGACGTCATCACTAGACAACGGTTATTGTTCCGGTCTCCACCCTTGAGTATGGGTGGACACCGGAACAGAACGACTCCACTCACTTGTACTTCGTCTCTAGATTCCTGTCTAAGGTGTAGACACAATACTATAAGAATGACACCGAAACGTCATCACTCGACAACGGTTATTGTTCTGGTCTCCACCCTTGAGTATGGGTGGAGACCGGAACAGCAACGGCTCCACTCACTTGTACTTCGTCTCTAGATTCCTGTCTAAGGTGTAGACACAATACTATAAGAATGACACCGAGACGTCATCACTAGACAACGGTTATTGTTCCGGTCTCCACCCTTGAGTATGGGTGGAGACCGGAACAGAACGACTCCACTCACTTGTACTTCGTCTCTAGATTCCTGTCTAAGGTGTAGACACAATACTATAAGAATGACACCGAAACGTCATCACTCGACAACGGTTATTGTTCTGGTCTCCACCCTTGAGTATGGGTGGAGACCGGAACAGCAACGGCTCCACTCACTTGTACTTCGTCTCTAGATTCCTGTCTAAGGTGTAGACACAATACTATAAGAATGACACCGATACGTCATCACTCGACAACGGTTATTGTTCTGGTCTCCACCCTTGAGTATGGGTGGAGACCGGAACAGCAACGGCTCCACTCACTTGTACTTCGTCTCTAGATTCCTGTCTAAGGTGTAGACACAATACTATAAGAATGACACCGATACGTCATCACCAGACAACGCTTATTGTTCCGGTTAAAACCCAACGGCTCCAATTGCAATAGAAAATGTACGCCGTCTATGGTAAATATCTTTAGAGAGCAGCAGAGAGGGTAACGGTTAAAAATTGTTAAATTGTGTTTTAAGGAGAAAAAAAATAATAATATATAGGTACACGTTTGTATATTTCTGGACTCCTGCCCTAGAACTGGTCTCCCAAGTTGGGCAAGAAATCCTTTTAATTTTCATAATTATTATATAAATTGTTATACTTATTTTTTTTTTTGAGGAATAAATAAATTGAATTGAATTGAAAGACCATCAACAGCTAAGGTTATTTGGGCCTAGCACCAATTCATATTTTCAATTCATTATTATTTTTTTTTAATAATAAATTGAAAATCCAATTGACACTTTTACCAGCTCTCGGGCTAGAACCCGGGAACTGGGGAGTTGTAATAGAGGAACCATAGCAACGCCATGTAAACAACAGCACCGCTACACGCTCGGCTATTCTCAAGCCCTAGGGTAACGGTTGTCTTTTATTTATTGTAGATTATAGACACGTCGACAACTTAGGTCATTGGAGTCTTTTAATTACATCAAATCAAATAACATAAAACTAAATGACATCACAAAACATCCATGAGCGGAGGTGGGATTCGAACCCACGACAGTGTGATCCAAAGGTCTGCTACGCTAACCGTTACACCACACTGTCCTCGGTAACTGTTGTCAAGTAGACAGTTCGTGCTTTGCTGCCAATAGGCTGATGATGTTAGACGCTAATGACCTCTGTTGTCGAGCGTCTATAATCTACAATTCATTCATTAATAGACTGATGACGTCACGGTATCATTTTAAGATTAATCGTGCTATAATAAATTTTGATAATGTCTTGTCAATTTACAGTTTAATAAAAAATATAGACGTTGTCGAGTCAGCTGCATTGATAAAAGATAACAACAAAGTTAAAACGATGAAAGAGAAATTTTATTCTGAAGCTCGGCTGGTTGAACAAATAATGTTGTTCATAATCACGGTTTTATTAATCTCTTATATGGCTCAACCGATTTATCGATTGTTTTTCAAAGGGGAGAGAAATTTTCCACTTCCGACCGCTTTTCCGCTACACGATGATAAAAGTACGCCGGCTTATCAAATATTATCGTTAATTGAGCTCGGTTTTGGAATCGTTATTGCAACTATTTTCATTGGCGTCGATGGTATTTTTGTTTCGTTAGCACTGTTTGCTTGCCACCATTTTAAGGTTTGTGAAAAGAAATGAGCGAGTTTTACATGCATGCTTACAGTACCTAGTACCGTCTTTTGAGGGCAGTGCAGCCTAGTGGATAGCGTACTTGGTACCGACATTTTGTTCTGCAAATTGAAATATGTGCTTAAAACAGTCGCCGTATAACATATTAAAATTTGAACCTTGAACTAATAATAAAAATTTCGTCAGGTACATGAACCGTTTAGGGTGATCTGCCACCCCTTTAATACTGACCAACTGATCTGCAAATATTATAATGGCATTATTGGGTCACCGACAAGCTATACAAACAATTTCAGCCTTGAAGCTCTAATAATTGTGACCATTTTTTTTGTTACATGTTGGGGGCGGTCTGCATCCCTCCCATACCGCCTAGCAAAATCCCTTACACGGGGCACTTTAATATGCCTCCCTCAACATCTTCACAAAAATAAGGCCTTGAATAAATAACACCAAAAAATTGCCACTAACTCTCGGTCTAAAGTAGTTGCATGCTATCAGAAGGGAAAAAACTTGATTTCTCGCGAAATTTTCTATATGGAAACCAATGTTAACTTAGGTGGCTATATATCTGCTGCCATCTACATTACGTTTCTCATTTGTCCATCTCCATTTAGATACTCAAAATGGAATTTAAAGTTGCTGCCCAACTGGAGGACAACGAAAAAGCCAACGAATACTTGGATAAATGTGTTCGACACCATAACGTTTTATACAGGTTAGATTCTTCGCTTTTCTAATAAGGCGTTTTGTAATTAAAAAAACATTAACAAATCTATTTTGTTTCAGTTTTTGCAAATTACTGGATTCCACGTTTGCACCTATGGTTTTAGTAGCTTTTGTGTTTAGCGGTTTAACATTGAGTTTCGTTGGATTTCAATTATTGTTGGTATGTATGAAAACACATGATCTCTAATGAAAGATTTTTTCGTTGGAGAGCAGCCAATTATATAATTGTTTCGAAACATATAGGAAAAAATCATTTTACCAACCAGTGGTCACAATCAGGATTCTAACCTGAACCTTTCCACTTTCGCGGCGGAATGAGCTTACAATACTCAATCGTGACAAGATTGCTAAACTAATATTCTCCATATATGCTTCAGAATCAATAGATTTTCACTACATGCGAGCGTCAATTCATATCTGCTAATTCAATAGCTATATGATATGAAGTGAATCCTCGTACCAGCGAGAGCCCAACATGAGAGTATTGTAAGCTCATTCCGCCGCGAACAGGTTAGAATCCTGATTGTGACCACTGGTTGGTAAAATGATTTTTTCCTATATGTTTCGAAACAATTATATAATTGGCTGCTCTCCAACGAAAAAATCTTTCAATTGCATTTCAGCCGTATAAAAAAAACTATTATGATCTCTAATTATATGGATTGTGGAACCTTGGATAGTATCCCCTGTTTGACCGCCATGTTTGTTATGACCTGTGACATTAGACTTGGCTTCACCTTTGTATAAGCATTGTATCTATATCCTTCTTGCTCAATGCTCAATTTGGACTGGGTTCTAGTAATTCCAGGTTCCTAGAACCGTTAGAAGCCTAGAATTGTTAGAACCAGGCAAGGCCGTAGCTAGAGCTGAATTCAAGATAGGGTACTGAAAGTTTAAAGTAGGGCTGAAGCAAAAGACTACAATTTTTTAATTGGATTACCCACCTCATCTGGTGATATCAAATTACAAAAGCAAAAAAACGGTAAATGACAATTTATTCAAAAAAAAAAAAAAAATACAGAACTTGCCATGTTATCAAATTTCCGAAGAACTTCATTTAGTTCAACGAATTTAATCTTGTTTTTCCAAATGCCAGATAGATCAAGTCTGTCATTCTGTCGTGACAGTCTTTGCGGCCTGTTTATAATTCCTTAAAGTAGGGCACTGGATGTTTTAAGGTAGGGCATTGCCCCTTAATGCCCCCACCTAGCTACGGCCCTGGAACCAGGTTCAAGAAGTCTGAAGAATCCGAGAATTTGACCAACGCAGTTGCATTCGAAGAGTTCTGTATTGCCAACAGACTCTTTGTGAGTTTCAAGCGCGGATCCACCGTTGTGGGCACGGTGGGCATGCCCACAACCCTAATTGAGTTCGATAGGCTGATGTTATATCTGCAATGCCTTAATAAAATTAAAAAAAAAACGAACCGTGCTGGTAAGAACGCGAGTGACTTTTTTATTTTGGCTACTAGTCTAGTAGTTTGTACTGTTTGACGTTTCGTGAGCCAGTCCGTAGTTCGACTCGCACTTGGCCGATTTTCGGGTGGCCGTGACCACAACATTTTTTGAGGGTTGGATCCGCGCCTGGTGAGTTTAGAATTAGTTCAGAACCACTGAGGTAAAATCTATAAAGGACGCATACCATATACAACGGTTTATACAAAATTGAAACCAGGTTTGACGTCACAGGGCCTAGCACACATGGCGGCAAAACACGCGATGGATTGGGACTATTATTCTCTTCTTCTTCTCACATATAAAATGAGGGCCGAGTTACAATGGCGACTGGCTTCACTTTTAAATGCTTATATACTCCCTCGATCAGTATTCTGGACTGCCGTGGGTTCGAATCCCACCTGCGCTCATGGATGTTTTGTGATGTAATTTAGTTTTAAGATAGTTGTTATTTAGTGTAGTTGAAAGACGCTAATGACCTGGGATGTCGACGCGTCTATAATCTACAATAAATAAATAAATCGATCAGTATTCAGATTTATTTTATTTATTGTAAATTATAGACGCGTCGACAACTTAGGTCATGAGCGTCTTGATTACATTAAATAACAACACACTTAAAACTAAATGACATCACAAAAAATTCATGAGGGGAGGCGGGATTCTGATCCAGAGACCGCGACGCTAGCCACTGGACCACTCTGTCCTCTCTCAGCGTTCAGAACTTACCAACAAACACATATCATTGTTTCACACAATGACCATTATTATTTTATAATACATAGAGATCAGTGGTATATAAAATCTTTAAATATTTTTCAAATAAAAATTTTTAATTTAACAATAATAATTTGAAAAAAACCGTTTTAGACTTGGGGAGATCTAAGTAAAATATCGCTTTACGTGACGTTTTTTATAATCATTTCCATTTCTTTGTTGTGGTTTTGTTTGTACGGAGAAAAGATAACAACTGAAGTAAGTTATTGTTCTTCTTATACCTAATAGTTCTGTAAACAGTGGGACCTAGAATCTAGACTCTAGACTAACCAAAGAAATACAAACAGAATAGTTGAAGTTAGTGGAGTTTGTGGAGACTCGACGCTAGTGATGCGGATACGAGATGTTTAGTCGATTGTCTCGATTGTTAAACATCTCGATGACTCTCGATGGTTGTCACTTGAACTCGATTGTTGTTGTTTCATACTTCATCGAGACCGAGTCGCATAGTACTGAATCGTACACTGCCGAGAGCCACATAATATAATCATTCATCACTCAACAACTGTGGTCGAGTCGATGGTCGATTGTATAGTAATCGCGTAATACGAATTCAATAGCGAAGAGATCACAGAGTACCGACTGAACAGTGTGAACAGATCAATGAGTCGCGTGAATGCCAGTCGACTAGCATATAATCTTGAATCGCGATTATATGTATTCTCATTCGCTGCTATTGCTATAACCTATGTGGCAAATAATCGACTTGAACAACTGAACATTTCGATTGTAAAATCAAACTTCGAGTCGATTGTGGACTCGATTGTTATTATGAACGATTGCAATTGTTTCGATTGTAAAAACATCTCGTAAACGACCATCACTACTCGATGTTTTGTCGACTGTCAACTTACTAATTTTCGCATGAAGTTTCGCTCTACCCTATACACTTATGGATGTCAATTGACGTACCAAGTTTCTGGTATTGTCCTGATTCGGGTCTATAGGCCGTCGTTGGTTGGAATTGCTTCCTAACGTTTCGCTAGCACGAGTGGCGAGCTTCTTCAGAGGTCCTTCCATCTCCGATGCTGGATGTAGAATGACAAATTCTCAGGCGCAGGTCATTCTACATCCAGCTTCGGAGATGGAAGGACCTCTGAAGAAGCTCGCCACTCGTGCTAGCGAAACGTCAGGAAGCAATTCCAACCAACGACGGCCTATAGATTAATAATATGCTTGTGATTCAAAGGAAGGACTCTGTTAAAATCATAATTTTCGTCAAATTTATTTCAAATTTCAGGCATCTTCAGTAGGTATTTATATTTTTCATACTGATTGGTTGAATAAGGACCTTCAATACAAGAAGAAAGTTCTATTTATAATCGCAAGATCACAGGTTGACTTTTACATCTATGGTTACAAATTTACAAAAGCCACGCTAGCCAATTTTGGAAAGGTAATGTAGATTGTATATCTATTTATTTATTGTAATTTATAGACGCGTGGACAACTTAGGTCATTAGCGTCTTGATGATACATTAAATATCAACACACTTAAAACTAAATGACATCACAAAACATCCATGATCGGAGGTGGGATTCGAACCCACGACAGTCTGATTCAGAGGCAGCGACGCTAACCACTGGACCACGACTGTCCGAGATTGTATATCTATGTGGTGTAATGAGGTATTATATTACTGACGAGCGATAGCGAGTTTAAACAGTCATACGAGTCATAAAATCATTACACACGAGATATATAATTATGGTATTTTTTGCCATACCCACTATAAAATAGCTGCTTTTCACTTCATCGTCAGTATTTTCAAAAAATTTTGACAGTGTATTTTGTGTCGCCAACTTCACTTCTATAGTAGTCCGAGAGTAGCTGTCGGTAGGTAATAGCCGGCTGATCAGGGCGAATAAATCACTATGGAAATGGTTTGCTTTCCCACACTAGTGTTGGGAAAGGTACTATGATAGTCCGAGAGTATCTGTCGGTAGGTAATGGCGGGCGGATCAGGGCGAATAAACATAAATCACTATCATGGAAATGGTTTTGCTTTTCCACACTAGTGGCGAAATTTGCGATTTCGACTTGGGTGATAGCCGGCCTAGCTGTGCTCTGGCGACCAAACGGCAACCCTCGCTCGCAATCGCCAATTTTCTGCCCTTGTAACATAATGTACTATTTGAAAGCATATTATATTTTGTTTTCTCCACAGATACTGAACACCGCAGCTTCTTATTTCACCTTGTTGCTATCCGTAAATCAACCAAATCCAAAGGCAATTTAAATCCGTTGGAATATTTGCCTAAAGTCTACTATATTGAATTAGCTAGTTGTAAGGCGCTAAGGCGCCCGTTGAATGTTTATTCAAATTCCAAAACACATTCACGATTCACTGTCATGGAAATTTGACATATTAACTAGCACACTAATATTTCAAAATCTTACAGCGTTACAGTTAGACCGAGAGCTAGTGACAATTTTTTGGTGTTATTTATTCAAGGCCTTATTTTTGTGAAGATGTTGAGGGAGGCATATTAAAGCGCCCTGAGTAAGGGATTTTGCAAGATAGCGGTATGGGAGGGATGCAGACCGCCCCCAAAGATGTAACAAAAAAAAAATGGTCACAATTATTATTGCTTCAAGACTGAAATTGTTTGTATAGCTTGTCGGTGACCCAATAATGCCATTATAATATTCGCAGATCTATTGCTCAGTATTAAAGGGGTGGCAGATCACCCTAAACGTGTCATGAACCCGACGAAATGTATATTATTAGTTCAAGGTTCAAATTTTAATATGTTGTTACGGCGACCGTTTTAAGCATATATTTCAATTTGCAGAACAAAATGTCGGTATTAACCCACTCTCCTAGAGGGAAACTTGCTCGCCTAGGTGTTTATATCGTTCTGCAAGGGGGTTAATACCGACATTTATTCTGCAAATTGAAATATATGCTTAAAACAGTCGCCGTAACAACATATTAAAATTTGAACCTTGAACTAACAATAAACATTTCGTCGGGTACATGACACGTTTAGAGTAATCTGCCACCCCTTTAATACTGACCAATAGATCTGCAAATATTATAACGGCATTATTGGGTCACCGACAAGCTGTACAAACAATATCAGCCTTGAAGCAAAAATAATTGTGACCATTTTTCTTGTTACATCTTGGGGGCGGTCTGCATCCCTCCCATACCGCTATCTAGCAAAATCCCTTACTCAGGACACTTTAATATGCCTCCCTCAACATCTTCACAAAAATAAGGTCTTGAATAAATAACACCAAAAATTATCACTAACTCTCGGTCTAAGAGTAAGTCAGCGAATCAGTCAATGTTGAGCGTCAATATATATTTTAATTATAAGCGCCGGCGCGACACGATATAACGCCATGTATGGAGGTGGGCACTGCCAAATTTGACCGCTAGGTCATTGAGTTCAAACTCATTATAGTATAGTCTGTACAGAATAATTTTATTTTAAATAATAAATCATTGACAATGCCGATGTGTTGTGTTTACCAAACTATTTATATTTATTTAAAATTTAAATGATGGCTATAATTAATTGTACAAGATTATAATGGGACTTTGAATGAATATTAACGATATAACTAACCTTAACTGTGTGATCGATGTTCATTGAGCAAAGGGCTTGAGAATAGCCGAGAGTGTAGCAATGCTGTTGTTTACATGGCCTTGCTATGGTTCCTCTATTACAAGTCCCCAATTCCCGGGTTCTAGCCCGAGAGCTGGTAAAAGTGTCAATTGGATTTTCAATTTATTATTAAAAAAAAATAATGATTTGAAAATATGAATTGGTACTAGGCCCAAATAACCTTAGCTGTTGGTGGTCTTTAAAACACAATTTTTTTTCCACTGAGCAAGGAAGTTAAAGACGCTACAAGCAAGCCCGGATTTCTGCCTAGGCCAATAAGGCACCGGTCTAGGGCAGGGGTCGGCAACCTGCGGCTCGCGAGCCGCATGCGGCTCTTATAATGTCAAGATGCGGCTCTCCAGTTCCATGCGCAAATATTAATAATTATATTATTTTATTTTCAAAAAAAAGTCTCCAATTGTTGATTAGCTTCCTAATATAACTAAACGTCCGCTAAATCAAAACTTCGGTGACTATATACCTGCTGGCTGCTGCCATCTATATTATGTTTCTTATGTGCCCATCTCCATGATTCCATTTGAATATTATATTATGAAGGGTGTCGTCCCAAAAGTGCGTAACTCAAAAGATCTAAACAAAAAAATGCAGTTTAAAAAATCTAACCTATTTTAGAATAAAGAGTTATCAACTTTTGGAACGGCATCCTTCATTTATCTCTAGTATATTTTCAGCTTTAACAAAATATATAAACTGTAGAAAGCACTTAATAAAACCAAAATATATTCACAATTATTATTCTGTGTGTATTTTATTTATAACTAGTTTTTAAGTTCAGCGTTGACCGTACTTTTCAACGGTTTTTAAAAAAATCATAGCCGCGTAACTAGAGTAGAGTTAGGTGGTCACGGCTCTTCCCAGAGCAGGTACCGTCTGGTCCCGCTAGAAAGAATTGAATCAAAAAAAAAATTTACGAGATTGTTAACTTCCCATTGGAAGTTATTGTAATGGGTCCGAAAATCGAAATCAAAATGTATAACAAATTTTTATGTTTCAAGGTCACTACACTATTTTTAAAAAGATGTCTCTGTGTGTGTGTGTGTGTACGTACGTAATGTGTCTATTTCTTTCTAAGATGAAATCTCGAGAATGAAAAATGATATCGACTACTTTAGGCTGCCAATCGACGCGTATTAACGTAAATATGATCTGAAAGAAATTTTTTCAAAATCGGTTCAGCCGTTCTTTTTTCTTAACCAAATAGCCTCCAAAAAAGTAGATTTTACACAATATCTCGCGAATAAAAAATTATATCGACTTCGTAAGGGTGTCAATCGAGGCGTGTTAACGTCATTTTGATACGACATAAATTTTATAAAAATCGGTTCAGCCGTTTTTTTTTTTAATTATTGTTAAAAATAAATAATAATTATGTTTTAATGATTAAAATGATTACTTTTCTGTGTAATATCTAATTTAATTATTATTATTAAATATTTATCAAACTGGGAAGTTCGTCGTGTGGACCTCAAGGGTCGCACTTTAGTCCTAATAAACGACCCACCTCACGGATTGTTTTTCAATGTCTTCTCAACAAAAACTGATCAGATAGACAAGACTGGGAGCCGCCCCCAGCTACAAATCTTAGTTACGCTAAGGCTAATGTATATACAGCATGTCTCAGATCGATCGTCTACGGACAGTTTACTGTGAAATAGAAAAAATATTCTGAACAGAAAGTCCTTAGACATTTTTTGATCCCATGTACCGTTAATTCAATTAATTATCACCAATAAGTTGAGCGAATATTAATGAACGACGCCTACTACCCCACTTATTGATGATAATTATGGAACATCGGATCAAACGATTTTTCTTCTCAGCTATTTTTCTTTACTCACTGTACTGTCCGTAGGTGATCGCTTTGAAACACCCTGTATATAGTTTAAGCTCTAAAGTACTTCTAGAATCTAGGATATAACAACTTTGAATAAAAAATTTAAATCGGTTCAGCGGTTTCAAGGTGAAAATCGAATATGTGAGTCGGGTAGTCATTTCTAAATATTAACGGATTTATGTTTTTATTTATTGTAGATTATAGACACGTCGACAACTTAGGCCATTAGCGTCTTAATTACATTAAATAACAACTTCCTTAAAACTAAATGACATCACAAAACATCCATGAGCGGAGGTGGGATTCAAACCCACGACGGTGTGATCCAAACCGTTACACCACACTGTCCTCACGGATTTATGTCAACCCTACATGAAAAACACTGCCCGTTTCTTTATGTTCATCCTGTACAATAATCCGTTATGTGAAAGAGTGTCCTGAAGTATAATTTCCTGCGTTGATTTTTGTATCCGACTCACGTCATATTACTTATATCCGAAAATGCGATTTTAATTTATTACATCCGTTGATCGTTCTCTTGTTCTTGGAGCACGGAACTCCACGCTCTAGTCATTCAATTCAAATGGAGTTGGGCACTGCCAAACTTGACCGCTAGGGGCGCCAGCTATGTAGCCACCTCGGTTTGTCGATATAGTTCATAGTACTGTGTACAGAATAAGTTTATTTAAAATAATAAATCGTTGACAATTCCGATGTGCTGTGTTTACCAATGTTCAAATCATATTTTTAAAGAATCCGGAACTGAAAAATAAATGCTTGCATGCTATCAGAAGGGAGAAAACTTGATTTCTCGCGCGTTTTTCTATGAAAACCAATGATAACTTAGGTGACTATATACTTGCTGCCATCTACATTACGTTTCTCATGTGTCCATCTCCATTCAATTCTGTATTCATTAAGAGTGTTCGCAGCGGGACCGCGCCTCTTCATCTCAAATCCTTTCCCCTCGTCCAAAGCGGTTACAGCTCTCCCGACGCTATTTTTAAAGCTGAAGGGTTCGGGTAAGCGCCAAATGAAGGATCAAAAAACACACTACAGATCCCACAGGCAAATTTTGTGATAAAAAATTTTGGCTACGCGTGAAAGATTACGTAATTAAAAATAATTTTTTTCCAATTTTTCACTTGATACCCTGTTGACACTATGCGAGTTGACCAGCGCTAGTCGACTAGCATGTTACTAGTATAATGTAAACAGGTTACTAGCGCTAGTACCAGTAAAGTTAAAAGGATTATTTTCTACTTTTGCTGCTAGTCGTGCAGATTTCAAAATGGCACCAACTAACAGATTGACTGAACGTGATACCTTAAAATGTGTTACTTTGTATAATGAGTGCGAAATTTTGTGGAATGTTCGCGATGGAAATTAGAAAAATCGTGATAAGCTGAATAGTGCATTCGAATACGTCATAACAACGTGAAATCAAGATGAAAATTTTGACAGTAAATATGATAAAGAAAAAAATTGAATCTAAAGAAACTGCACATACAGTTTGGAGAAAAGTAAAATTAACAAAAAAATAACAAATCCGGTACATTACTTATTTTCACTAAACTTTTAAATTAACAGTAAAATGTATTAATTTGCTGGTACCAATATGTAAACAGCGCTAGTAGTGCTAGCCGACTAGCGCTAGTCAGCTGGTGCTAGTCAACTAGCATAGTGTCAACGGGCCTTGAGGGAACTGTAGTATGCCTACTGGTCCTTCATTTTTTCTTTTTTATAATTTCAGAAATTTCTCCATAATTAGTAGTAAAGTTTAATAAATAAATAGTTTGGAATTTAAATATATCTTTCACAGATGTAGTACACAGTTCGCATTGAACAAAGTTAAAATTTCAAGCGTGCAGTCAACACATAAATAAACAAAAATGTTATTTGATGGAGTTCAGCGGATGTACGGATAGACTGTCGTCTACTGGTTGCTAATTTTAGCAAAAACGTCCTCCTTAGTCCCGACGCGTCTGGGTTATCCTTTAAACGAACGACAATGGAATTTTTTATTTTAAATTTATTGACTAATATTTTTATCTATGTTCACTTTTGTCGTCGATTAGCCGTTCGGAGCCCAGACACGAAAACACAGCGATGAGTTCGATTTTGGGGTGGTTTTTCACCAAAAAGGGGATGAAGGGAGCATAGAAGACCTTAGGACTTTTAATATGTTTTTCCCACACTCTATACATTGCACTAATTTATACTGATACATTTTTGATTTATGGGTTTTGGTTAAATTTTGTCAAAAAACCCTTAACTGGAAATAGAGGCAGTGGCGACGTTAAGATTTTTTGTTAGGGTGGGCCAGACTTGGGCATGGTGTTCTGAATGTGGGTCAATAACATTTGTTCCCAAAATTCAGTGCTCGTCAAAATTTTAACCCAGATTAGTTGCTATTGAATTTACAAGAAACATTGTTAAATTGTTGAAATTTCGAGGGTTAAAAACGTATTTAAAAGATAAACTAGAGATTGGGGATTATTCTAGGGTGGGCCAAGACAGTTTAAGGTGGGCCATGGACCACCCGGCCCACCCTCTAACGCCGTCACTGAATAGAGGATGCCGACATAAGAACTTTCGAGAATTTACACAGAATTATACTTCGAGGTTTCATATTTATTTCACCTATAATGGCTTGAACTATATGAGCTTAGTTCCAACTAGAGATGTGTCGTTCACGCTGGACCCGTTCACTGTGAACGGGTCCAATAAGTGAACGATTATGAACGAATCTGAATTCAGTTCCTAATCGGATCTGGTTCAGTTTGTAGGTAAACGGTTTAACCAACTCCGAGACCGACTGACTGACGAACGATGAACGAAATTGATAGGTCCTTATCAGGTAAGAAATAAAGTTTAAAACTACCAGTACATTCTATTCTTACTCTATAGAATCTATTGTTTTATATGTGAATTTTTTGTTTTTTTTCATCTTTATATTGAATTGGAAATTTTAAGTTTTGTGTGTTTTTTTTTATAAATGTGGCATGTAGAATGTCTTTATTTTGATCTTTATTTTGAATTGAAAATTTTGAGTTGTTTTTTTTAAATAAATGTGACATTTATATGTAGGTATCTTCATTGAATGAATATTATATGAATTTTGTTATTACTAATAAATAAACGCGCGTTAAAATTAATAAAATAAATACGGTAATCAAAAATCATCAGTCATCACATTTAGAAGACCGAATCACCGGATCCTGTAACAGGCTGTAACGCAGTGTACGTAAAAGAAATTTCGGTAGCGCATACTCACATAGAGATCATGGAGCCACTGGATCACTTGATCCGTTCAATCAGACCCGTTCATTAGGTGAACGAGATCCGGTTGGAACGAATCTTCGTTGTGACCCGGACCGCCCATCTCTAGTTCCAACCACTCTGAATACCGTAATATTACCGTCACGCTCATGCGCAGTGTATAGAATGCGTTCCAACCGAACTGGTGATCGTTTGTGAACGATTCTTAAAGCGTTCCAACCGATTTGTGATAGTTTGTGAACGGTTTCCGAACGATCATTTCAGTACATAGTCTAGACATGAAACTGTTAAACTGACATGCGCATTAAGCACTTTGTTACGTTTGTCTCTTTTCAATACCAACTTGAGACAGTTGTTTATTCATTTGTAATTTGTTTTATTTTTGTTTTGTCTCGTCTTTGTTCAAATATCTCTTTATTCTTCATTTGAAATTTGTTTTGTTTGAAATTAGGAATTTACATCTGACAAATGACAGTTGATATATTTTGATCATATGCATGGTCATGGAGGCCATGAATTAATGCACAAAACGGTCACAAAAGCGTTCCAACCAATGTCTACGTTTGTACCGTTACAGGACTGTGCAAAGTTGACGCATGCGCACAAAATCAATAAAAACAGTTTCGTTACCGTTTCAAAACGATCCATTTATAGCAGGTTGGAACATAGCTATGGTCAATAAAAAAAAAATAAAAAAATGTTAAAAATGCCACAAAACACCAAACCATTTAAACATTTCTCGACGCACGTTTCGCCAATCAAGTTGGCATCATCAGAAAATGATTAAATATGGTCAATCATGTTTAAAATCTGTATTCAGCAAAAAGTATTTCAGATCAACCTGTTCTCACATATAAAGTACCTAATGGCCTTCAAAACGTAAATTAAATAAAAAAAAGTGGTAGAATGTGCAATCGACTATTAGTTTTTGTGTATTTTATTACAAATACGGTTTTAAAGCGGCTCTTGAACTTGAAATAGCCGATTTACGTCGTGACTATGCAAATATTATATCAATTTTTACATCTTCAAATACCGTTTATGGGTTCATTAACTTCTGGCAATATTTGGAAAAAAAAATGTCTTTTAAACAAAAATTGTTGCAATGTGAGAAACGAATTATGTTCGTAAATCAAAAGATCGAGCACCGGTTCCCCGACCACCTGGGGTGGACCACTTTTATTAACCCCCGACGAAAAAAGAGACGTGTTAAAAGTCTTTGCCTGCCTGTTTCTCACTCTCTTTCTCCCTGTGTGTGTGTATATATCTGTCTGTGACATTGTAGCTCCCAAACGGATGTGTGTGTGTGTACGTGTGTACGTACGTATGTGTATATTTCTTTCTAAGACAAAATCTCGAGAATGAAAAATGATATAGACTACGTTAGGGTACCAATCGACGCGTGTTAACGTAAATATGATCTGAAAGAAATTTTTTCAAAATCGGTTCAGCCGTTCTTTTTTCTTAACCAAATAGACTCCAAAAAAGTAGATTTTACACAATATCTCGCGAATAAAAAATTATATCGACTTCGTAAGGGTGTCAATCGAGGCGTGTTAACGTCATTTTGATCCGACATAAATTTTAGAAAAATCGGTTCAGCCGTTCTTTTTTTTTTAATTATTGTTAAAAATAAATAATAATTATGTTTTAATGATTAAAATGATTACTTTTCTGTGTAATATCTAATTTAATTATTATTATTAAATATTTATCAAACTGGGAAGTTCGTCGTGCGGACCTCAAGGGTCGCACTTTAGTCCTAATAAACGACCCACCTTACGGCTTGTTTATCATTTAAATGATCGCGCGCCTCCCGCGGCACGAGAAAATAATTCAATCTGTTATTTTTTATCGACAAGAAAATCGCCTCACAGCATGATTTTCTCAAAGAATAAACAATAGTTAAAGTTATTCCCGAATGGCGCCAGCATCATATATATCTTTTAATCGCGAATTGATCGCGCGTCCCTGAGCGGTGGCACGTTTGCCCGCAGCGCAGAACGTCCCGAGACAAACAACCTGTTGTGAGTTGTTAACTTGTTACCAGTGTTGCCAGGTGCAAAACTTTTGAAAAATTTTTGAAAAATTACATAGATTTTTCCTAGATCTCATAGCTTCAAAATTACCTAGATTGTCCCTGAAAAATAGAAATTCCCTAAAATTATTTCAATTCAAATTTGAGGTTATGTTTTAGTTCTACACTGTAAAAAATGGAAGTAAAAATACTTTGAAAGTTAAGGTAGAATTCGCTCGATTTTCTAAGTGATTTTACATTATTATTTTTACACAGAAAACTTCATAAAAACTTGGACTTTTAGTGTAAAGTTAAACAAATTTGTGATTTTTACATAAAGTAAATTAAAATTACATAATTTGTGCAATATTCCAATAAAGTGTGTAAAAATTACAAAATAAAATGTATAGTTACATATATAAAATGGATGAATACAAAACAAATTAATGTAAAATTAGTAACCACGCATGCCCAATGTGTTTTTACGGAACCTACGCGATGCGTGCAGGCGATACCTGTTTGCGACGCCATTGTCTCTTTGTGTGCCTATTACCAGATTAATCGCTGGCTACAAATGGACCATCGATAATCTATGTAATCGGCCTTACAGTATACTGTTTGAGCGAGTATTATCCCAATTTCTTATAGTTATTTTCCTCTCTAGTTCAGCCACGTAAGAAAAATGGCAATAAAGACATGGAATAAATCTGTACATACACTAAACTCAAGCTGAAGTATAAGTATATAATCCATTTTCCTGAGAATAGTTCCTTCAATTAGCCACGAGAGGCAGCACTTGTGGTAGGTACAAACATTTATTCCCTATTAGTGTCGTGTCATTTTAGTGGTATAACTTAATTATTAAATTAATAAAATAATTAAATTATACCTACCACTAAAATGACACGACACCAATGGGGAATAAATAATGTTTGTACCTACCACAAGTGCTGCCTCTCGTGGATAATTACAAAACTACTCTCAGGAAAATGGCTCATATATAGATATTTTACGGAGAAGCTAAATACAATTCTAATTTACTGTATAGGAGATCTAAGACTATAACTAAATTAATGAAGATTCAATTTCATATTTTATCTCTTGATTATAGTTATATGACCTACCATTTAATTATTATCTGTCAAATTGATAAAAAAATAATAAAAATTGTATCGGGTGCAAAATCTGGAAAATTCCCCAGATTGTCGAACGTTTCCCTCAAATACCCAAATTTTCCCTAGATATAGTGAAATTTCCCTAGCACTGGCAACACTGAGAACGTCCCGAGACAAACAACCTGTTGTGAGAAACGCCACCATGGCACGACGCATCGAGTTCAACAGGCAAGTCCATGGTTAAAGAAATATAGAAATGTCTAGGGATCAAACCATGAGGAAACCCCGAACAAGCACAAAGTAATACCTTTTGCATAACAGTAGGTCCAGTTTAACAGCTTGTTATATCTATGGTTCCTCTATTACAAGTCCACAGTTCCCGGGTTCTAGCCCGAGAGCTGGTCAAAGTGTCAATTGCATTTTCAATTTATTATTAAAAAAAAAATAATGAATTGAAAATATGAATTGGTGCTAGGCCCAAATAACCTTAGCTGTTGGTGGTCTTTAAAACACAATTTTTCTTTTACTACTTGTTATGACATAAAAACAGCTCTACAACAAACACAAGCGACTAGGCCCTGCAGTCAGAGTTCATTCTGATTGGTCGAATACCCCATATTGATGTCGTTTGACATACGCACACACACCTAAATGAACCTAACAACTAACTAGTGAACTCTGTATACTAATATGGATAGTTGACAGCGATTAAAAAATGGGTTTTGTATGTGGAGAATGTTCAAACATATTCTTCAAGACAGGCATTAATGCTCACAAAATTTGAATGAAAACTTCAGATAAGACTTGTAATCTAATTTTTTCTATAAAAGTCGATCAATTTTTTGACATTTCAAAATAGGTAAAACCTAATTTAATATGTATTATTATTTGAGATATTAGGATGTCCAAAATTTATACAATAACAGTTGTTCTTGAGAAATTGAAACAGAACAATAAATTTTAATTAAGTTTTATTTTGAAATGTCAGAAAATTGATCGACTTTTATAGAAAGAATTAGATTACAAGCCTTATCTTAAGTTTTCATTCTAATTTTGTGAACATTAATGCCTGTCTTGAAGAATATGTGCTTGAACATTCTCCACATACAAAACCCATTTTTTAATCGCTATCAACTATCCATATTAGTATACAGAGTTCACTAGTTAGTTGTTACGTTCGTTTAGATCTGTGTGCGTGTGTCAAACGACATCAAGATGGGGTATTCGACCAATCAGAATAGACCTTGACTGCAAGGCCTAGTCGCTTGTACAACAAACAGTCTCAATGGCAAAGCTTTGTACCCTGTATCGGCTGTATCTCGCTGGTTCGAATCTGGTAAATGTTTTTTGTGTTTTTACAACTATTCTATATTTTGATATTTATTTATATATTTTTTCTATTGTCTATATTTATTTATTTTTTGTTATACAATCAAACTTGGCAGGGTGTGAACATTTGGTTTTGATTTTTTAGAATGTAGACGAACCCTCGTGGGGGCAGAGTTTCTCGTGGGGATGTTGGTACGATGTCGAGGTAGTGGTGCAGGTAGGAGTTCTCTAAAAAACGTATGCGGGGTGAAGATCCAGTTAATTATTGCAAGATACCATCGTGCGAGCAATCGTGCATCTTCGGGCTCCTCGTGGTTTGATCTCTAGACTCTTGTGAAAAATACACTGTGGCTGGACGCGGTGGTATAGACTATAGAGGAGGGAGCAAGCGTATAATAATAATATGTACCTCATATCCGGTCTGACGCGAACAAAAGAACAAAGATCGCGATCACGGAGCACCGATGAAACGTAGCTAGATAGCTTAGCAAACTATAGATACTAATACAAATTTATAATTCCAAAAAATCTTTAAAATAAATTATAATGTTATAAAGTATGAAAATATGGTACAAAGCACCCCACGCTTTTTTACAATAAAAATTATTTTTTACTTTTTAGTTCAGTTTACCATTAAAGCGTGTTTTTTAGTTTTTTTAAATTATAATTTATTTTTGCTTTTTAGTCTTGGAGATCCTGGTCAGGATAATGGGACAAACTTATTAAATTATTGTATTGTCATCGGTCCTTGATAAGTGTGCAAAGTTTCAGTTCAATCTGAAGTTTCTTGCTTTTTTTTTAGTCCTGGAGATCCAAGATATAGTTGCTTTGGTAATGAAGTAAATATTTTTAGCTGTCAGTGAGATTTCAATGAGATATTTTTTAACGATTTTGATACCCTCTTACTACTACCCCCACCGCGGGTGCGACGACTGACGCTCACTTTGGTTACTGTTGATACTTATGCAATTACTAGAAATAAGAATTGGTCGGTATGAAATCACTACCTAAAATGCAACGCTGCCCTCCCGTACTATGAGGGAGATATCTATGCGAACTGAAACAGGTTTTCCCACCATCAAACCCGTCACTGCCACCACATTTTTTAATTTCCATTTTTTTACTTGTTATATAAATATTATTATAGCCAAAATATCAGAATATTGTAATGTCATCAAAACTACGTACGACAGCAAAGTTTCAGGTCAATTGGACATTTGGAAGAGGATGAAAATCGAGTTGCAAGATTTTTTTATATCCAACAACCATACAGCAACATACATACATGTAACGTCATACAAGTGAAGCTAATATAAGGGTCATATTATTGAAAATCCGTGGCTGAAAAGGGTTTACTGATTAAATCGAGCAAATACTCTATCAGATATGAATATAGGTTTCATTTACATGCCTATGTCAGCAATGGTCAGCATCTAATAATTCAATAATATAAGTCCAGCCATATACCATAATACCATAGGTATTATTCAACAGACGTTCATATTTCAAATACTCGTGACTACAGTCAACAAAACAATAAACGGTCCGACAAAACTCGGACTAATTCTTCCATTTTTTGCAGTTTTAGTTCATATAACTTTCAAGTTATTCCAGAAAAAAATTGATTCAAAAACAGAGATGAGACTGTATGTGAGTGAATTTAACTTGTTATAGACGCTCGACAACAGAGGTCATTAGCGTCTGTAACTTATTATAATTCAAAATTTATAATTGTTTCATTTAGACGAACAATTGCAATTGCAATCGTTAATTAATATTAGCATTACTAGTACTTCTAATTAATGAATTAATATTATTTATTTATTAATTATTGCAGAGTTACAAGCCGCAAAGCCATACAAATTAATAAATTTCATTGCTTCGTATTTTTAGAGTGAATAAATAAACTAAACTAATAATTGTATTGGATAAAAAATTTATTCTATTCTATATAGTAGACATCCCTCCCTCCACCTTAATATATAAAAATCCCGTGTCATGATGTTCGTTCACGCTAATCTTCGAAATCGCTCATCCGATTTTAATGAAATTTTGTAATACTTATGATTGTTTGCTCCCGGGAGGACGGTTCGAGCGACGAGCGTAGGGCGACGTTTTTATCGGCGCGGCGTGCGAGTGGTAGATAAAATTCGAGCGAACGAGCGAAGCGAGTGAGTAATGTATTAATAAAATCCACCCGGCTATTAATATATAAATTCTTAGCACCCGGGCGAAGCCGGGACGGGTCCGCTAGTGTTTCTATAAATTAAGGAATTTGAATGTAACGAAATTTCGCACCTACCAACATTTTACACGAACTGGCATCCCATTTTGGTCACGTCGACGAGTACATCAACGAGAAGAAAGGGAGTGATAGGTGGAGGCTTGGCGTAGCGAATCTTGATTTGTTGGTTTTTTTTGTCAACTTCCAAGTGTTGATCCAAAACTGGAACAAAAATAACATATTAAAGATACTTTGCTAGTTTTCTCATCATTTTCTGTATATATTATGATCCTTGCCGCAATCCATGGAGGTGTTTTGATAATATCGGATCGTCTGTAGTTTTTAGGGCAAAACCTTCAGAATGAACAAAACACCAGCATTCTAAACCTAAAGGTACGTGCAGTACGCAGCGGGATTCTAGATGATAGCATGTATGGTTAGATGGTGGCTGAAATTATAAGCGCTTATAGGTTTGCACAACGAAGCGCTGCTTGATCGACAAGCTTAAGTCGCGTTTGAAATGTCAGATAGCGAAGACGAATATTTGTGTTCTTCTGCTAAAAAGTGGTATATTTTAAATACAAATTTGGGTAGGAGCTATCATATCCACCCTATTAATAGAAAACGATCTAAACACGGCGAATTTCATCATTTATACCAAGAATTAAAATTTTACCCAAACCGGTTTTTTGAATATTTACGTCTGGAACCTAACACTTTTAAATACGTCTTAGAAAAAACTCAAAACAAATTAAATAAAAACTGGCAAAATTTCATTTATTAAACTAGTCACATCTCATTGCGAAACTTGTAACGGCCATTTGACAGTTGTCACACGTTGATTGTAGTAGTCAGCGCGCTGAAAGAATGATGAGATACATTCTTGAATCTAGCAGCTCTTGTAACAGCGCTTATACCTGCTACACTCACTGCTTCGTTGTGTACGCTCGCATATATAACAATGCATTAATTTAAGCAAGCCCTGCTATGATCTACGCTACCATCTAGAATCCCAGCTCCATACTGCACGTACCTTAACTCGGGCAAAGCTGAGTAAAACAGCTAGTTCAGTATAATAATACTTGCTCTTGGTAATAATTTTATATTTGGACAATACCTGTCACAAATGTAAATGGGACAACATTTTTTTCCCAGGTGTATTAACGTACATATAAGGAATTATTTTTCCCTTTTCAAACAAGAGTCACAGACATTTGATAAGTTGGGCGTCTTAAGAAAGAAAATATACCTCCAAGGTGGTACATTGTATACCGTCACACACGCGTATTGTGGTTTTTATTCATACGGGCTGGATCAACAAGTTCGTTTTGAAAAAAGAAACATCCATTCATTATAAACACGTTACACTGTAGCATTGCGCTCTACACTGACCAGTCGAACACGGTTCTTGGTGAAAGTTTACATTAGTGCGGCCCAGTGTAACAAAGTGTAACTAGCTGAAAACGCTATCAGTTAATTTCTAAGACCACAGCTGTGTTAAGAGCGAGCTAATCCTGACCCTAATTTTACTATTCTACTGACACTATACAGCTTGAGTCAGAATAGACGCTAACGACCTTTAATTTATTGTAAATTATAGACGCGTCGACAACTTAGGTCATTAGCGTCTTGTTTACATCAAATAACAACTCACTTAAAACTAAATGACATCAAAAAACATCCATGAGCGGAGGCGGGATTCGAACACACGACAGTGTGATCCAAAGGCCTGCTACGCTAACCGTTACACCACTCTGTCCTCACTAAGGACCTCAGTTGTCGAGCGTCTATAATATAAAATCCATCAATCTTGAATCAGAAGTTCAGAACTGGCAGATGTGTGTGCTAAAATTCTCCTCAAGGCTCAACGAGGACACAATTAGATTCAGCAGGCCGACACTCAGAAAAGTGATTGGGCTTCTAACCGGTCACGCTTCTTCGAGAAAACACCTACATGTGACGGGGATACATCAGGAATCAACACTATGTAGAGTCTGCGAAATAGAGGATGAAACAGTCATCCATATCTAGGGATTGCAATTCAGCAACGTTTTCAATCCAGCGGGATTTTTGCTGGATCGACATCAATTCAGCTGGATCCAGCGCGGATCCAGCAATTTATCGATTCTTTAAAAATACTTAAGAAACTTTTATTATTTCGGCTGGTCACTACAAATCAGTAAAACTTCTTACACATTTAGATAGTAAACCTAACTTTGGTTCAGTTTAACACTTGAGATAATTAACTTTACATGTTTAGTTAGTATATAATGTAGGTAATCTATAAATTATATACTATCAAATATAATTCTACTAATTAATTTATATTAATATATTATAGATAGATAGATAGATAGATAGATTGGCAACGGAGATGGAATAGTAATATTGAAAATGCACAATGGACAATTGAATAATTTTCACTTCGAAACAACATTTTTCCAAGCATTTGAATCAATTTTTTTTTGTAGATCTGAGATCAATCATTTGCTTTTGTGTGAATACAAACTGACAATTGATTTGCGTCATTATTTGGAAAGTTAATTACTTGCGGATCCGCAGGCCGAAAAATATGCTGGATCCAGCTGGATTGCTGGATGAGGGATCCAGCAATTGCAATCCCTATGCATATCGTCTTCTTACAGCTTACAGGAGGACAACCATCTTTGGTTACACTTACACTAATGAGGACGGAATCATTCGAATAGGACAATCTATAAGTGGCCAATCTTCTGGAGCTTATCAGAAGATCCGGACTATTTCCTGATTAGTCCCAATAATAGGATGTGATAACTAGTGCCAGTTATAGGATGTGGTACACATTTTGGGACAATCTAGGATCACCTACCCCTAAGGGGAAACATTGTAATGTACATTACATTCCAAAGTTTTTTGGGAACTAACGCTTTCAGAAACCCGAGCTCGTACCATTACTAATGCACACATAGACCTCAGCTGTTGAGCGTCTATAATCTACAATCAATCTATCTATCCATCTAGAACAACCCTTAATTCAGGTGTGCAAGCTTTCACAGCCGGCATTGTTCCAAGTCTTCATGGTTTCCGGGCTTGTAGGCCGTGGTCCGAACACACTTTGACTCTGGACAATCATAAGATCCTCTTCGAAGAAACCCGAGCCATAGACAGAACGTTGAGTTATTATCCACGAATATACAGAGAGGCCATAGAAATACAAAAACACACACAGAATTTCAACCGAAAAGATGAAGACCTCAATCTCAGTAAAACCTGGATACCAGCACTCCGACATACAAAACCAATGACCAATCGTACAAGGACGGAATACGACCGAGTAGAGAACTCACCCCCACCACTACACACTGCGCAGTTGACCAATTACAGACAGACGTACTACGACCGAACAGAGAACACACTGGCACTAGGCATAAAAGAAGGGAGGACACCATTACTGACACACTGACCTGTGAGCCGCCAAGGAGGAGACACTTCAACCGCTGCCACATCGCCTTTGAGAATGTCTACCGCAGTTGTAGACGAAACGTCAGGTAGAAATACCACCGGACCACGGCCTACAAGCCCGGAAACCATGAAGACTTGGAACGAAAAACATTGTTTAGTGCGGGGCAAACTAGACGAGGCGACGGATCACCGACGGATGTACAGTCTGTTTGTGTGGAAATATCCTGTTGATAGTCTCTCTCTTAGTATTGGATGAACCCACTAACTTCGTTTTTTCCCGGAAACCATGAAGACTTGCAGCCCTTGTTTTAATCTTTCGTCTTTTTATGCGCGAACTGGTTAAACAGTTGAACTGTGAACGAGGGTATGTTTTGTTTGAGACATTGTGTATAACATCTCCCCTTCAGAGTGGAGGAGGAGGAGTAAAAACGACAAGTCTTGAGGTTGATCCTTTGTAAATACACTTAAGTCAGTTGAGATTGTCAGTCCCCTACCTGTGGTCACGTAGTCCGCAGAGAAACACACGAGTGCTCGGTCGATAATATCAAATGTTGTTGTGAGAGATCGCTCAAGTATCATCATTCAAGTTTACGTTGGTACGAAATAACGAATATTGTGTTATCAGATATCGATCTTTTTGATTTCGAAATACATCCCGCTCAGTTTATAATCGATAGATAGATTGTAGACGCTCGACGACTGATGTAATTAGTGTCTGAGGTTTATAATCGATACAAATAAATTAATGTTGGGTCTTTTTGAGACAACAATACCTTACATTGTCAACCACAACACCTTACATTGTCGACCACAACATTGTTTTGTTTTGAAGTTACTACGAGCTACGCTTATAAAACAAACAAGTGGAGAAAAAATTAAAAATCTCCCGACGCTATTTTTGAAGCTAAAGGGTTCGGGTAAACGATAAAGGACCAAGAATCACAATCGACAGGTCCTACGCAGGGGAATTTTTACGTAATTTTTAAAAAGTTGTAAATTTTTACAGGAATTGTTTTTTCAATTTTTCGCCTGTGTGATTCTTGGTCCTTCATTTGACGTTTAACCGAACCATTTATCTTTAAAAATAGCGTCGGGAGAGATGTAAGCGTTTATAGGCGAGGGGAAAGGAGTTGAGTTAAAAATTGCAGGGGTAACTTCCAGCAGAGAATAATTAATTTTTTATTTTATAACTATTATGAGATTCTGAAGAACCCTCTAGTAACGCTTCTGACCAGATGAGTCGCGTATTGATAAAATAGTGTCAAAGAGGTCATCAGACTCTGATAACACGATATTTTCTGTTTAGGTACATCAGTGAAGTAAAAGTGCTACTACAAGTTATTTTTTTGATAAAAAAATCAGTTTAGGCGCAATGTTGTTAATTGTTTCCGGTGTTCTATTGTTGTCAACATTTTGTAGTGGTGAGTATTGTTCCATTGTTACAAAAACCGTATCGTAAAAGCTATATTATCATGAATAAACACGACATAGGGAATTAGCATGTTTGAAGAGTGATGGCTAGGTGTGAAGATACAAATGACCTCTGTTGTCGAGCGTCTATAATCTACAATTCATTCAAGATACAAAATATTAAAAATTACGACAAAACGTTTAATAATGTTCGAATGTTTCGCAACCTGTGGCATCATCAGAAGATGATTAAATTTTTCAATAATCTCCTGATGATGCAAACATGGTTGGCGAAACGTACGTCGAGAACTGTTAAATCTTTTTGGTGTTTTGTTGCTTTTATTTTTTATTTATTGTAGATTATAGACGCGTCGACAACTTAGGTCATTAGCGTCTTAAATTACATTAAATAACCGCTAACTTAAAACTAAATAACATCACAAAACATCCATGAGCGCAGGTGGGATTCGAACCCACGATAGTCTAGTCTAGAGGCTGGTACCAAGTACGCTATCCACTAGGCTACACTGCCCTTGGTGTTTTGTGGTTATTTTAATATTTTGACAGTTGAAAGGATGAGGAGTTTGCATATAATGATATACGGACCAGAAATTAAACTAAAAACTAGAAAATAAAAATAGATAAAAAAACTTTTAAGATAAACGGTTTTATTTTAAATCATCAGCTGTACCAAAAACTAGAAAATAATTAGGACACAAACCAAGGGGCACTTTGTGTCGCTGCGACAGCGGAATAAGTAATAAAAACGTGGGGCGCATAAAAATCTGTATAACGACTGTATAATTATTAAATAAGAACGGCTTGTCTAGAAAAATGTGTTTCCAAGTCCACCAACAAAAATATTTCAAATGCGCCCCACGTTTTTATTACTTATTCCGCTGACGCAGCGACACAAAGTGCCCCTTGGTTTGTGTCCTAATTATTTTATAGTTTTTGGTACAGCTGATGATTTAAAATAAAACCGTTTAACTTAAAAGTTTTGTTACCTATTTTATACAACAAAAGTAATAAATGAATGAATTGTAAATTATAGACGCCCGTCTAAACAACAAACGTAAAAAACAAACAAAATGACAACCTTTCAGTAAACAATTTTCCATAGCAACGGTCTACATAATACATATTATTTACATTAGGTCTTATGGCCCTACTACAAAATTGTAAATGTTCTCAATGTTATTTGCTCTATGTTACCTTTTCTAAGCCACATCCGGTATATGAGAGATTTGTCGCTCTTGATAATTTCGTTGCAAAGACAAAATCTACTCGGGCGAACCCGGGCCGAAAAACCAGTTAATATAATGTAATCTATGAGCTAAATTGATGTAAAGTGATATAGAAAGATTAATTATTGCTCTTGATTATTTCATTATGACAAACCAAAATCTACCCGGACGAAGCCGGTCCCGAAAGCCAGTATAATATATTGTTTCGCATCTCCGCGGTTACTGTGTCGGTTATAATCCATTATTTTCTCAGACAAAACATTAGTTTCTCGAAGTCATTAATATGAAAACCGTGGACTGCAGGCGTCCAGAATAAAAATAATTCAAGGTTTCAAGGTTTTTGCGTAACGTAGGCTCTCGCCTTACACAAAGAACCAACAGTAATAAATTATGCGACTTCAAAAGGTATTATATACAGTAGAACCTCGATTATCCGTGCTCGGCAAAACACGAATAAGTGAAAAACACGGATTGAAAATATATAACCTTAAAGTAGAAATATAATTTCGTAACAGTTGATTGTATATGCACATTTTTAACTTCCCATTGGAAGTTATTGTAATGGGTCCGAAAATTGAAATCAAAATGTATATCAAATTTTTATGTTTCAAGGTCACCACACTATTTTTATACTATTTTTAGAAAGATGTCTGTGTGTGTACGTACGTACGTATGTGTCCATTTCTTTCTAAGACGAAATCTCGAGATTGAAAAATGATATCGACTACGTTAGGGTGCCAATCGACGCGTATTAACGTAAATATGATCTGAAAGAAATTTTTTCAAAATCGGTTCAGCCGTTCTTTTTTCTTAACCAAATATAGACTCCAAAAAAGTAGATTTTACACAATATCTCGCGAATAAAAAATTATATCGACTTCGTAAGGGTGTCAATCGAGGTGTGTCTACGTCATTTTGATCCGACATAAATTTTATAGAAATCGGTTCAGCCGTTTTTTTTTTTTAATTATTGTTAAAAATAATAATAATTATGTTTTAATGATTAAAATGATTACTTTTCTCTGTAATATCTAATTTAATTATTATTATTAAATATTTATCAAACTGGGAAGTTCGTCGTGTGGACTTCAAGGGTCGCACTTTAGTCCTATTAAACGACCCACCTCACGGCTTGTATTTATATGATAACATAATGGGCTTGAGAACAGCTGAGCTTGTAGGAATGTCGTTTAAAAGACGTGTCTATTGTTCCTCTATTACAAGCCCCCACTGGCTACATCTTAGGTTCTAATCCGATAACTGGTAAAAGTATCAACTGGATTTTCGATTCAATATTAAAAAAATAATAAATTGAAAAAACGAATTGGTGCTGGGTCCAAACAAACTTAGCTGTTGGTGATTTTAAAAAAGAAATTCAGCCAGCCTAGGAAGATGAAGGAAAATACATTTTTTAAATCACGAAATGAGTTCTTCTAGTGGCGACAAAGTATTTACCTCGAAGCGACATGCAACGTTGTCCGAATCGTTGAATTTTGTCGCGTCGCGCTGCTGCTGCGCTGCTCTTGTGAGAATTGCTGCTTTTGAAAACACGTAAATTTTTTGAAGCGACATTTTGTCACATCTTTTTTAAGGCCATGGCAACAGCCACGATTATTTGGGCCTAAACACCGTTTCAAATGTTTAATTTGTTATTTATCAATAATAAAAATAGGTAACAAAACTTTTAAGTTAAACGGTTTTATTTTAAATCATCAGCTGTATCAAAAACTAGAAAATAATTAGGACACAAACCAAGGGGTACTTTGTGTCGCTGCGTCAGCGGAATAAGTAATAAAAACGTGGGGCGCGTTTGAAATATTTCTGTTGGTGGGCTTGGAAACACATTTATCTAGACAAGCCGTTCTTATTTAATAATTGTACAGTCGTTATACAGATTTTTATGCGCCCCACGTTTTTATTACTTATTCCGCTGACGCAGCGACACAAAGTGCCCCTTGGTTTGTGTCCTAATTATTTTCTAGTTTTTGGTACAGCTGATGATTTAAAATAAAACCGTTTAACTTAAAAGTTTTTTTACCTATTTTTATTTTCTAGTTTTTAGTTTGATTTCTGGCCCGTATCATTATGCAAATTTTTCATCCTTTCAACTGTCCACCTCCTGATTCCATCATCAGAACTGGTTACCAAGTTGAAATTATCATAATATTGTATTGTCACGGGAACTCAATGTGTGTGCAAAGTTTCATAAGAATCGGTTAAGCAGAAGTAGTTGAAAAAGCTGTCGCAAGATTTGAAACAAAGATAGTAACAAACAAACAAATATACGGGGTCAAGCTAAATAAAACCGTTTAAAAATGGATAGTTTCTCTTTTTCTTGTCTTCAATAATACGTTTGCACACGTTTATATACCACTAAACAAAAAAAAAAAAAACAAATAACTGCGCAAGCGTGATAGAAAAAGGTAGAAATAGGTGCACATTTATTCTCCATTTCTATCTTTAAAAAGGACATTTATGAAATCTTACGGAACATGTGTGAAAAAATGTATAAATAAAATCTATTAAAACGCTTGAATCATTTAAAACGAAATAAAATCTGAGTCAAGAAGAAAGCATTTATGAAATTTCTCCTATTAGAAAAAATTAACTCTATGACATCTTGGAATTAGGCAATTATCTATCTTTTTAATGGCGCACTGTTCGAATTTTAGCACGGATAAGTCAGTCGACTGGTTAAGCCGTGCACGGATAACCGAGCTTCTACTGTACTTTGAACAAGTGTTAAAATTACTACCCCTATATATAATTATGTTATTGAAATGCTGACAGTGTTTTGTTTGCGGTTATGCTAACGAATTTCTCAGAATTAGGTAGTAATAAAAGACGAAGGTTTAATGTTACTTGTTTAACACGGTTACCACAACACTGTAATCTCATAGTGATACACAAACGGTAATACTGTAATCGTATCATTACAACGTTCCGCAAATATGCCAGTTATATCTTTACTTAGTAATTTAATCCTTCTTTTATTAATTAATTTATTTCGAATTAAAATTAAGTGTTAAGAGTATTCTCTACGCAGGACATTACTCCCCGCACTCTTCATCTCAAATCCTTTCCCCTCGCCTAAAAACGGTTACCGCTCTCCCGACGCTATTTTTAAAGCTAAACGGTTCGGGTAAACGCCAAATGAAGGACCAAGAACCACACTACAAGATCCTACAGGCGAATTTGTTGAAAAAAAGTTTTGGCTACGTGTAGAAGATTACGTAATTTTTAAAAAACTAAGTTTTTCCAAGATTTTTTATTTCAATTTTTCACTTGTAGGATCTGTAGTGTGATTCTTGGTTCTTCATATTTTGGCGTTTATCCGACGAATCCTCTAACTTTAAAAATAGCCTCGGGAGAGCGATTATCGTTTTCAGGTGAGGGGAAAGGATTTGAGATGAAGAGTGCAGGGGGTAATTTCCGGTAGAGAATATATTCTTAAACAAGCCGTGAGGTGGGTCGTTTATTAGGACTAAAGTTCGACCCTTGAGGTCCACACGACGAACTTCCCGCAGTTTGATAAGTATTTAATAACAATAATTAAATTAGATATTGCACAGAAAAGATGTGTGTGTGTGTGTGTGTACGTGCGTACGTACGTATGTATCCATTTCTTTCTAAGACGAAATCTTGAGAATGAAAAATAATATCGACTACGTTAGGGTGCCAATCGACGCGTATTAACGTAAATATGATCTGAAAGAAATTTTTTTCAAAATCGGTTCAGCCGTTCTTTTTTCTTAACCAAATAGACTCCAAAAAAGTAGATTTTACACAATATCTCGCGAATAAAAAATTATATCGACTTTGTAAGGGTGTCAATCGAGGCGTGTTAACGTCATTTTGATACGACATAAATTTTATAAAAATCGGTTCAGCCGTTTTCTTTTTAATTATTGTTAAAAATAAATAATAATTCTGTTTTAATGATTAAAATGATTACTTTTCTGTGTAATATCTAATTTAATTATTATTAAATATTTATCAAACTGGGAAGTTCGTCATGTGGACTTCAAGGGTCACACTTTAGTCCTAATAAACGACCCACCTCACGGCTTGTTAGTTTATTTTTTTGTGAAGTTTTCCGATGATACATAAATATTGATAGTCAAGTTTAAACTTTGACGTTGCACATAAATTATAAAATAACATAAATATCGATTTTAAGGTAGCGTAAAGAAACTTTTATCATAAATTTCGAACAAACTCTGATTTCAGAAATGTTTTAGCTTAGATACCAAAGTTTTTTTACCCCCGGAAGTAAATATCATGCGGTTCTCAACTTTCAAAATAATCCTCTGGCTTAATTATAAAGTATATTTATATTTTAAATAAGAGAAAATTTGATACGCGGCGTCTACGAAATCTGTTTCAAAAAATCTTAAATAGAGAACGTCCTCGAGTCAAAAAGTCGAAGCTCGATTTTCAGTAGCTGGATTGAAAGCTGCGACTTTATAATCTCTCAAGCTTTAACCATATTATATAATGGCATTATAATATTTGTAGATCGATTGGTCAGTATTAAAGGGGTGACAGATCACCCTAAACGTCTCATGTACCCGACGAAATTTATATTATTAGTTCAAGGTTCAAATTTTAATATGTTGTTACGGCGACTGTTTTAAGCATATATTTCAATTTGCAGAACAAAATGTCGGTGTTAACCTCCTTGCAGAACGATATAAATACCTAGGCGAGCAAGTTTCCCTCTAAGAGAGGGGGTTAATACCGACATTTTGTTCTGCAAATTGAAATATATGCTTAAAACAGTTGCCGTAACAACATATTAAAATTTGAATCTTGAACTAATAATATAAATTTCGTCGGGTACATGACACGTTTAGGGTGATCTGCCACCCCTTTAATACTGACCAATCGATCTGCAAATATTTTAATGGCATTAGTGGGTCACCGACAAGTTATACAAATAATTTCAGCCTTGAAGCAATAATAATTGTGACCATTTTTTTGTTACATGTTGGGAGCGGTCTGCATCCCTCCCATACCGCTATCTAGCAAAAACCCTTACTCAGGGCACTTTAATATGCCTCCCTTAACATCTTCACAAAAATAAGGCCTTGAATAAATAACACCAAAAAATTGTCACTATAATAGCTCTCGATCTATAAGTACATAGGCGGGTTTTGTTTACCTGGTAGTTATAGAAAACATTAATGCGTTAGAGAAAATCGTTTCACGTAAAATGCAACATTCACTGAAAAAAAAATACATCACTAACAATATTTTAACTTTTAAAAATTTATTCCATCAAATTTTTAAAAATAAAATATTGTTAGTCATAATTAGGTAGGTACTGTTAGTGATGTATGTTTTTGTTCAGTGGATGTTGCATTTTTAGTGAAACGATTTTCTCATAATGTATTACCATGTTTCCGTAACTACTAGGTAAACAAAATTCGCTTGATAATTCGAAGAACATTGAAATTCACCTCGTATACGTTCGGGGAAATAACCGAAAATAATGTTTCTTCGTATACCTTGATGCAGCGGAAAGAAAGGGTGGGGGGGGTCGAGGAAATACGTTATATTATAACATCCTTCCGTCTAGCGGCGATAAGACGCCAGCTGAATACATGAGCAGGACACGCGCGTTCGTTCAGCGTTTGAACATTACGCGATATCCTTCTTGGGACGAAGACACAAACAAACTCTTTATGACGACTATTTTATAGAACAACTGACTGTGAATTAATTATTACAAGTGCAAGGCTTTATGTAAAGCTCTCACCACACGTTCAACCGCACAATACTATAAAAAAACTTTTTAACAAAAAAAAACCTCCTTCAAAAAGCCACTAAAAACAGGAAAATAATGAAATTTTGAGGTCTGCGTCAATTTAATAAAATATGAAGTCGATTAAAAAGTATAGTATAGTGAATAATATCTTCTTTTTAACCAACTTCATATTTTATTAAATTGGCGCAGACCTCAAAATTTCATTATTTTCCTGTTTTTAGTGGCTTTTTGAAGGAGGTTTTTTTTTTGTTAAAAAGTTTTTTATTTGTTACTTTTTAGTGTCAAAAAGTGACATTTACCTTAAAGGAATCACACGCCGTTACTCACTTTTATTAAACCGACTTTCTTACGCTGTCTGATGTGTCAAAAAGTGACATTTACCTTAAGGAATCACACGCCGTTATTAACTTTTATTAAAATCAGCCGAACTACTGAACCGATTTTGATGAAATTTCTATGGGACCAATCTCAAAGTATATCCTTTCAAATAAAAAAAAAATTTCCAAATCGGTTTATAAATGACGGAGTTGAGTTCTGAGGTAACAAACATAAAAAAAAAAAATACAACCGAACTGAGAACCACCTCATTTTTTGAAGTCAGTTAAAAATGACACTCAACAACGGCTATTGTTCCGGTTATAACGCAACGCCTCCAACAATAGAAAATACACGTCGTCTATGATAAAAACTGTTAGAGAGCAGCAGAGAGGGTATAGACACAGCCAGTGGCTGAACTTTGCCTTTTAGTGCTTTTAGTACTAATAAAGATTATTATTATTATTTATACAGGGTTACTCAAAAAAGAAATTTCACGTGACACTTCAAATTTTTAAATTGAATTCTCAATTTTTAATTTCATTTTTGGATTCTAAGTACGAAAAATTTTGATCATAACCTAGGTCTAAATGAAGTTCAAGTTTGCGTGTGTCGGGTCGGCCTCCGTGTAGTCTTCAATTCGGGGGACGGAAGTGTATTGAACGCGAGTGACGGCTCCCATGCGAGTTGACAATAAGCTGTCACATTAATCAACCTGTCGCGCTACTCTGATGACATGTGATATACGCTATAATGAAATAATACCTCCGGCTTTGTACACATTATACGAGTATATAACGTACAGTGTATAGTAGATACTTTGTAGTACTATCGACGTATTAATATACTTGTATACAGGTTGTTTCGAAACAAAAAGGTACTGATTTACAGTCTGTTCGATAATACTATTGGCTATTGCGTTGACAATAAATAAAAAAATGTACGTAATTCAAAACATCTCTTAACAGAGCTGCAGAAGATACGTGAAATGAATATTAGTAAAAAAAACTTTTTAGAGACAAGCTTTTATTTAAATACACTAAAAAGAAAAAAATAATTTTTAATAATTTAGGTTTATAATTATAAAGCGTTGGTCGTGACGACCTACGCTTTTATAATTATGAACCTAAATTATTAAAAATTATTTTTTTCTTTTTAGTGTATTTAAATAAAAACTTGTCTCTAAAAAGTTTTTTTTACCATTTACTTTGTTTATTTTAGTCTTTCAAAATTTTATCCCCCTTTGAGACCCGTAGGGATTGAATTTCGAGAAATCCTTTCTTAGTGGATTCTTACGTCAGAAAAGGAACCAACTGTCCAAATTTCAAGTTTCTAGCTTCAGCGATTTGGCCTGGGCGTTGATTAGTCTACCCTACATCCCCGTTTGAACCTCTTAGGGATTGAATTTATTTCTAAAAACGATTTATTCATGTATTGTCATCGGGAATACATATGTGTACAAAATTTCAAATCGATCGGATACGTGGAAGTCGTTCAAAATTGACTTGAAAGATTTGACCTTAACAAACAAACACACAAATAAACTAACATACATTGCAAGTTAAATGAAAGCTTGTAAAAATGGGTATGTTTGAAGCGTTTGTATGGGTATGTTTGTATCGTATGTTTGTGTATGCCGGCTGGCGGATTTTAATACACAAACATGTTATTTGTTGTGTTGAAGACGCTAATGACCTGAGTTATCGACGCGTCTATAATCTACAATAAATAAAATAAATCTGTTAACTTGATATAAATTCTTTGTTTCAGGGCAACGGATAACAACGATCCAACTAGATGGCGTCCAGTATTTTATCAGCCGAATGAATCCATATTCTCCGGAACTAAATTACTTCTTGGCCTACCAATATTGCCGATCCTTGGGTCTACAGTTGTCTTCTTTCGAAACTAAAGAAAAGGCCGACTCGATCAGTCAATATCTTACGAATGCTGGTAAAGTATTTATTTACATTTTTATTCTGCCGGATCATGGGATACCGACCTGATGATGAGTTCCATATTCCCTAGAGGACGTTGGAGACCGCTTCTTTCTATTTAACCCTGTCCTGGACAGTACGGATGAGTCTATTAAAGTTTAATCTCGTCCATTCTGTGATGTTATCTAACCACGATATTCTTTTTCTACCTCTGGGTCTTTTCTGTTCTAATTTGCCCATTAGTATCACTTGCTGGAGGTTATATTTTTGTGACCGCATTATATGACCAAAGTAAAAACACTCTCTTTTTGACAACATTTACTAAACTTTTCTATGTTCTTGCATTATTTGCATCACTTTATCATTAGTCACATAATCCGTCCATTTAATATTTGACATTCTCCGATAACACCACATTTCAAACGCGTTTAACTTTTTCATCACCTCATCTTTTAATGTCCAACATAC
This sequence comes from Mongoloraphidia duomilia, assembly GCA_039654895.1. Taxonomy (NCBI): domain Eukaryota; kingdom Metazoa; phylum Arthropoda; class Insecta; order Raphidioptera; family Raphidiidae; genus Mongoloraphidia; species Mongoloraphidia duomilia. The sequence goes on along the minus strand of CM077527.1, from coordinate 6,800,683 downwards.
ATAAAATTGACATTAAAATATTGGTCTCAACGCCCCAGCGATGTAGCTTAGTGGTACAGCACTAGACTCGCATTGGGGAGGTACTGGGTTCGAATCCCGGCGGAGGCAGATGTGGCTAGGACTTTTTCCTACTGCCTTACGCCGAGAGACGGTAATTCCTGTATCGGCCATCTTGTTTGAGGTTTTCCATGGTTTCCCTCAATAATTCCAGATGAATATCGAGATGGTTCCTTATTCAAGGCCATGGCCGAATACCTGTCAAACTCCTCTGCTCCCAAAGTTGCCTACCTTATCCTAATGTCCTATAATTCCTCCATTCGCACATTGCTATTAAATAAGTTGAAGTATAATAAAAATGTATAAAACGGGAAGTGGTAAAAATGGTGCGAATGGCGTCTATTATGACATAATGTCGAGAAATGGACGTTAAACGCATTATTATTATTATTATTATTATTATTATTATTATTGATCTCAACGATCGTACTTTGATATCATCATTGGGTGCCAGAATTCATCCTGCCGTTACTTCTTGGCAGCCCTAATTTTTCAATTTCCGACATGTAGCTCCACATTATTTGTCTGCCCGAAACTCACTTGTATGTGTATTCGATACATCGTAAATCCGACGGTCGGCTCTAGGACTATAACTTCAAACAAGACGTTTTGAGAAATTTAATATTATTTATTTGTATATCTATTAGAAACCGCACCGATCGAAACCGCAATAAGATCGGGTTATTAGTATATTTCGAAATTTGTCGAGCGTCTATACTCTATAATCCACAATTCATTCATTATTTCGAAATAAAAAAGATCAAGATCTAATTAGGAGCGAAGGGAACGACACATAATAAAGGTTTGCAAGGTGTATAAAAGACGAGTAAAAAAGTAAGATAATAAATAGATTTTTACTCCCAAATTTTAAAATAGCCTTGTACCCCGTCGCCTTGGCCGAGACCTGTTAAGAACTGGTTATAAACTATTGATAATGTCTGCGGCAAAAAGCAAAAAAGCTTAAGTAGAATTAATATAATAACTGATTCATTGAGTTCATTTAATCTATCTATATATATAAAACAGTTCCGTTACTGACTGACTGACTGACAGACAACGCCCAGGTCAAACCGCTGAAGATATAAACTTGAAATTTGCACAGTAGGTTCCTTTTGTGACGTAGGCACCCACTAAGAAAGGATTTTTCGAAATTCAGCCCCTAAGGGGGTTAAATAGGGGATGAAATTTTGTATGGAAATTCGTCGTTTTTGAAGTTAGAAGCATGAAATTTTGCACAGGAGTTTCTTATATAACGTAGGTGAGCACTAAGAATTTTTTTTTTGAAAATGCATCCCCTAAAGGGGCTAAAAAGGGGATGAAAGTTTGCATGGAAGTTCGTCATTTTTAAAGTTAGAAGCATTGATTTTTGCACAGGCGTTCCTTATATTACGTAGATGAGCAATAAGAAAAGATTTTTAAAAATTCATCCCCTAAGGAGGTTAAATAGGGGATGAAAGTTTGTATGGAAGTTTATAATTTTTTAAGTTAGAAGCATGAAATTTTGCACAGGAGTTCCTTATATAACGTAGATGATTACTAAGAAAGGATTTTTGAAAATTCATCCCTTAAAGGGGCTAAATAGGGGATGAAAGTTTGTATGGAAGTTCATCATTTTTTAAGTTAGAAGTATGAAATTTTGCACAGGAGTTCCTTATATAACGTATAGGTGAGCAATAATGTATTAATAAAATTCGATCGGACGAGCGAAGCGAGTGAGTAATGTATTATTAATATTCGAGTGAACGAGCGAAACGAGTGAGTAATGTATTAATAAAATTCGAGCGAACGAGCGAAGCGAGTGAGTAATGTATAATTAATATTCAAACGAACGAGCGAAGCGAGTGTGTAATGTATTAATAAAATTTGAACGAACGAGTGAAGCGAGTGAGTAATGTATTAATAAAATCCGAGCGAATGAGCGAAGCGAGTGAGTTATGTATTAAGTATAAAATTCGAGCGAATAAACACCACCAGCCCGGCTTCGCTTCGCAGGGGAGAATTTCTCGCGGGGGGGATAATAAACCATAAATCGTAAAATACGTGGGCGAAGCCACGGGTAACGGCTAGTCCTATATATAATTGTTTGCTTCAGAATAGCCGAGCGTGTATTTTTTTTATTGTAAATTATAGACGCGTCGACAACTTAGGTCATTAACGTCTTGATTACATTAAATAATAATTCACTTAAAACTAAATGACATCACAAAACATCCATGAGCGGACGCGGGATTCGAACCTACGACAGTCTGATCCAGAGGCCGCGACGCTAACCACTGGACCACACTGTCCTCCGTTCTTTCTGCTAACATTAGTATTGAACAGTGCGACGAGGTTAGATGTGTGTTTTAAAGACCACCAACAGCTAAGGTTATTTGGGCCTAGCACCAATTCATATTTTCAATTAATTATTTTTTTTTTAATAATAAATTGAAAATCCAATTGACACTTTTACCAGCTCTCGGGCTAGAACCCGGGAACTGGGGACTTGTAATAGAGGAACCATAGCAACGCCATGTAAACAACAGCACTGCTACACGCTCGGCTATTCTCAAGCCGAGGTTAGATGTTACACATCATTGGCGACCACTGTAAGACTCGTTCATTTTTATTTCTTCTTCAATTTTTCGCCTGAAGGATCTGTCATGTGATTCTCGGTCCTTCATTCGGCGTTTACTCAATCCCTTAAGCTTTAAAAATAGCGTCGGGAGAGCTGTAACCGTTTTTAGGCGAGAGGAAAGGATTAGAGATGAAGAGTGCAGGGGGTTACTTCCGGTAGAAAATATTCTTAAGATTTGACATACGCGGTTTTGACTTTTAACCACAACTGTAAAGTAATACCAACTTTATTGAAAAGAGGCCGTTCACAGTAAATCGTGCCAGTTTTTTTTTATTTTCATTAAGGTTTCTGAACTCATCATATCTATATTTATATAATTATTATTCCAAAGAGGAGCGCATCCTGTCGTCGCAAGACGTTTTGTTTGTCTAATCAAATTAAAAGTACACAGATTATAAATTTAATGTAAAGTACACAGAAAAACGGTCGCTCTATCGTAAAAATTTTACCAAATTTATTATTGGTATAGTAAATAAATATTAAGTATTATATAGGGTAAAATAAAAATATATGAGCACTGTGGTTGGAATAAAAACAAAAATAAAGATAGTTACTTCTCACCACAACAGTTTTATTGATGGATGTACATTTCGAAAGCTATGCTTTCATCTTCAGCAAACACTATACAAAAATAAAGATAGTTACTTCTTACCACAGCAGTTTTATACATGTATAGTGTTTGCTGAAGATGAAAGCATAGCTTTCGAAATGTACATCCATCAATAAAACTGTTGTGGTAAGAAGTAACTATCTTTATTTTTGTTATTATATAGTGTATCCAGGAAATCTTTAACTATCAGAGCTGCCGAAGATACTTTAAAAAAGTCGTTCTTACTTAATAATTATACAGTCGTTATACAGATTTTTATGCGCCTCACGTTTTTATTACTTATTCCGCTGACGCAGCGACACAAAGTGCCCCTTGGTCTGTGTCCTAATTATTTTCTAGTTTTTGGTACCTAGCTGATGATTTAAAATAAAACCGTTTAACTTAAAAGTTTTTTACCTATTTATATTTTCTAGTTTTTAGTTTGATTTCTGGCCCGTATCATTATGCAAACTCTTCATCCTTTCAACTGTCCACCTCCTGATTCCATCATCAGACCCTCGTTACCAAGTTGAAATTATCATAATATTGTATTGTCACGGGAACTCAATGTGTGTGCAAAGTTTTATAAGAATCGGTTAAGTAGAAGTAGTTGAAAAAGCTGTCGCAAGATTTGAAACAAAGATAGTAACAAACAAACAAATATACGGGGTCAAGCTAAATAAAACCTTTTAAAAAGATACCTACTTTATACTTTAAAAGAATCTTAGGTACTTTAAAAGTATCTAAGAAACTACAAAAGTTTTTAGATACCACATACTTTTGAGAAGTTTCTTTATTTAAGGATACATATACTTTTAATATAAAGTATCTATTTATTTATTTTATTTATTTATTGTAAATTATAGACGCGTCGACAACTTAGGTCAATAGCGTAATATAAAGTATCTATAAGATACAAGTAAGAATAAGACAAATGGCCGGTTTATTGTGCATTTTAATCACGACGTTTTTTTAATCACACTGTTAAATGACGGGTTGTTATGGTAACGAAACGCAGCAACCAATGAACACGTAGCTGTCAAAATTTATTCGTGTGATTAAAAAACATCGTGATTAAAATGTACGATAAACCGGCCATAAGATACTAAGATACAAGTACAACAATGAGAGTTGAGTTTTTTGTGGTTATAATATAATAATTATTAAAATAGACAGTAGCCATTCCACAAACAAATACTTTTCTTAACGTAATCAGTCGGCGAACATGTCATGACAGTGCCATGACAGTGGTCTTTGATTTTTTCCTTGTATATCTTAATTGTTTGACGTTTAACATCACGATGGCATGTTCGCCGACTGATTACGTTAAGAAAAGTATTTGTGTGTGGAATAGAGCTACTGTCTATTTTAATAATTAAGATACAAGTATTTAGGTTACAACTATTTCTTTAGTTTTCTCTGTAAATTGATCAAAGTTTTGTGTTCCAGGATATACGAAATACGATTTCTGGACGTCGGGAAATAAACTGGGAACAGACATGTACCTATGGATGAGTACCGGATTGCCCTTCAACGCGACCTTCAACTATATGAGAAAACATGGCGAAAATGCACCCCCACTAATTCTACCGTCGGCCGGACCGCAACGAGTTTCACGAGAAACGTAAGTAATAGTAGATTGTATCTCTAGATACGTAATGGGGTATATTACGGCGAGTGATGACAGCCACACGAGCCTAAATACCATTACGTACGAGACATACATGGTATTTTTTGCCATACCCACTACAAAATATCTACTTTTCACGTCATTTTCAAAAAATTCTGACAGTTCATTTGCGTCGTCATTTTTCCTTCCAGTGTGCTGCGAAGTTCGTGCAAGTAAGTAATGACAGGCGCACGACGCAGGCGTATAGAGTGAATAAACAGAAGTTGCTATGGCAACCGTTATTTTCTGCGCTGGTGCAGAAAGTAAAGAATTTTCCGCACACCTGCCTGTTAAATGGGTCATTAATGGCCGCTATACATACATCGAAAGTAGCTATTTCGCGAACGAAAAATGATATCGACTATACGTTAGGATGCCAATCGACGCGTATTAACATAAATATGATCTGAAAGAATTTTTTTCAAAATCGGTTTAGACTCCAAAAAAGTGGATTTTACACAATATCTCGCGAATAAAAAATGATATCGACTTTGTTAAGGTGCAAATAGAAGCATATTAATATCAACAAGACCCGAAAAAAATTTTATCAAAATCGATCTAGCCGCTTTTTTTTTTGTTTCAATAAAACTACTGTAAAAAAGTAGATTTTATATGAAATCTCGCCCAAAAAAATGTTATCAACTTCGTTGAGGTGTCTATCAAAGCATGTTAACGTCAATATGATCCGACATAAATTTTATAAAAATCGGTCCAGTCGTTTTTTTAATTTATTGTTAAAAATAAATAATAATTATGTTTTAATAATTAAAATGATTACTTTTCTGTGTAATTTCTAATTTAATTATTAATATTCAATATTCATCAAACTGGGAAGTTTGTCGTGTGGACCTCAAGGGTCGCACTTGTAGAGTCCCAATTAAAAGTAACTTTAGTCCCAATAAACGACCCCCTTCACGGCTTGTTTTATTCTCTTGTCTTGATGGCTACCGAAATGTAAGCATTTTTCTTTTATTATGTAACGCCGAGTAAAGGTAAGAAACATTTTGTAAAAATTGAAACAAATTTGTTTTGAAAATCGGTTTCACACGTTCACAATTGTGTATCACAATAAAATGTGATCACATCTTTTATTGTATACGAGTCAGCAATATAAGCAGCCTATTTTAAAGTACAGAATAAAAATACAGTAATGTTTCGAAAATCCGAATATTTTGACTAGCTGCCCGGCCCGGCTTCACCTGGATAGAGATAACTTAAGGTACCGTGCAGTATGGAGCTGGGATTCTAGATGGTAGCGTAGATCATAGCAGGGCTTGCTTAAATTATTGCATTGTTATATATGCGAAGCAGTGAGTGTAGCAGGTATAAGCGCTGTTACAAGAGCTGCTAGATACAAGAATGTATCTCACCATTCTTTCAGCGCGCTGACTACTACAATCAACGTGTGACAACTGTCAAATGGCCGTTAGAAGTTTCGCAATGGATGTAACTAGTTTAATAAGTGAAATTTTGCCAGTTTTTATTTAATTTGTTTTGAGTTTTTTCTAAGACGTATTTAAAAGTGTTAGGTTCCATACGTAAATATTCAAAAAACCGGTTTGGGTAAAATTTTAATTCTTGGTATAAATGATGAAATTCGCCATGTTTAGATCATTTTCTATTAATAGGGTGGACATGATAGCTCTTACTCAAATTTGTATTTAAAATATACCACTTTGTAGCAGAAGAACACAAATATTCGTATTCGCTATCTGACATTTCAAACGCGATTTAAGCTTGTATCAATGCTAGTGTCAAAGCTTCGTTGTGCAAACCTATAAGCGCTTATAATTTCAGCCACCATCTACCATACATGCTACCATCTAGAATTCCAGCTGCGTACTGCCCGTACCTTTACTCGTCAGTAATATAGTACGTCATTAGGCAACTAGATATACAATCTACTATAAACAAGGTGTTAAGAGAAAATTGATAATAAATGATTTTATTTATATTTATCTTTAAAGGTTTGAATTATCAAGTAGTTACTGTACTTTCAAAGCGGTGTTCTATAGTTCTGTAAACGATTTTTCTTTTTCTTTATTCGAATATGTTTCGACATCGAAATGATGACTTCATTTTGTAAAATGTGTTTCCGAAATAAATAATAGAGGTTCCCTAACTTATCAACTGTGAAGTGCAATTCTCAGCAAAATAAGCGACATGTATTTTTCGAATCTAATATTTTAATGTCGTCTTTTAAGAAAAAAAAAGTCACTCTAAATGAAAAAAAATAAAATAAGAAGCGAATGACGCGAACAAAATAAAACTGAAGTAACAAATTTTAATCGAGTGAAAAAAGCGTTTCGCTTCGTAATATATTACATTAAAAACGCTTTCGCAAATTTTATTGCATTAAATCATATTAAATTTCCTTTTAAAATTGATTTTTTTTCTTTTATTTATATACAGGATGTCCTAAAATTCGACGTCCAAACGAAGTGAGGTGATAGGGGAAATCATTTCCAATCAAAATAACCATATATTATGTGGTTATCCAATTGTTACAAACAAACCAACTCACATTTTCTCTTTATTACAAGCTTTTATTTAACTTGCAATGTATGTTAGTTTGTGTGTTTGTTTAGGTCAAATCTTGCAAGTCAATTTTGAACGACTTCCACGTATCCGATCGATTTGAAATTTTGTACACATATGTATTCCCGATGACAATATATGAATAAATCGTTTTTAGAAATAAATTCAATCCCTAAGGGGTTCAAACGGGGATGTAGGGTTTTTTTTTGACTAATCAACGCCCAGGCCAAATCGCTGAAGCTAGAAACTTGAAATTTGGACAGTTGGTTCCTTTTCTGACAATGCATCCACTAAGAAGATTTTTCGAAATTCATCCCCTACGGCTGTCAAAGGGGGGTAAAATTTTTAAAGACTAAAATGAGCAAAATAAATATTAGTAAAAAAAACTTTTTAGAGACAATCTTTTTATTTAAATGCACTAAAAAGGAAAAAATAATTTTTGATAATTTAGGTTCATAATTATAAAAGCGTGAGTCATGCCTAATGAACTATCATAGAGTTCACGACCCACGCTTTTATTATTATGAACCTAAATTATTAAAAATTATTTTGCGCCTTGCCCTAAACTACTATATTATATGAAGTATTAGAAATACCTTGTATTATGTCCGTCTTGTGACTTCTTGTGATTTAACACTACGTGTTTCAGCAACGAGTTGCCATCTTCAGGTGTGGTTAATTATTTATAAAATAAATAAAATAATTAACCACACCTGAAACAAACATTTTGAATGTTCCTTTTCAACATGCTTGTAATTTATTACAACACGAACTTTTTGAAAAGAAATTATGTAATCACAAACAGCATGCCGACGTCACAAATCACATGAGTGTTCGTTAGGATAGGCACATAGTTTACGTATTATAGTGTTAGATTTAAACATCCATAAACACCATAGATTATTAGCACACAATAATATTTCATTTTAAATTAGTGGATAATCACAAACACTCGAAAACAACGTCCTATCACTCCAAAAATCTGACAAATACTACAGAGTACCTACTGGCATATGGTGTATTTCTAATAGTAATGACCGACATTACGTAAGGTGTATTTCTCGGTGTATTTTAAATTTTAATATGATCCAACAACTATAAGCTTTAGGCCGGGCACATACACACAATTTAGAGGTGGTACAAACTGTTATTTTTTAATAACAGTTCCGTTCCGTTCCTGTTCCGCTTACGGAACAGTTCCAAAAACCTGTTACTTTTTAACAGTTTCAACGTTGGAACCTTGACATTCTTGGAATAGCTTGTAACATGCAACGTACAAAAATTTGAAATTATGAAGTGTATGAAAGAAGACAGCTTTGAGATGGCTTAAGGATCCAAAAATAATAAGCAAATACTGTTAATATTGCATTTATTAAGCTGACGTTTCGAGAATTATATTCTCATCCTCAGAGCTCTGTTAAAAAATTATAAAATTGTGTTAGGAAAAAATTTAAAAAATAATATATAACAAATATTAATTAACTTACCAAATGCCGTCAAACATGACAGTAAAATTGTCCAAAAAACTTTTTAAAAAAAAACATACTAACATTTTATTTGGTTTTTATTGAAGTGTAAAAAAATTTGTTTTATTGATTTGATTTTGTACACAGAAATACTCAAAACTTTATGTTTTATAGAATTTGATTTTATTTTTTATTGTAGAAAATTTTTTTAATTTTTTTTTTATTTGCCAGATTAACTGTTTTATATTTACGTGCTATAAGCTAGAAACTAAGTAAAATAATTTTTGATTTTTAAGTTGTTATTGCAAAAATGTAGTATGTTTATTCAAGTTTGGACAATTTTTATTTCATTGAGCAATTTACTATATATATGTGACAGGTTACTGACAGTTACTGTCATGTTTGACGGCATTTGGTAAGTTAATTAATATTTGTTATATATTATTTTTTAAATTTTTTCCTAACACAATTTTATAATTTTTTAACAGAGCTCTGAGGATGAGAATATAATTCTCGAAACGTCAGCTTAATAAATGCAATATTAACAGTATTTGCTTATTATTTTTGGATCCTTAAGCCATCTCAAAGCTGTCTTCTTTCATTATCATCAGGATCACCACTTTTCTGTTTTTAATTAAACAGTTCTTCACATCTATGAAGTGTATATTATTTGTATTTTTTCGTGAATTAATTCTATTATTTAAGTTTAATAATTTAAGGTACCTAATTATTAAAAAAAAACAAAATAAATTTGTCGACAATATATTAAAAATATACTTTTACAGAAAATTAACAGCGAAAAATGGATTTTACCATTAAATAAAAACTCGGGTCGCAGTGCCAAAACCCTGCCGACAATATAGTGTATTTGCTAATACTGGCATTGTGGCTTTATTATGTGAACTTAAGTTTGTTTTTGAACAAAATAAAAAATTTAACCCCTTAATACATCCCTTAAAATAATATTTTTTTTCTTAATTTCAATATTTTTATCAATGCAACCTCGGTACCAAATTAAATACACCCTTCAGTAAGTAAAGCATTATCCGCAAACTAGTGTTTTCATAAAATTTGTAAGTCCGGTCCTGCCGGGCCGATTTTATTACAATTTTAGCAGCACATTTTAATCGTTACTAAAGGGTTAAATTTCAATTTTGAAACGATTCTGAGAATTTTTTCGGCATTTTTGGGCCCAAAAACATTTTTTAACCCCTAAAAACCACCCTTAAAATGGTCCGATTGAGCCCATTTTGAATAGGCTTCGTGCGGTGATGGATTTCAACGTGCCTACCAAATTTCGTCAAAATCAATTAACTCTTTCGAAAGTTATTGCCCGCATATATATATATATAAATAGACATTTCCAAAAATGGTGCCAAAGTGTTCAGGAGGCTATGAAACGTCGAGAAATTTTGGTCCGACCCCTAGGTCCCGCCATCCGACCGACGCCAATAGTGTATGTGCCATATGGCAAATACACTAAAAAGCGTTATTTAAAATCAACAAAGAAATGAAAACAAAAATAACTAAAAACAAAAATATTTTAACTGATTAGTTTTTTGCACATGATAATATGATTCATTCCAACAGTTTCTTAATGCAGAAGAATGTCCGTTCTGTTACTCGAAACAATCGAAGCATTGGAACAGCCCGGAACAGGTATTTTATTAAACTGACAACTATTCCAATCTGTTCCTTGTTCGAAACTGTTCCAAAATAACTGTTCCTGGTATTTTGTATCATCTCTAACATAATTATTGTTTCCACGACTAAACAGTTATGTCGAGTTGTGCCATAATTTCACTATTTTAAACTAACGGGTTGCCGAACAACTATTTAGTCGAGCGTTTGTTAGCGTCAATACACAATACATGAAAAAAATGAAACAGCGTGTTTTGTGATCATTATTTATTCTAGAAATTTCTTTTGGTTTTTCTGAAAAGTCGATAGCTTTCTATGAACTTCTAGAAAGTTCTAATCGAATTGTGGAAGAGTTGGGTACTAGAAAACTGTATGTAGATTCTAGATTTTTCGATGGTTTTATGATGCTGTATTAGATTTTTCTAGAAACTTTTTGCAGTTTCGAAAAATATTCTGAAAAATTCCACATGACATTCTATAAGATTCTTGAAAAAAATTGTGTTTTAAAGACCACTAACAGCTAAGGTTATTTGGGCCTAGCACCAATTCATATTTTCAATTCATTATTTTTAATAATAAATTGAAAATCAAATTGACACTTTTACCAGCTCTCGGGCTAGAACCCGGAAACTGGGGACTTGTAATAGAGGAACCATAGCGACGCCATGTAAACAACAGCATTGCTACACGCTCGGCCATTCTCAAGCCCAAGATTCTTGAATGTTCTGATGTATTTTTCTGAAAATTTCTTATAATTTCGGATATTTTTCTAGAATTTGTCATGAATTTTTCAATAAGATAATATTGAGAAAAAAAATCAAGGGCTCCTGGATAAAGTCTGCCTCAGGGTCCCTCAAAGTCTTAAAACGGCACTGATTGTGTCCTGTTAGGAGGCCTAGAGTGCCCGCGGTGAGAGATGAAGCCAGGCACGTCATCAATAATATGCTAGTGAACGCCTGCTTGCCCGCAGACAGTGCCGTGTACACAAAACTGCACATTGGGTTTTATGACGTTAGGTACAATTTTGGCAAACTGCTATTCAATGAACAACCAATAGCAAGCTAGAAGGAGGGCGCAATGCATTCACGTTACTATGACGCGGTGGCTTCATCTTTCGCCGCGCGAGGTCTACCACTAGGCGAAGTGTTTCTTGAATTAATAAAGTTGTTATTTTTTGACCACAGGTTCGGCTACAAGCAGGAATGCGTGGCCCTGAAGGCGCCGACCATGGAGTGGGATGTCGACGACTGCACGACGATCAAAGACTTCATCTGCGAACAGACCCGCTGCTACTATTACAACTATGGTTCGATTCCGGTGTCCTCGTCACAGGGGTAAGACATCAAAGGTGAACAAAAGCAATATGTTATACCTACTACTTTATTTTTAACCCCCGACGCAAAACAGGAGGGGTGTTATAAGTTTGAAGTCTTTGTCTGTCTGTAGCATCGCAGTTTCAAAAAGGATGGACCGATTTCAATCAGGGGCGCATACAGATCATTGGGGGGACGACAGAGTGGTGTAACGGTTAGCGTAGCGGCCTTTGGATTACACTGTCGTGGGTTCGAATCCCGCCTCCGCTCATGGATGTTTTGTGATGTCATTTAGTTTTAAGTGACTTGTTATTTGATGTAAACAAGACGCTAATGACCTAAGTTGTCGACGCGTCTATAATTTACAATAAATAAATAAATTGGGGGGGGGGGGGGCTCACAAACATTTTTATAAAGAATTGAAAAAGGAGTTCAAAGATAGATGAACATATTACACCGTTTTCCAATAATTTAGTTATAATTCTCTTTAATTTTAGATAATTCCCAACCAACACAGGTATTACTAGCGGTGTCCCGTGGGTCCACTCACGTATATTTAATATATTGTTAATTTATTATCGCCTCGGGAGAAATTCTCCCCCTGCGAAGCGAATTATGATTTATTATCCCCCGCGCGAGAATCTCTCCCCCTACGAAGAAAAGTTTGGCTTAAAATCAATGGGAAATAGTTTGAATTAACGGTGTCACATAAATAAACAGTTTATATGTTTAACCCTATTCGTTTTGACATTTACATTAACGGTGTCACAACGCTCGCGGACGCACTTTAAAATTGACATCTCTTTTTTATTTGTCAACCGATTTAAATGAAACAAACACTTAAATGTTAGCCTAAGCTTATCTCAATATATCACTGAAAACCACATCCAAATTGGTTCAGTCATTGCGGAGATTAGCATGCACAAAAAGTTTATGATTTTATTGTAAGTACATAATATGTATAAGTAGATATGTAAATTGTGTATATATTCAAAGTTTCGAGCGAAATCGGAGAAAATTTTTAAATTATTGAAATTATTCTGGCAATTGGAAACGTATACGCTCTCTGTGGAATCAATGTTTAATCTGCTTGTTGATCCTTCCAGCTTATGTCCACTGTATAATATTACGTAAGATATAGGTAAACAAAATTCAAACCAGCGCAGCCTTAAGGTACGTGCAGTACGCAGCTGGGATTGTAGATGGTAGCATGTATGGTAGATGGTGGCTGAAATTATAAGCGCTTATAGGTTTGCACAACGAAGCTTTGATACTAGCATTGATACAAGCTTAAATCGCGTTTGAAACGTCAAATAGCGAAGACGAATATTTGTGTTCTTCTGCTACAAAGTGGTATATTTTAAATACAAATTTGGGTAGGAGCTATCATGTTCAACCTATTAATAGAAAACGATCTAAACATGGCGAATTTCATCATTTATACCAAGAATTAAAATTTTACCCAAACCGATTTTTTGAATATTTACGTATATGGAACATAACACTTTTAAATACGTCTTAGAAAAAACTCAAAACAAATTAAATAAAAACTGGCAAAATTTCACTTATTAAACTAGTCACATCCATTGCGAAACTTGTAACGGCCATTTGACAGTTGTCACACGTTGATTGTAGTAGTCAGCGCGCTGAAAGAATGGTGAGATACATTCTTGTATTTAGCAGCTCTTGTAACAGCGCTTATACCTGCTACACTCACTGCTTAGTTGTGTACGCTCGCATATATAACAATGCATTAATTTAAGCAAGCCCTGCTATGATCTACGCTACCATCTAGAATCCCAGCTCCATACTGCACGTACCTTTAGAGCGATGACACATACGGCGGTTTGTACCGATGCGGTTGCCGAGTCGGCACGTATGTTAATGTTTTTCAATGATGCAAAACACACACCGCGGCGAGAATTGCCTGCCGACTGAAAGCCGACTCTCAGCCGCCTCGACATATCGTTCTCAATAAGAAACGCCTGACTGTCGAGTTAGAATAGTTTAGTTTATTTGTAAATTAGTAATTCAAATTATACAATCGTCAAAACAAAGAAAATGCAATTATAACTATGAGAAGTCTTTATAATGGTTGATTTGATAGTTTGAGCCTAATTTCATTTAAATAAAGATTCATTGGTAAATTTCTTATCGCAACTGAAAGTTGATTGTATAGTTTAAGTAATTGGTATATGATAAAATCAATCGATTTAAAACCCCTTATATCCACACCATATTATTCACATAACAATTAGAGGTGAAAATAATAAATATCTCAGACAGCTAGGCTGCCATGATTTTTGAGCTATATCTAAGAAAAAATCAAATGACCACTGTCGGGACTTGAACCCGAAACCCCCAGTTTCCGGCTAGGTGAGTTACCGATTTCTCCACATAGTTTAAGTGACAAGTAGTTTGGCCCATTTGTTAACTTATTACGATTAAAAAAATCTGTAAATCGGTTGACCCTGCAGGCCATCCCTGGAGCGTCTATAATCTACAATCTATCTACCAAGTGCTAATAATATTATTCTTTTTTGGTTTCAGTAAACCTTTAGTGTACACAACAATCCGTCCGTTTTCATCATCATCATCAACAACATCATTGCCAGTTGCATCAACTCAGCCTCCATTAACAACCACCGCTTCGTCAGATAAACTAAACGTAATAAACAGTATTCAAATGGTATCCAATTCAGTTACGACTTCGGATTCGCATCCTCATCCCCATTATTCCGAAAACATCGACCAAGGTGAAGAGGAAGCTGATTCGGAATTTGCTACCGTAGGACCTTACAGTAACAAGGATCAGTTTGCGGCAGATATGCAAAACGATGAGCCTTACCAAGCCGCCGCCGAAGAAGAATATGTGTCGACAATTATACCGCAAACTGACAAGTGATTTCATTTATATTATTGATTTTATTCATCTGTCGTTAAAAATGTCTTCTATGCATAGTATAAAAGGATGTGTCGGTTAGTATATTCTGTCTGTCTTGATGTACGTACATCAAATCGGATTCAATCCACTTAAGAGTATTCTCTATCCTCTGCACTCTTCATCTCAAATCCTTTCCACTCGCCTAAAAACGGTTACAGGTCTCTTGAGGCTATTTTTTAAGCTAAATGGCTCGGGTAAACGCCAAATGAAAGATCCAGAATCTGCACTACAGAACCTACAGGCGAATTTGTTGAAAAAAAGTTTTAGATACGTGTGAAAGATGACATAATTTAAAAAGGTTTTTCCAGGAATTTTTCTTTTGAAGGATCTGTAGTGTGATTCTCGGTCCTTTATTTAGAGTTTATCCGAACCCTTTAGCTTTGAAAATAGAGTCAGGAGAGCCAGGCCCGGATTTCTGCCTAGGCCAACAAGGCACCGGCCTAGGGACCCAGCCGCCGAGGGGCCCCCGGCCGGAGCAAAGATAGAAATTATAGAAAAAAAAGCCCAAAAATTTGTAAGATAACCCAATTGGCGACTTTTTTTTGCTTAATTTTCATCCAATTCCATTTTCCTCCTTTTTGGGCTTAGGGGGCCCACCTGTCAAGTGTCTAGGGGCCCTCGGTCTTTAAGTCTGGGCCTGGGGAGAGCTGTAACCGATTTTAGGCGAGGAGAAAGGATCTGAGATAAAGAGGTTTTTACCATATCTTGTGGAAGGTTCAAGTCTATCTAACTGCCCGGATCGGTTGTTAAAGTAACAATTGGATTTTCAATTTAATTATTAAAAAAATAATAAATTGAAAAAATGAATTGGTACTAGGCCCAAGTAGCTCTGGCTGTTTTGAGAAAAAGATTTATATTCTAAGTTATAGAACATAAATTGAAATAAAGCTTTGTATTTTTTTAAGACAAGCTTTTATAAAAATGTACTAAAAAGGACAAAAATCCATTTGGAAACTCCTAGCAAAGCAAAGCAAAATAAGTAGAATCACAGTAGACCTATTGTTCACTATCGAGAGATTCCGATAAGTACACGCTCTCCTTACTCTTTCATCAGGTCGTAGACATAAAAATATTGTATTGTCACTACAAAGTTCTGGGCTTGAGAATGGCCGAGAGTGTAGCAATGCTGCTGTTCACATGGCGTTGCTATGGTTCCTCTATTACAAGTCCCCAGTTCCCGGGTTCTAGCCCGAGAGCTGGTTAAAGTGTCAATTGGATTTTCAATTTATTATTAAAAAAAAATAATGAATTGAAAATATGAATTGGTGCTAGGCCCAAATAACCTTAGCTGGTGGTGGTCTTTAAAAACACACAATTTAACTGCAAATTTCTAATTAGTCGATCGAATAGTGGATCAAAATTGGAATACAAGATTTGACCCTAACTAACAAGTGACGTTAAATAAATAGCCTTTTTTAGCGACAATGAATAAAATTACTGTAGTATAGTATCACCGCATTTATCATTCCATTCTTTTAAAAATAAAATTATTTCTTAGTCGTTATTTATAACGTAGTTGTAGTATTGTGATTTACATGTTTTTTTAATAATATTTTATACGATTTAACGATGTAGTGCTTAAAAAGTATACAATAAAGTCTGACATCTTTTTTTTGATAATTTATTAAGATTATTTCTAACCTACAAATGTTTGGTATTCTGCCAGCTGCTGATACAAGATTTCGTTCTGAACTATTTATTATCAAAACATTGCTCTATTTATTGTTATTTCGGTATCACCATATTATTATTTAAGCCTTTGACTGCTCCAGACGTATATATACGATTACCTGAGTTACTGCTCCAGCCGTATATTAACGGTCGGGCTGGAAAAAATACTTACAGCGATAAACTGCTACCGTCGTATATATACGAGCAACGCCTACCAGATCATACTGGCCAATCCGGAAGTTTTTTGCGAATTACCGCAGAATTTTTTTATAGCGATAAACTGCTACCGCCGTATATATACGCACAACGCCTATTAGAACACCCATTCTGAACTTTGTTGTGGTTTTTTTCTTTTAAAGTCAATGCGTATGTACACGTGTTTTACACGTGTATACATGCGCTGACTGTTCTGTTTTTGATAAAAATATATGTTTTAAACAAAAAAGGCAAAAAAACAATTTGATATGATTTGACGGGATTTAGCTTCATTATTTTACCCCACTGATAACAACAGTGGACTGCTCCAGACGTATCTATACGGAACGGCCGAAAAAATTGCGCACACAGCATATACTCTCGTAAAATAAATGCGCAGTGAAAAGGTTAAGTACATCATAGACAACTTCAATGGAGCAGAAGTTGACTGGTAGTGAAAGAACTCCGGTCTAAAGAATTTACATAGCAGCATAGGGGCTCTTATTTAGGGTAAGCGGCATGAAAACAAACGAACGACTTGTAGCTAATTCTGACACAATGTGTCAAAACGCTCGTGTCAGATTTGGAACACCTTCTCCGCCTTTTTTAACACGCTTATATTAGCTTCACCTGTATGTTTGCTTGCTTGTTTGTCAGTTTGTAACCGACTTCTTTGAACTTGATTTTGACCAACTTTGAATGGTCAGATTTAGTTTAAACGTTGTCGACTTATCAAGGACCGACGACAATACAATAATTCAATAAGTTTGTCCCATTATCCTGACCAGGATCTCTAGGACTAAAAAAAAAAGCAAAAAACTTCAGATTGAACTGAAACTTTGCACACTTATCAAGGACCGATTACAATACAATAATTCCATAAGTTTGTCCCATTATCCTGACCAGGATCTCCAGGACTAAAAAGCAAAAATAAATTATAATTTAAAAAAACTAAAAAACACGCTTTAATGAACTAAAAAGTAAAAAATATTTAATTTTATTGTAAAAAAGCGTGGGGTAGTATGAAAATATGATACAAAGCACCCCACGCTTTTTTACAATAAAATTAATTATTTTTTACTTTTTAGTTCATTAAAACGTGTTTTTTAGTTTTTTTAAATTATAATTTATTTTCCTTGATCATGTCGTCATCTATTTGTGAAAAAAGTGCCAGCTTCAAAATGCTTGAATAGCCGAGTGTGTAGCAATGTTGTTGTTTACATGGCGTTGCTATGGTTCCTCTATTGCAAGTTCCCAGTTCCCGGGTTCTAGCCCGAGAGCTGGTAAAAATGTCAATTGGATTTTCAATTTATTATTTAAAAAAATAATGAATTGAAAATATGAATTGGTGCTAGGTCCAAATAACTTTAGCTGTTGGTGGTCTTTAAAACACAATTTTTTTTTTCAAAATGCTTCACTTGAATTTTCTCGAATCAATGGAATCACTTTTCTCTTTCTTTTTTCAATTTTCACGGCATGTTAGGGGTTGGTAAAAAAATTTTCAACATAATATTCTTAAAGAAGAAACAAGCTTTCAAAATTCGATCGATTCGCGGAGATACAGCGATTTAAAAAATCACTAAAATTTTTAATGTTTGGCTAATCCCTTAATTAAGTTGCTCAATGTATATGTAATAAGTCTGCTATCTTTTACCTTTATAATAACAAAGTAGGGCCTAATAAGACCGGCTTGTTTTTAAAAATGCCGACGAAACAAAACATCACCGTTTTTTTCTGCCTTTTGATATTCAAAAGTACGCATTTTGATTTTCAAAAGAACATTTTGTGGCCGCAGGTCACAAATGAAAAAATCTCAAAGTATTCGTTATATTAACAAATCTGGACAGATTAATCTGCATTTAGCGGAAAGATCAGGGCGAATAAAACATTCACTTTGGAAATAGTTTGCTTTCCCACGCTAGTGTGGGAACGATACGTTCCCGCACATCGGTCTGTTAAAAGTGACTTGACATACATACATACGTGCATGAAAAACAGCTATTTTATAGTGGGTACGGCAAAAAGAACTTTTTAGGATATTTAATTTCAAATGAACATAATATGTTCTATCTGGAGTCTGCTACAGATAATGGGATGTACCCACCAACGACGATGTCTTCGCCAGGGCGTGCGCCCTATCTTCCTATCTAGATCAGCATTTCCCAAACTATGTTCGCGACCCACTGGTGGGTCGCGAGCGAATATTGGGTGGGCCCTGAAAAATAGGACGATGCATTGACCCAGGGTCGGATTAACCATTAGGCAGAGTAGGCAACTGCCTAGGGGCCCCGCATCAGCTAGGGGGCCCGCGCGCGAACAAAAGAAATTGAAAATGTTTCATAGAGCGAAAATTTAACTGGAAAATTTGTATCCTCAATGACAATAGGTATTATTGCTTTTTTTCGACGCATGCTGTCAGTTGATGAAATACTTCATACTTACAGAACAGAACCATCTAGTATCGAGTAGTAGAACTAATAATATGAATTGAATTGTAGATTATAGACGCTCGACAACAGAGGTCATTAGCGTCAACTAATAATATGGATGCGTTACGTAGCGTATTGTATGAATCATACAATACGCTACGTAACACATCCATATTATTAGAACAGGACAGGATACCAAATTTAGAGTCGATCAGACCTCTGGAAATTACTCACAACTTGAAATGAGCTGATCATCTTCAAACGGCTGAAAAGAGGTCCCGAGAATTGCATTGCCTAGGGGCCCCGACATGGTTAATCCGGCCCTGCATCAACCGATCGACAACTACATCCTTCTCATTGCAATAGCACTCCTTGTATTTAATTAAGTATTAAAATTTTCGATTGTAACTGAATGTTTTTTTTTCTTATTTGAACAGTCCTTCATTCATAATATATAGTTATGCCCCTTTTTTCTTCATGACAGCCAAGAGGTGAGTCCCGAATTTGGAAGTTATTGTTAGTGGGTCTAGATTTTTTCTTCTGTTCATTTCTTAGTTGACCGAGCCACCAATGGCGGGTCCCTCCTAATCCTGGGTTCCCAGGCTAGAGACATGTCGCTCCCCTCTCTTGATGTGGAGGTTAAGGGCTACCTTGATTTATTTTGGTCACCCCTGATGATAATTAGTTAATCTTTCTGTGTGTAATTTGTTTTTTAATTGAGATATAAACGGAAACATGAGAAACGGTAAAAGATATGAGAAATGGTAGAGGAATTCTTATGTCGAGTCAACTTTATAACACAGCTTTCTTTATGCAAATTAAGTACCTGCTTGCGTAATGTAGGCTTAGTTCCGTAAAGCCTTTTTTCATTAAATATAAAAATAGCAGGGGGTAACTTCCGGTAAAGAATACTCTTTAATATAAAACGTGTTTTATTTAATTTTAACAGACGCTAATGACCTCTGTTGTCGAACGTCTATAATTTACAATTTATTCATTTAATTTTAAAATATATGAAATTGATTTGCATCGAGTAACGACCACCTAATCGACTGGGCTGTTGAACTTTTCAGCTTGTTTTTAACTTCCCATTGGAAGTTATTGTAATGGGTCCGAAAATCGAAATCAAAAAGGAAAAAAAATTTTTATGTTTCAAGGTCACTACACTATTTTTACACTACTTTTAGAAAGATGTCTGTGTGTGTGTGTGTGTGTGTGTGTGTACGTATGTACGTACGTACGTACGTACGTACGTATGTATGTGTCCATTTCTTTCTAAGACGAAATCTCGAGAACGAAAAATGATATCGACTACGTTGGGGTGCCAATCGACGCGTATTAACGTAAATATGATCTGAAAGGAATTTTTTTAAAATCGGTTCAGCCGTTCTTTTTTCTTAACCAAATAACCTCCAAAAAAGTAGATTTTACACAATATCTCGCGAATAAAAAATTATATCGACTTCGTAAGGGTGTCAATCGAGGCGTGTTAACGTCATTTTGATCCGACATAAATTTTATAAAAATCGGTTCAGCCGTTTTTTTTTTTTTTTTTTTTTTTTTTAATTATTGATGTTTTAATGATTAAAATGATTACTTTTCTGTGTAATATCTAATTTAATTATTATTATTAAATATTTATCAAACTGGGAAGTTCGTCGTGTGGACCTCAAGGGTCGCACTTTAGTCCTAATAAACGACCCACCTCACGGCTTGTTCAATTCATATAATTATTCTTTCAGTCAGACTCAGTGGCGTAGCTAGGGGGGGGGCACCGGGTGCCACCCGTTTGGGTGTTTCAAAGAATCGCGTTTGCTTGTATAAAATAAATATTGTTTATTTTCACAAATTATAAATATCTAAAAATGATTGATCTTAAGAAACTTTCTTATATAATTTCCTAGTTGCAATGAGGGGGGGAGGTGACACCATCGATATCCGCACCGGGTGCCAGCCATGCAGTTACGCCCAGGGCCGTAGCTAGAGCTGAATTCAAGATAGGGCACTGAAAGTTTAAGGTAGGGCTGAAGCAAAAGACTACAATAAATTTGGATTGCCCACCTCATTTGGTGAAATCAAATTACAGGAGCAAAAAAATGGTGAACAACAATTTAAAGAATTATATATTTTTTAATCAAAAAGAAAAAAAAAAATACATTTGTCATGTTGTCAAATTTCCGAAGAACTTCATTTAGATCCAACGATTTTGATCTTGTTTTTTCAAATGCCAGATAGACCAAGCCTGCCATTCTGTCGTGAGTCGTGACGGTCTTTGCGACTTGTTTACAATTAGGAAGTTTCCCTTTTTTATTTTTTTTGGTCTAAATCATAGTTCTAAAAATTATAAAATTAATGGCGGAAGAATTTTTGAAATATCTTTAAAAACAACAAAGTTATGCTACTTCAAAGTTTGAATTGACAGTTCTCCAAGAAATTCCGTTTTCAGTCCGGGTGACGTCACGCGGCACGATATTTTTAAAAGTTATTTTCAGTTTGTATGTGGTAATTTAAAATGGTAACTTCCGATAAATCTCTTTCTATAAACTCGTAAATTGTTATGGAAACACTAAAAACAAACCAGTTGATGACGAAAAATATTGACATATTTAAATTTTTGACAGTTAATTTTAATTTAATATAAATAGAAAAGTCTGTATTACAACAAAATAGTTACTAAGTAACTAGGTTCTAATTACTCACAAAGCTAAAAAACAGCAAACTTCTACCGCGTGACGTCATATTCAAAAATCAGTTTCGTTTGCGACCCCACGTACAAGAAATTGAATCTCCGTTGAAATTAAAGATATCAAAATAATTCTTTCAGAATTTTTAAAGTTATCTTTATTATAATGATGTGACAGTATCATTATTAGTGTTTTCGTCCAATGGAAACTTCCTAATTCCTTGAGGTAGGGCACTGGATGTTTTAAGGTAGGGCATTGCCCCTTAATGCCCCCCCCTAGCTACGGCCCTGGTTACGCCACTGGTTAGACTGTAAGATTGCAGAGAAGTTGCAAAGTGATTAAAAAAACAAAAAAAAAGGAGAAAAAAGAGAATAACAAGAATACAAAGACACAAAGGTGCAAATTCTACTTTGTAGGAACAATCAGAGGCGATGATAAAACATAATTTTATATTAAAATCTACAAAGAGAAGTAAATACGCTTCTTTGATATTATTTATATCTGCCTACTTTTTATTTCATATGCTTTTCTGAGATATTTAAGAGTATTCGATAGCGGAAGTTACCTCCTGCACTCTTCATCTCAAATCCTTTCCCCTCGCCTAAAAACGGTTCCCGCTCTCCCGAAGCTATTTTTAAAGCTAAAGGATTCGGGTAAACGACAAATGATGGACCGAGAATCATGAACTACGGATTCTACAGCCGAAGAAAAATTTTCCTGGAAAAACTTACAACTTAAAAAAAATTATTAATTACGTAATCTTTCACACGTAGTCAAAATTTTTTTTCAAAAAATTCGTCTGTAGGATCTGTAGTGTGATTCTCGGTCCTTCATTTGGCGTTTACCCGAACTCTTTAGCTTTAAAAATAGCGTCGAGAGAGCGGGAACCGTTTTTAGGCGAAGGGAAAGGATTTGAGTTGAAGAGTGCAGGGGGTAACTTCCGCTATTGAATAACCTTTTAATTGCAATATCTGATTTCGTTATTTGATTGTTAAGAAAATAAATTAAGGTTGTAGACTTCATAAGCCAGTGATACCTTATTAGGGATTTTTTCCTTGGTTCTACGGATATTTTTTATAGATAAGGCAGGGGTCGAAACAAAAATTGTTAAATTGTGTTTTAAAGACCACCAACAGCTAAGGTTATTTGGGCCTAATTCATATTTTCAATTCATTATATTTTTTTTTAATAATAAATTGAAAATCTAATAGACACTTTTACCAGCTCTCGGGCTGAACCCGGGAACTGGGGACTTGCAATAGAGGAAACATAGCGACGCCATGTAAACGGAGCCGAAACAGGAGGATGATGAGGGCGATTAATTCCTCCCCTCCAGAGTCGAAGAAATTAAAAATGTTCTCCGAATTTGCTCGCAATTTTGAATATACGGGATGTCCAAGATAAACGTGAAATGTTTAGGCAGTTCCTAAACGGCAAAAGATAGAGATTTGGTTAAATAAGAGAAAATGTGCAGAATCTCCAGTACTACTGCCCTGCGTAGTCAAACTTTCCATATTTTGCTTGGCTTGCGACAGACAGTTAAAAAACGAGATTTTACCATTTTGGTTTTTTTTTATAACTCGATTATTAAGTAAGAATAAAAATATTTGCACTTTATCAAGGCACTTTTTTATGAAGATTTCAAATCTCTGCAGCACATTTTTTCTCATTTAACCAAATCTCTATCTCTTACCGTTTATGAAATCCTCATGCGTTTCACGCTTTTCTTGGACACCCAGTATACACATATTATGTGCAATTTACAATTTATTTTAATTAAATTGTGTTTTTAAAGACCACCAATAGCTAAGGTTATGTGGGCCTAGCACCAATTCATATTTTCAATTCATTATTTTTTTTTTAATAATAAATTGAAAATTCAATTGACACTTTTACCAGCTCTCGGGCTAGAACCCGGGAACTGGGGACCTGCAATAGAGGAACCATAGCAACGCCATGTAAACGACAGCATTGTTACACGCTCGGCCATTCTCAAGCCCTACATATATAGGTTATAAAATATATGCAAGATTGCCTGAAGCTGTTAGAAAAGAAAAAAATTTAATCAAATTCCAAAAAGAATTAAAAAAATATTTTTTGAAATCTGTGCCTTATGATCTATTTATGAACTAATGTAAATTTGAATTTTATTGACGTTTCGTATCCACTTATTGGCAGTGCAAATAAATAAATATTATTATTATTAGAGAATTATTAGAGAATTACATAAATTAAAGAGAATTATAACTTAAATATTGAAAAACAGTGTATTGTGTAGATCTGACTTTGAACTCCTATTTCTATTATTCCTTATAAAAAAATTTTTTTTAGTCGCGACCTCTTGGACTAGAAACTGGAATTATGATTTTCTTTATTTGTATTCTTGAAAAAATCTGCTCCAATCTCTTAAAGAAAATTAACGGACCGAGATCTTTGAAATCATGTTTAAATTATAAAGTTGAATAAATACGAGATTTGTAACTTTTAACCTAAAAGTTTATCTGGCAAATTTGAAGCTTAAAGGCTTTTAAAATAGTCACAAAGTAGAAATGTTTTACTAATTGCAAAACATTGAAAAAGAAGAAGCTGACAAGTTTTGCAACTTCAAACGTCTAAGTTATCTGACAAACTAACTTTTTAATTGGGTCACACTATTTGTGAATTTAATATACAGATAAGTTCAATTTATTTATTTACTAGCCGTTACCCGTGGCTTCGCCCACGTATTTTACGATTACAATTTATTATCCCCCCCGCGAAAAATTCTCCTCCTGCGAAGCGAAGCCGGGCTGGTAGAGTGTTTATTCGCTCGAATTTTGTAATACATAACTCACTCGCTTCGCTCGTTCGCTCGGATTTTATTAATACATTATTCACTCGCTTCGCTCGAATTTTATTAATACCTACATTACTCACTCGCTTCGCTCGTTCGTTTGAATATTATTAATTCCTTCTTCGCTCGTTCGCTTGATTATTATTAATACATTACACACTCGCTTCGCTCGTTCACTCGAATATTAATAATACATTACATTTGTTATTCCCCCGCGAGAATCTCCCCCCTAAATTTGTTATCCCCCCGCTAGAATCTTTCCCCCTAATTTTTTATCCCCCTGCTAGAATCTTCCCCACTAATTTGTTATCCCCCGCTAGAATCTTCCCCCCTAATTTGTTATCCCCCCGCTAGAATCTTCCCCCATAATTCGTTATCCCCCGCGTGAATCTTTCCCCTAATTTGTTATCCCCCGCGAGAATCTCCCTCCCTGCGTAGCTTTCTATTAGTGAAAGAATTTTTAAAATCGGTTTAGTAGTTCCAAAGTTAAAACAAAAACAAATCTATCCCACGGGAACCATACATTTTTACGGGATAAAAAGTAGCCTATGTGCTATTCCAGACTATAATCTATCTCTGTGCCAAATTTCATCCAGATCCGTTCAGCCATTCTGGCGTGATTGAGTAACAAACATCCATCCAAACTTTCACATTTATAATATTAGTTAGATTGTAAACTAGCGGCCCCGTCCGGCTTCGCCCGGGTGCTAAGAAAGCTCGGGTGCAATACACTACCACTCGCTTCGCTCGTTCGCTTGAATATTATAAATACACTACTCACTCGCTTCGCTCGTTCGCTTGAATATTATAAATACACTTCTCACTCGCTTCGCTCATTCGCTTGAATATTATAATTACATTACTCACTCGCTCCGCTCGTTCGCTTGAATATTATAATTACGAACAAATTTGATTACCATAAAAATGTTATCGTGATAACCTTAAAAGATAGACATATTATGCTGTCGCGGTTATTTTTTGGAACTTTTAAAGGGGAATAATTCCGTCATACATGATTTTTGCAAAACTTCAACCATTTACGCAGCGGAAGCTCTCAAAAGGAATAATTTTTCCCGTTTTTGCAACATTTTTCATTGATGCTCCGCTTCTATTGGTCGTAGCGTGATATTATATAGCCTATAGCCTTCCTCGATAAATGGGCTATCTAACAAAAAAAATTTTTTCAAATCGGACTGGTAGTTCCTGAGATTAGCGCGTTCAACCAAACAAACAAACAAACTCTTCAGCTTTATAATATTAGTATAGATTATAGACGCGTAGACAACTTAGGTCATTAGCGTCTTGATTACATGAAATAACATAACTCACTTAAAATTAAATGACATCACAAAACATCCATGAGCGGAGGCGGGATTCGAACCCACGACAATCTGATCCAGAAGCCGCGACGCTAACCACTGGAATACACTGTCCTCAGGTAAGTTCAAAAGTTTATGTTTATTGTTATCGTGCATCCTTCTTTTGTATCCTTTCTTTGTTGTTATAAACTATTGATTATTATAAACAAATATTTTTAATAAGAAATCGAAAATCCAATTCGCGATTAAACAAAAGCGGGTTATTAGTGTATTTCGAAATAAAAAAGATCGCGATGTAATAAGCCATTTTTCTGAGAGTACTTCTTTCAATTATCCACGAGAGGCAGCACTTGTGGTAGGTACAAACATTATTTATTTCCCATTAGTGTTGTGTCATTTTAGTGGTATAATTAATAAATTATTATTATTATTAAATTAATTAAATAATTAAGTTATACCATTAAAATGACACGACACTAATGGTGAATAAATAATGTTTGTACCTACCACAAGTGCTGCATCTCGTGGATAATTGAAAGAAGTACTCTCAGGAACATGGGTCATTAGATCGCGATCTTTTTTATTTCGAAATATACTAATAACCCGCTCTTGTTTAATCGCGAATTGGATTTTCGATTTATTATTAAAAATATTTGTTTATAATAATCAATGTTTATGCTGCCTCTCGTGGATAATTGAAAGAAGTACTCTCAGGAAAATGACTATAGGAGGGAAGGGAACGACATAATAAGTTTACAAGGTGTATAAAAGTTTGTCTATTCGATACATAGGAAATCTGATGGTTGGCTCTCAGTCTATAAACGAGCAAAAAAAGCTTTCAAATGTCAAAATGCAATTATTAAAGGTAACACCCTATATATTAATATGACAGAACAGCTGAAGGCAACTGTTTGAAATGGCAAAACAAACAACATAAACAAAAAAAACGATTACATAATATGCTAGTAAACCAGCTTACAAAATAAATTTATCGTATGCTTTTGAACGATAAACCAAATTTCGTTATATTAAAAAACAGAATATTTCAAAAAAAGAATGTTAAAATCAACTGTTATGAACAACTATATTAAATTTTCTTTATATTATAAGTCCAATAAAGTTTTCGAAATAAACAACAATTTAGTATTTTCTTAACCACCAGGGGCGAATTTAAAAGTTGTGGCTCTCCTAGTACGCCCTAAGGCGAATGCAGCTCTTTTTACCAGATTGAGAAAAAAGGAAGGGTTACGAATGCCTAGCAGACTCTATTTTCGATTATTTTTAACAAATGAAAACCATCAACAATGGTTCCAAGAATTTTTATATGCCAAGTTTGCATTCTGTTCTTTTCAACTTTCATTTAAAATTTTCGGGATCCCGAGATTCCAGGATGCATATTTCTGTATGTATTTACGAATCCCGACACCGGTATTACAAAAATGTAATCCCGAATAGACGCTGATGACCTTAGCTATTGAGCGTCTAGAATGTATAATCTATCTATCTCATAGATCCCCACATCCTGTAGCGGGCCTCCCTACCTATTTCGCTTCGATTTTTGCCTTCTGTTCATCTTTAAGTTAGCCGACCCGCCACGGTGGGCCTTTCCTAATTCCGATCTTCCGGGCTACAGCCCTGTCAGCCCACCCTCTTTTAGAAGCCATGATCTATCTGCAATCTCGATCCAGAAGCACGCTTAAAATCAATCGGGATCCCGAAATTTCGACTCTTTGGTGGCAGGAACGATCTACAAAATCGTCGGGATTCCGAGATTCCGAACCTGACTTGAGTTTTGGAATTTCAGAAACGTGATTCCGATTCTGAAGCACGTCTAAAGTCAGTTGGGATCTCGCGAGATTCCGCAATTCATCTAGATTCTCGAGATTCCGAAATCCATCGAGATTCTCGAGATTACGGGGTTAGAAGGCCTAGAGGGCAAGGACCAAAAGCATTGATTTAACGAGAGGCTACTGTAAAATGTATCAACGTGTTTGAACGTTGATACATTCAACGCGTTCGAAATTTACAACTTTAATTTCCAGCTCAAATTTCCAATATTTGTTAAATGACATAAATCTGTACTTCCGCGTTTTGAAGAAGATATGCGATAGTTATCACACATCGACATTCGTTTATCCCAAGATATGTTCGGGTAAATACCGCGAAACATGACGCATGATAGTGCCTGGGAGCAAATATACAATGTACACACACACACACAGACCTACACTCAGAGCTGTACTCGGCTCATGGAAAACAAATGCCACGACGAGATAAATACGAGGTAGTAATAGCAATGAATCTCTTAGACATGAATCTTTGATGTGAAGACATCGAACACACTAAAAAAAACTAAAAAAGTCTAACATTTTTTTCTAGGCGGACGCTTCGCTAACCATGTTACCATGATCAGAAGATGATTTTAATCATCTCCTGATGATGGTAACATGGTTAACGAAGCATGCGTCTAAAAAAAAATCATCTTCTGATCTCCTGATGATGGTAACACGTTACCATCATCAGGAGATCAGAAGATGATTTTAATCATCTCCTGATGATGGTAACATGGTTAGCGAAGCGTGTGTTTAGAAAAAAAAGTTAGTCTTTTGTAACTTCTAATTATCTCTTGATGTTAAAATCATTTCTTGATGATACTCTAAACACGGTTCGCGAAACGTGTGCCGAAAAAGAAGTGTTATAACGTTTTAATGTTATGTATAACTTTTTTAGTATTCAGCAATTGATAGGACAAAATCCCTCAGGGGAAACATTGGAATGTAGTTTGCATTCCAATGTTTTGTGTGAATTAGCGCTTCCAGGGACCCGAGCTCGTACCGGTCGGGTTGTGTATGCCGGCTGGCGGATTCCAATACACAAATAGATTATTTGTTGTGTTGAAGACGCTAATGACCTGAGTTGTCGACGCGCCTATAATCTACAATAAATAAAATAGATATAGGACAAAATAACAGTAATAAGGGTAAACCCACATGATTTTTTTTGCGGTCAAGTTGTCGCATGAGTCACCGACCACTGTTTTGTGGTCGGTTGAATCGACCACTGAAGATTCACACACTTTTTATAACAAAAATGGATTTCAAAGAAGAAGCTCTATTCTGACTTTTACGTTGAAGGAAAGCGGGCTTGCGAAGTTAACCGAGTGAAGAAGAAAGAAAAAGAAAAGTGGGCTTGGAAATTGTCGAGCGTGTCGATGTCGTTGTTTACATGGCGTTTCCGTGACTCCTCTATTACAAGCCCCCAGTTCCCGGGTCCATACCGAGAACTGATAAAAAATCAACTGCAGGATTTAATAAATAAAAAATCCAATTGAGATAGATTAGACTAGATTAGATTAGAAAGAGGGCGTAAGGCAAGCTTCGTCGACACCAAGACCTTAATAGATCTGGTGTGTGGCCCTGACTTGTTTATTCCAATGCGAGGTTAAGGCTCTGAATGAATCCTAGAATCGCTCTGGAATCTGTATCCCATATTTGATCAGGCGTTGGGAATGGAATGTTAAGGTGACGAAATCTTTGAGTCATGACTGCTTCACATTTGCAAAGCAAATGCTCCGATGTTTCAGGAGCCTCTAAACAGAAGCGGCATGATCCGCTGTCCGTTACACCAATTTTAGTAAGGTGATACCTCAATGGGCAGTGACCTGAAAAGAGCCCGGAAATAATTTGGAGTTCATTTTTTTTAAGCGTAAAATTTTCTCCGCTCCGTCGTTAAAAATAAAGATCTTCGCTTGACGAAGGCCTTTTGTATTTTTCCAATACAGGGAATGCTGTTTCTTTTCCCATGTTGCAAGAGCCGTTTTAAGGTAGCATTTTGATGTGCCACAATAAGGCTCCAGTCATATAAAGGGCGTTTCTGATTCCTTTTTAGCTAGGCTATCGGCAATTTCGTTGCCTTGATGACCCTCGTGCCCCGGGATCCATCTAAGAATAATTGAGATACTTTAACCACTTCTAGGACCCGGGGACAGGGGCTTGTAATAGAGGATTCACAGAAACGTCATGTAAACAACGATATCGCTGCACGTTCGACAATTTCCAAGCCCACTTTTCTTCTTCGCTCGGTCAACTAATTTTCTCGATGACCGAAGTGTAGAAGCGAGCCGGCACTCTTCGAATGATACTTGTGTATGACAGAGATAACGGTGTTTGTAAAGGACGTCGGTCTCAACTCTGACGCCGCTGCGGCATATCAACAGTTGACTAACGACGTCGAGAGCGTCGACACGACATGTGCTTGCCATCGTCGCGACGCTATATCATCGCGATGCTTATTGTCGGTGTTCTTATAGGTTAATAATATATTTATGTTTGGTGCAAACAAAAATATGACATCAACTGATTTATTATACGGAATAAATGTACTTATATTAAAAAAATATATATAAAAAAAATTAAGAGTTAGACACCATGCACAAAAATATTTTTTAAGAGAAATTTACCGGAACAATAGATAAGTTTGATAAGTGCGGAAAAAAACTAGTTTTAAAATTTATTGAATTTTAAATAAATAAAAAAAAAATAAAGTTCAGATAAGTTGACTTAAAAGAACTTAATAAATATTTGTCATTTTAAACAGCCGCGAGTTATAATACCTCAAAGGTATTACATTTAATTTTTAATAATTAATAAAAGAACTTAATTAAAACTTAAAATGTTTGATTAGTACGAAGTATGATAAACAAAAGTATGTACCTACTTTAAGTTTTTAGTACTTGAGGGCTTAAGCCCATCCTCTCCCGCCGAGCCCTTTATTATATGCTAGTGATCGTATTTTTGATCTGATAGATTTTTTTACGTGGAACGCTACTTTTTTATTTGTTTATAGTAGAATTTAGACG
Source organism: Mongoloraphidia duomilia (assembly GCA_039654895.1). NCBI lineage: Eukaryota > Metazoa > Arthropoda > Insecta > Raphidioptera > Raphidiidae > Mongoloraphidia > Mongoloraphidia duomilia. The sequence goes on along the minus strand of CM077527.1, from coordinate 6,769,860 downwards.
TTCGACAACTAAGGTCGTTAGCGTTTGTAATTACATCAAATTAAATTAAACGACATCACAAACCATCCATGAGCGAGGTGGGATTCGATCCCACGACAAGTTGCGCGTTACAGGTCAAATAAAAAAATTTGTTCATTGGGGAAAGTTGTGGTGTTCTACTGGACACCACCTTGGTGTTGGAGGTTGACTTTTGGAGTATCGTGTTTGACGGTTAAAGTATTTTTTTTATTTATTTATTGTAAATTATAGACGCGTCGACAATTTAGGTCATTAGCGTCTTGATTACATTAAATAACAACTCACTTAAAACTAAATTACATCACAAAACATCCATGAGTGGATGTGGGATTCGAACCCACAACAGTCTGATCCAGAGGCCGTGACGCTAACCACTGGACCACACTCTCCTCAGGTTAAGGTATTGCTCAGATTTTTTTTACTCGAGCAATAAAAAAAAACAACCTTTAAAATACCAAGAGAATTTTGCTAGGAATTTTAAGTAATACAAAAAAATAATTTTTACACACACTGAGTAGCATTTACAGAACTTTTTTAATGAAACAATTAACAAGCCGTGAGGTGGGTCGTTTATTAGGACTAAAGTGCGACCCTTGAGGTCCACACGACGAACTTCCCAGTTTGATAAATATTTAATAATAATAATTAAATTAGATATTACACAGAAAAGTAATCATTTTAATCATTAAAACATCAATAATTAAAAAAAAAAAAAAAAAAAAAAAACGGCTGAACCGATTTTTATAAAATTTATGTCGAATCAAAATGACGTTAACACGCCTCGATTGACACCCTTACGAAGTCGATATAATTTTTTATTCGCGAGATATTGTGTAAAATCTACTTTTTTGGAGGTTATTTGGTTAAGAAAAAAGAACGGCTGAACCGATTTTAAAAAAATTCCTTTCAGATCATATATACGTTAATACGCGTCGATTGGCACCCCAACGAGGTCGATATCATTTTTCGTTCTCGAGATTTCGTCTTAGAAAGAAATGGACACATACATACGTACGTACGTACGTACGTACATACGTACACACACACACACACACACACACACACACACACACACAGACATCTTTCTAAAAGTAGTGTAAAAATAGTGTAGTGACCTTGAAACATAAAAATTTTTTTTCCTTTTTGATTTCGATTTTCGGACCCATTACAATAACTTCCAATGGGAAGTTAAAAAAAAAAACATTAATGTCAGGAAAAATTTGGTAAAAACCTCAATTTTTGACACATCATAGAATTTTTTAATTAAAAAAATTCTTAAGACATCGAGACAATTTTTGGGTAAAAAAAATTATCAAACCTCAATTTTTTATGTACCCAGAATATTATTTTCTTAAACAAATTCTTAAAAAACAAGCCCCCAAAGTACCGAGAAAATTTGGCAATTTTTTTAGCTAAATAAAACTTAATTAATTTCGGATCTGAGTCGCTAATGACCTCAGATATTGAGCGTCTATAATCTACGATAATTCTGGTCTAAGTATACAGTATGTAAATAAGTAAGCTGCACATAGGGAAATTAGCATTGGGAAAAAATGAATGGATCAGAGTGAGTCATGACTCATAATGTAGGTATTTATATAGGGTTGCTATGGTTATTTTAGTTTTAATTTTTTTTATTTTATTTGACATTTAAACAACTATTAAAATAAAAATAATTGAAACTGAAATAAAAACACTAAAAAAAACCATAGCAACTCTATATAAACACGTACATTATGAGCCCTGGCTCACTCTGATCCATTCATTTTTTCCCAATGCTAATTTCCCTATGTGCAGCTTACCTGTTTACATACTGTAGATGTTTAACATTGACGTCCAACATATGAAACAAAAGCACACAAAAACTTGTACAAATCAGTGGTGAATATGGCGACTTGTTTTGTTTTTTAACAATGATAATAAATAATAATTGACTGTCGACAAAAAGTTGTCCTTGCTGCTATTACATCATTTTAATTGACCGGTGGCGTCAACTTTTAAAATATCGTCGTTGATCCTGCAAAACCGGTGGACACTGCAATGGGGGTTTGAGAATAGCAATGCAGTGGTTTATATGGCGTTTCCATAGCTCCTCTATTACAAGCCCCCAGTTCCCAGACTCTAATCCGAAAACTGGTGTGTTTTAAAGACAACCAACAGCGAAGGTTATATGGGCCTACCACCAATTCATATTTTCAATTCATTTTTTTTTTTTAATAATAAATTGAAAATCCAATTGACACTTTTACCAGCTCTCGGGCTAGAACCCGGGTACTGGGGACTTGTAATAGAGGAACCATAGCGACGCTATGTAAACAACAGCATTGCTAAACGCTCGGCCATTTTCAAGCCTCCGAAACTGGTATATCAATTGGATTTTCAATTCATTATTAATAAATACTAAATTGAAAATATGAATTGGTGCTAGGCCCAAATAACCCAACTGTTGGTGGCTAGTCACTCTGCATTACCGCGTAGACCTCGCGCGTCGAAAGATGAAGCCACCGCGTCATAGTAACGTGAATGCATTGCGCCCGCCTTCTAGCTTGCTATTGGCTGTTTATTGTCATGAATAGCAGTTTGCCAAAATTGTACCTAACGTCATAAAACCCAATGTGCAGTTTTGTGTACACGGCACTGTCTGCGGGCAAGCAGGCGTTCACTAGCATATTATTTTTTTTTTTTTATTTCAAAACAAAACAAAATGTGCTTCGACTACTATGGTCATAGCATATTATTGATGACGTGCCTGGCTTCATCTCTCACCGCGGGCACTCTAACGTTATGTTGTCCGCGTAAACCATTTTAGAGACATAAAACGATGCCACCGAGACGTCATCATTGAACAACGGCTATTGTTCCGCGGTCTTCGCCTACTTGAACAGCGTGTCCATGGTAAAAACCATTAGAGAGCAGCAGAGAGGCTAACGGTTGTCAAGCAGACAGTTCGTTGCTAAGTCTTCGGGAATCGAACCTGGGTTTGGCGTTTGTACCTGTCGACAGACTTGCAGGGCCCGCGCTAAGATTTTCGGGCCCCGGATAAGCGTTCTCAGACCCCTGTTTTTTTTTTTGAAATAGAAAATTTTAATGCCTTTTTTGTTAGGAAAATGTTTTAATGCTCCCAGTTTTAAACACGGTGGTCACATATAATAGGTAAGCCCCGGGCTGGCGGGCCCCCTTCAGGGGCCCGGACCCGGAGTACCTTTGCCCCGATTACTCCCCATAATGCCGGCCCTGCAGACTCGTACTTTACCATATAGCCACACGGGCTTAATACATCTGACACCTTGACATAGTTATACATCTTTCACATCACACATGTCAACCACTCCCCTTGTTTCCGTTACACCTAATATTTCTAAAATGCCACCACAGTATGAGGCATTATAGACATTTGTTTAGTTCGTTATTAAGTTCGCTGTATGCGAGAACGTTATAACCGGGTTCTACTGTATCATTATTTAATTCGTGCAAAAAGATCGCTGTTTAATTTAATAAAATAAACTCAAATTTGTAAAATTTTATTAAAACTACGTTTAACAACATAACATAATCCAATTATTCTGAAATCGTTCAACTAGATTTGTTCAAAGTTATTATATTGTTATAAATATGTAGATGTATTTCAAAAAGTGAGGGAGGCATTCTTTCACACTGTTTAAATAACTAAATTTTCTTCTTCGGTTTCATAGTGCGAACTAAGCTTTACCCGTTGCTTCGGTCGCTTATGACCTCTGTTGTCGAGCGTCTATAATTTACAATATCCATAGCATTAATAACTTTATATCTTTTCTGTTTTGGAACTGTAGTGATGAGCAAAATTGGTCTTGATCTTGCAGTCTTGGTCTTGGTCTTGCGAAAAAGCAAGACCAAGATCAAGACTATCATTAGACTAGCAAGACCAAGACCAAGACTGAATGAACAAGAACAAGACCAATACCAAGACCGAATATGCAAGACCAAGACCAAATACACAAGACTAAACTAAAAATTCTTACTTTTAATTTATAACTATGATGATCTTCAGAAGTAAAAAACTAAAAAAAAGACAGATAAAATGAGCAAGACCAAGACTTGATACGCAAGACCAAGACCAGACATATTTGAGCAAAACCAAGACCAAGACTGAATCAGCAAGACCAAGACCAAGACTGTCCAAGTCTTGGTCTTGGTCTTGCTTTGCTCATCACTAATTTGGAAGGAGACATTTGAGATTGTAAAGTAGACCATAAAACGTCGCGAGAAAAAAGTGTAGGTATCTCAGTCCCAATCAAGTTGGTCACCCCTACTTAGTACCGGTTTTAATGGGGGGGGGGGTCAACCTATGGGCGGTCGACACAGGTGCCAGAGTTTTTGAGAAAAAAATATAGTAACCTCTATCCTCCACTTATTTATTCCAGGTAAATACCACAGCGGGTAATTTAGTAAAATAAATACACAAACATTTGAAAAATTCTACACATATTTTATTAATCTCAATGATTGTTTCGGATTTCTAGCCAATCATCAGGATTCAGGAGAGTTCAAACTAAAACTAGAAACTAGAAACCTTAAACGATCGTTGAGATTAATAAATGTGTAGAATTTTTCAAGTGTTTGTGTATTTATTTTATTCAATCATATTCTACCAAGTACTTATCGATAATTCTATCCTCTGGATCAGACTGTCGTGGGCTAGAATCACATCTCTGTTCATGGATGTTTTGTGATGTCATTTAGTTTTAAGAGAGTTGTTATTTAATGTAATTAAGACGCTAATGACCTAAGTCGTCGACGTGTCTATAATCTACAATAAATAAAATAAAAAAAATTTTTCATTTATCTCTAAACCGAATCGTTTCTGAACGCATGTTCGTAGGAACTTTTTTTTAATTTTTATCCGAAGAATCTCCCCTCTAAATTTTTTGCAATAATAAATAATCCTGTATAATAGCTCTATGGTAACGGCGATTCTTCAGAAGTCCCGGGTATTCGGGTAATTAGAATTTTTGAGTAGGTACAATTTTTGTTCGGGAAATTACCCTCTGGAATTAAAAGGGACCTGCACTTCGCCCAATTCAAAAGATGGCGCCACCATATGTAATTGAACCCAATCTTTCTCACAACATAGCGGCTTTTATATTGGAAGTACAGTCAATTTTTGTGATCAATTTGTGTGGGGTGACGTCAGACGTGCATTGGCTTATTTTTCGTTCAGAGTTCTCTATATGCTAGTAGTCGAACTGGGGGGTTTCTGGGTGACTCTGGGGGGTTCTAGGTGACTCAGGGGGGGTTCTGGGTGACTCTGGGGGGGTTTCTGGGTGATTCTGGGGGGTTTATGGGTGACTCTGGGCGGTTCTGGGTGACTCTGGGGCGTTTCTGGGTGACTCTGGGGGGTTCCTGAGTGACTCTGGGGGGTTTATGGGTGGCTCTGAGGGGTTTCTGGGTGACTGGGGGATTCTGAGTGACTATGGGGGGTTTCTGGGTGACTCTGGGGGTTTCTGAGTGACTCTGGGGGGGGGGGGGTTCTGGGTAACTCGGGGGGGTTTCTGAGTGACTCTGGGGGGGTTTCTGGGTGACTCTGGGACTATATACTAGTCGAACTACTCAAAATATTTAAAAAAATTAAACTGTTAAAATTATAGTTAAAATATCATATTTTTAACGACGACAGCTCCTCTAAAGGTTTTTAACGGCAACTTGAAGTGCAGGCCACTTTTAATATAACAAACATTACTCCTTTGTTATTTATGATTAATGTATATTATATGTAATATGTTCAAACAATAAACTGAACAAAATATATCACGTGATGGAAGTGTAACGTAATATTATTATGTAATAAATGTGATGCATGTGAAACCGTGTGCAACAAGGATTATATATTATAATGTTAAACACGAAAACAGTTCAAAATGAAGTGACTGCTATATATCGTGAATAATTCAATTAGTTTGCGCAAAAACAAAACAAACATGATACAAGGTAAGATTAAAATTTGTTATTTTATATTAAAATTTATTGTTTTTATTATAAGAGTGTTCGAACTAGTGATGGGCGATACGAGATATTTTAGTCGATTGTCTCGATTGTTCAAACATCTCGATGACTCTCGATGGTTTCACTTGGACTCGATTGTTGTTGTTTCATAGTTCACCGCGAACTAGTCGCATAGTACTGAATCGTACAGACGATATACACTGTCGAGAGCCACATAATATATAAGTAATCGTTCATCACTCAACAAGTGTGGTCGAGTCGATGGATGGTCGATTGTGCAGTAATCGAGTGCTCTAAGACCGACTGAACAGTGAATCAACGATGAACGAGTAGCGTGAACGTCAGACTTCAATCGACTAGCATATAACCTTGAATTGCGATTATATATTGTATTCTCATTCGCTGGCAAATCGACTTGAACAATCGAACATTTCGATTGTAAAATCAAACTCCGAGTCGATTGTGGACTCGATTGTTATTATGAACGATTGCAATTGTTTCGATTGTAAAAACATCTTACAATCGCCCATCACTAGTTCGAACATCCTCCTATACATGCGCGGGTTTGAGAATGGCCGAGCGTGTAGCAATGCTGTTGTTTACATGACGTTGCTATGGTTCCTCTATTACAAGTCCCCAGTTCCCGGGTTCTAGCCCGAGAGAGCTGGTAAAAGTGTCAATTGGATTTTCAATTTATTATTAAAAAATAATGAATTGAAAATATGAATTGGTGCTAAGCCCAAATAACCTTAGCTGTTGGTGGTCTTTAAAACACAATTCACAATTCCTATACTTTATTACGCATGCTCAATCGTAGCTTTGACTCAAAAATAGATTTTTTCAAATACTTTGACGTAGTCGGATTTTTAATACAAAAAAACTTTTTTGCCATACCCACTGTAAAATAGCAGCCTGTAATGGGTCACTTAACAGGCTGGTGTGTGGAAACGTATGTTCCACGTTCACTCTAGTGTGGAAAGTAAATCTTGTCCGTAGTGATTTATGTCTATTTGTCCCTAGTCCGTCCGCTATTACATTTACATAGTAGGTACTCCTGTGCGAGATTTGGTTAAATGAGATGAAGTATTCCTTAGGTAAAGTTTAGGCGCTATAATAAAAAAATTGAAATTTTGATTTTTTCATTTTGACATTTTTAAAAAATCTGAATACACCACGAAATTGGTATTAAAAACTGCTTTAAAAACTGCAAACTAAATTTGACCGTTTGTTAAAATAAATCAACCATCGGCAAAAATAAAAAATTCGAAAATTCACTTTTTTATTATAGCGCCTAAACTACGTAAAATATCTAAGCTTTATTTATGTGATTTGATACAACTTTACCTAAAGGAATATTTCATCTCATTTAACCAAATCTCTATCTCTCATACTAACGGAGATCCTCAAGTTGAGAATGAGTTTGTAGATTTATTTATTTACTAGCGGTACCCGTCCGGCTTCGCCCGGGTGCAATACACTACTCACTCGCTTCGCTCGTTCGCTTGAATATTATAAATACACTACTCACTCGCTTCGCTCGTTCGCTTGAGTATTATAATTACATTACTCACTTGCTTCGCTCGTTCGCTTGAATATTATAAATACACGACTCACTCGCTTCGCTCGTTCGCTTGAATATTATAATTACGAACAAATTTGATGACCATAAAAAAGTTATAGTGAGTCAACCTTAAAAGATAGACATATGCTGTCGCGTGCTTTTTCATAGAACTTTTAAAGGGGAACAATTCCGTCATACATGATTTTTGCATAACTTTAACCGTTTACGCAGCGCACTCAATGGAAGCTCTCAAAAGGAATAATTTTTCCCGTTTTTGCGAACATTTTTCATTGATGCTCCGCTCCTATTGGTCGTAGCGTGATATCATATAGCCTATAATTTTCCTCAATAAATGGGCTATCTAACAAAAAAATTTTTTTTCAAATTGGACTGGTAGTTCCTGAGATTAGCGCATTCAATCAACCAAACAAACAAACAAACTCTTCAGCTTTATAATATTAATCTAGAATTATTTATTTATTGTAGATTATCGACGCGTCGACAATTTAGGTCATTAGCGTCTTAAATTACATTAAATAACAATTAACTTAAAACTAAATAACATCACAAAACATCCATGAGCGCAGGTGCGATTCGAACCCACGACAGTCTAGTCTAGAGGCTGGTACCAAGTACGCTATCCACTAGGCTACACTGCCCTCGAGAGTTTGTGGACACGGTATATATACAGGTATACTTATGGTACACGCGGGCAGTATAGCCTAGTGGTTAGCTTGCTTGGTGCCGCAACCTCTAGTCTGGACTGCCGTGGGTTCGAATCCCGCCTGCGCTCATGGATGTTTTGTGATGTTATTTAGTTTTAAGTTAGTTGTTATTTAGTGTAGTTGAAAGACGCTAATGACCTTAGATGTCAACGCGTCTATAATCTACAATAAAAAAAATAAAAAACTTATAGTACGTGAAAATGAGAATAAACGAGTAGAATTTATTTATTATAAAATTGTGCGGGCTTGTTTTCAATCACCCCGTATATGAAATAAAGCCATAAACAATAAAGGCATTGTTAACTCTAGTTGGCTGGGTCGCCGTAGGGCTTAAATTATTGTTACAGCACAATTCCTGGTTGTAATTATTTATTATAGCTATCTGTTCATGCTATTGTAAAGAAAAATAAAACCAAACAAATGACTTCCATATTGAAAAAAACACCGGTCAAGTGCGAGACAGACTCGCGCACCGAGGGTTTGTTTTTTAAAAGTTTTTTTTTACTTATATTTTATTTTGTTCTTTTTAGTGTTTCGAAATTTTTCCGTATCAAATTTAATGAAATTAATTTTTAAAGTAAAAAAATATATTAACAGAATATTTGATGTCCAGGTGTGCAAGCTTTCACGGCCGGCATTATTCCAAGTCTTCATGGTTTCCGGGCTTGTAGGCCGTGGTCCGGTGGTTTTTCTACCTGACGTTTCGTCTACAACTGCGGTAGACAAGGAGGACACTTCGACCGCTGCCACATCGCCTTTGAGATTGTCTACCGCAGTTGTAGACGAAACGTCAGGTAGAAATACCACCAGACCACGGCCTACAAGCCCGGAAACCATGAAGACTTGGAAGAATATTTGATGAATAAAAATAACCGAAACCCGGGATCGAACCGGGTAACTTTAGATCTTCAGTCGAACATGCCACCAGTTGAGCTAATCGAACGATGTCTAACATCATCAATCGACTGGTTCTATACCTACAAATAATACAGTACAGAAGTACAGTATCGTAGTGAATTAAAAAAAATATTACTTCATTAAAATTAATTGATTATTTAATTGTAATTATTATTTGCCAGGATTCATGCCACAACAACACACAATCTTTGAAAATTTCAACTAGCTATCTCTTACCGTTTGTGAGATACAGCCTTGTGACAGACGGACGGACGGACTGACATCGCAGGCTCAGTAACAGGGTTCTGTTCGGAGGTACGGAATCTTAAAAATAATACTGTAGCAAACCCCAAGATGTTACGCCACTGCCTCCAATAGAAACCACGAGAAAGGAAGGTCACAGTAGTAAAGCGTGGAAAGGTATCGAAGATACTGAACAACGAGTGCCTGTCGGAATGTACCTACTGGAGAACGCGAGAACGTACTGGGCTGGGCAGCGCAGGTATATAAACGAGTGAGTAAAGCGAACAGGCAATCAGTCGACGGTGACTCACGCAATGAAATAAATATTGATCAGTCAACGGGAATCAGTCAGTGTAGATTGTACTGTGACAGTGCTGAACAGCGAAGTAAATCTGATATAAATACAGTGACAGAAATAATTACAAATAAATAATCCTTGTATATATACTATATAGTTATTTGTTAAGTGTTATTTAAGTGGCTCGTTTAGTTCAATAATTACCGTTTAAGTTTTTTTTATTGTTAGAATTGACTTTTCGTTGTTGCAATTTTATTGTATATAGTTAATTGTTACGAATTATTGTAAATAAATATTTATTCCGCCAACTCAGAAAACAGTTTTGTAACAATACCAAATGAATTTACGTAAATTTTGTTTCGAACTTTAAAATAAAAAGAAAAACTTTCCCGTGCGGATAAAATTTTTTCATCTTTTAAATTTTTACAAACAAATCTCATTATTTTAACACAAAGTTTAATTAACTATAAAAATCAATTTCCTACGGGGAACTTTAAAATCGTATAATCTTCTTAGGAAAAAAAGAAAAGATAAAATTATAAAAGAAGTTTAGCGTCGCAAAACTTTTGCAAACAGGTCAAAAAATATATTTAAAATTAATTCCGTTATGAAAGTACACAAACTGAGATTTGTGGTTAAAATAATATGAAAACAACTCAGAACAGATATAGCTATAGAAGGAGCATATCACAGATTATAGATATATGCAGGGTGTGGCTTAGAAAAGGTAACTTAGGGAAATAACATTGAGAACATTTACAATTGTGTAGTAAGCTATCGGTCATAAGACCTAATGTAAATAATGTAAATGTAAATAATGTAAATGTGTAGTACCTAGATGCTTTGATTTTTACAAGCTTTTATTTAACATGCCAAGTATGTTAGTTTATGTGTTTTGTTTGTTTGTTTGTTTGTTTAGGTCAAATCTTGCAAGTCAATCTTGAACGACTTCCACGTATCCGATCGATTTGAAATTTTGTAAATATATGTATTCCCGATGACAATACATGAATAAATCGTTTTTGGAAATAAATTCAACCCCGAAGGGGTTCAAACGGGGATGTAGGTTTTTTTTTTGACTAATCAACGCCTAGGCCAAATCGCTGAAGCTAGAAACTTGAAATTTGGACAGTTGGTTCCTTTTCTGACGTAAGCATCCACTAAGAAAGGATTTTTCGAAATTCGGGTGTCAAAGGGGGGTAAAATTTTGAAAGACTAAAATGAACAAAATAAATATTAGTAAAAAAACTTTTTAGAGATAAGCTTTTATTTAAATGCACTAAAAAGGAAAAAATAATTTATTTTTAATTTAGGTTCATAATTATAAAAGCGTGGGTCGTGACTAATAAACCATAGAGTTCACGACCCACGCTTTTATAATTATGAACCTAACTTATTAAAAAATATTTTTTCCTTTTTAGTCAATTTAAATAAAAGCTTGTCTCTAAAAAGTTTTTTTTTACTAATATTTATTTTATTAAGGAGGTTCCGAGTTATTCTTAATAGTCAACCGTTGCTATGGAAAATTTTTTAAAAAATTCGTTGTACCTACCTACTATTTTTTCTATGTAATCAAATACATATTTACATTATGGCCCATAGGTTACTTTCAAAGGGGTGGGGATGGTTATTTTGGAATTAGTGTTGGCACATGAGGCTATGCTTCTGAACCAATGGTGATGGTTTAAAAAAAAGAGGTGGGGGTAAAAAGACGACTCAAAAAAATAAAGTAGATCTATCCGAGGATTTTGGCTGCAGATGATCTGGAATTGTTTAAGCCGGTCCACACGCACTGAATTAACTCGGATCGGTCAACTCGGATCAATCATTCTCTGTCGTTGCCGAGCCGATCCGACCGGTCCGAGCTGGTCAAACCGAAGTCAGTGCGTGGGGATTCATTTAATTTCATGCATATACCGAAACGTGCCGATTGTACCGCTTCGAGTCGACCGATCAGAGTCGATTCAGTGAGTGTGGACTTTTATACGGATTTTTCCACATTAAGCGTACGCACTGTATAATCTCAACAAGCCGTGAGGTAGGTCGTTTATTAGGACTAAAGTGCGACCCTTGAGGTCCACACGACGAACTTCTCAGTTTGATAAATATTTAATAATAATAATTAAATTAGATATTACACAGAAAAGTAATCATTTTAATCATTAAAACATAATTATTATTTATTTTTAACAATAATTAAAAAAAAAAAAACGGTTGAACCGATTTTTATAAAATTTATGTCGGATCAAAATGATGTTAACACGCCTCGATTGACACCCTTACGAAGTCGATATAATTTTTTATTCGCGAGATATTGTGTAAAATCTACTTTTTTGGAATCTATTTGGTTAAGAAAAAAGAACGGCTGAACAGATTTTGAAAAAATTTCTTTCAGATCATATTTACGTTAATACGCGTCGATTGGCACCCTAACGTAGTAGATATCATTTTTCATTCTCGAGATTTCGTCTTAGAAAGAAATGGACACATACGTACGTACGTACATACGTACACACACAGACATCTTTCTAAAAATAGTGAAGTGACCTTGAAACATAAAAATTTGTTATACATTTTGATTTCGATTTTCGGACCCATTACAATAGCTTCCTATGGGAAGTTAAAAATATTGTCACAACGCCGTTTTAATATTTCGGAGTTAGTTAAGTAATAAAAAAAATTAAAAATAGATTCAACAACTACACTGCAATTAAATCAAATGCAAATAACTGAGTAATAAACGAAAATTCATATCGTTGTTGATTTTGTGTTTTTGTTCAAACAAATGACTGTAGACACTGCGAACAAATCACGCATGTTGAAAAAAACCGGTCAAGTGCGAGTTCGACTCACGCGAAGAGGGTTCCGTACAACTAATTTATTTTTTTGAAATTATTTTTAAAATAAATTTCTTATTCTAAAATTCCAAAATGTGTACATTACAACAAAAAAGGGTGTGGGTCTTGGGACCCCCGACAGATGTGAAACATCAAAGAAAACGTTATGGAACTCGCTGGTATTCTCTATGTAGTAGTATATATTTTTTCAAAAGCAGCAACCAACTGTTATGCTGACGTAATCCTATATACTGCACTGTAACACCGCGTGTGTTACAGTGCATGCCTAAGCCAGAGAGAGAGAGAGTGCCGCAGTGATGGGGAGAACAGCAGCGAAGGAGCGGACCAAACATTTCGTTGCATATTTCCCCTCACGCGGCTGGTCACAGACCGACATAAGATGTTTCACATCAAAAAACACGTGACGTTAGTAAGATTTGAATCCGGCTTTTCGGGGTGACATGCGAAGGCCTTACCATTGCGTTACAAGACGTACTGCAGTAGCACAGCAGAAACAAAGTATATACTACTTATAGTAAGCGTTAAATTCTAGAGAAAATAACAGAGTATTATATCCATGTATGAGAATTTTGACAGTTCATTGCGTCGCCAAGTTCACATTTATAGCAGGTCACGAGTAAGTAATAGCGGGCGGATCAGAGCGAATAAACATAAATCATGGTTGTAAAAATGATTTTTTTCGATATTTGCAATTGGCTGCTCTTCCAATAAAAATTTTCAATTGCAAAACAGCCGTATAACGCTATTAGACTCTGAGAGGTAGTGACAATTAGTATCAACAATGTAAAATTGTTAAAAGAGATTAGGACTACAAATTTGTTAGATAGCTTTGAGAGCATATATATATATATATCTATGAGTGACAAAAATAAGCTTCTAAATTCTGACAATGGCCCGATTCCGTGTTCTGCTTTATTTGACCTGATAAATTAACATATTTAGTTTTAAACATAAGAAATACAATCAATATGATTAAACACCTATACCGTAACTAATTCACTATATTAGTGAACTTAACATAAGAATATCAGACAAATTATCGCCATGATATTTATATAGAAGGCAATATAGGAAAAATGTAAATGCACCGCCGGGAATCGAACCCAGAACTCCCAATTTCGCGTCGGGTAAGTTTCCAGTTACTACACAGTGCCCAACAGTGTACATTTAATTCTTCCTATATATGCAACGATGACCACAGATCCATTAACTGCGAGAGCTATTATTTTATAACAACATTACGAATGAATGCTGGCTTTCTCATGGCCCGGACGCGCTTTATAAATCAAATTATAACGAGAAATCTATATACGGTTTTTAATATAAACATAAGAAATACAATCAATATGATTAAACACCTATACCGTAACTAATTCACTATATTAGTGAACTTAACATAAGAATATCAGTTAGTTACGGTATAGGTGTTTAATCATATTGATTGTATTTCTTATGTTTATATTAAAAACCGTATATAGATTTCTCGTTATAATTTGATATTTAGTTTTATTGACCTAAGTTTTAAGTTAGAATTAAGTACCTCCTAGTAGTAAATTAATTACCTGCTTTAGATTAAGTACCTATATAAGTGTAAGAAAATTGTAATGACTTTAGTTTAGTAAGTGCTGAAGATGAAGCATAGCTCTTGAAATGTACATTCACCAATATAATAAAAGTTGTGGTAAAAGTGACTAAACTGTTACCTTTTTTATTAACAAAAATAGTCACAATTGTTATTGCTTCAAGGCTGAAATTGTTTGTATAGCTTGCCAATGACCCAATAATGCCATTATAATATTTGCAGATCGATTGGTCAGTATTAAAGGGATGGCAGATCACCCTAAACGTGTCATGTACCCGACAAAATTTAAATTATTAGTTCAAGGTTCAAATTTTAAGATGTTGTTACGGAGACTGTTTTAAGCATATATTTCAATTTGCAGAACAAAATGTCGGTATTAACCCCCTTACAGAACGATATAAACACCCAGGTAAGCAAGTTTCCCTCTAAGAGAGGGGGTTAATACCAACATTTTGTTCTGCAAATTGAAATATATGTTTAGAACAGTCGCCGTAACAACATATTAAAATTTGAACATTGAACTAATAATATAAATTTCGTCGGATACATGACACCTTTAGGGTGATCTGCCATCCCTTTAATACTGACCAATCGATCTGCAAATATTATAATGGGATTATTGGGTCACCGACAAGCTATACAAACAATTTCAGCCTTGAAGCTATAATAATTGTGACAATTTTTTTTGTCTCATGTTGGGGGCGGTCTGCATCCCTCCCATACCGATATCTAGCAAAATCCCTTACTCACGGCACTTTAATATGCCTCCCTCAACATCTTCACAAAAATAAGGCCTTGAATAAATAACACCAAAAAATTGTCACTAGCTCTTGGTCTATATGGAAACTGTTTATTTTTTACACTGGTGCGTTTTGAAAATACTCAACACATCTGCCTGTTAACTGCCCCATTCCATGCATACATATACGCATGTAAAATAGCTATTTTATAGTAGGTCTGCCAAAAAATACATTGTCGGTATTTCATTAAAAAACAAAGAATAATTCTCAATTATAAAATCTTTTTGTGAAAACAGAGTTGACATTGGAAAAGTTCCAATGTTCTTACTTAAAAAAAAATGTATCTGTGAATCTGAGTTTGCGCTAATATCTAAAAATAATATCGAAGAAATGATTACAGAATTTAGTATTTCATTTGCCAAAAGTTCCCAAACATTTATTTAATAAAGTTTACTTAATGCGTGTAAATAGTCGAGAGAAATTACACTACCGTTCATGAATTGAAGGGTTAAGAAGCAACACGGTACAAGTATCTACATTTTTGAAGTTATGCTTCTTTAGCGAGGGTATAGTGAATTGGAATGACCTTGACTCAAAAATTAATGAAACGCTGACAGGGATAAAACGGCTCTAATGATTTCGATGAAATTTACTGAAAAAGGGTTTTGGGGGGCAAAAAATCGACTCAGCTAGGTTTCATTTCAGAAAAAAATCGTTTTCTTATAGATTTTATAATTTCAAAAATCTATTTTCTGACGTTTCAAAATAGTGTAATATTGCAAACAGGCTTTGGATACTTATGTATAGATGTTATGATATCCATGGATTTTATTAATAATGATTTATTTATTAATTTTAATTATGCTGAGAGGGGAAAAGCAAAAATATAAATATATGAAGTACTTATAACTTCGACCGTGCGCTTATGTGGGTGAGGCACTTACCCTTTTTTTAAGCAAAGCGGTGTGACAAAAATGTTATTATGACCTAAAGTTAAATTGCCCCCAAAATATCCTTAAATAGCCCCCAAAATGCCCTTAAATTGCCCCCAAAATGCCTTTAATTTGCCCCCTAAATGCCCTTAATTTGCCCCCAAAAAGCACTTAAATTGATCCCAAAATGCCCTTAAATTGCCCCAAAATGTCCTTAAATTGCCCCCAAAATGCCCTTAAATTGCCCCCCAAAATGCCCTAAATTGCCCCCAAAATACGCTTAAATTGCCTCCAAAATGCCCTTAAATATAATTCATTTAGCAACTGTTCAAAAATTATTGTTTTCAAATTTTTAGAAAATGTAAAAACTTTGAAGTGAATTTCCTCCAAACTTATTTTTTTTTGCACTTACACAGTTTTGCTTCTTACCCCTTCAATTGTGGATTTACATGAAAGTTATCAGTGCTAGAGAATAGCTCATCTATTACAAGCCCCCAGTTCTCGGGTTCTAATCCGAGAACTGGTGAAAGCATCATTCAAATTTTTAATTTATTCTCCAGAAATAATAAAACGGAGTGTCGCGGGTAACAGCTGGTTAAATGGGCACTTTCTCTCGTCTAAGATCCGCCGAAAAAATCACAAAAAATCTAGATTACAGACAGGTGTCTCGTTACTATTTTACCACTGGTTATATGATTATTTGATGACCGAGTTCTTTGTTAGAAGCGATCAGTTGCTATGCAATTCATGTAACCTTATTTTTCAAAGCTACAAAAAAAACTCGGAAATTAAATTTTAATATTTCACAATTCAACACGAAAGCTTCGTATTCTAATTTAACATATTATAAGACATTCATTAGAGTCCTAATAAAAACTTACATATTAATGCAATGCAGATTAATACAGTCAGGGTCAAAAACGGATCTATGGGGACGTCCCACTACTAATAAACCAGCTAGTGACAATTTTTTGGTGTTATTTATTCAAGGCCTTATTTTTGTGAAGATGTTGAGGGAGGCATATTAAAGTGCCCTGACTAAGGGATTTTGCTAGATAGCGGTATGGGAGGGATGCAGACCTTCCCCAACATGTAACAAAAAAATGGACACAATTATTATTGCTTCAAGGCTGAAATTGTTTGTATAGCTTGTCGGTGACCCAATAATGCCATTATAATATTTGCAGATCGATTGATCAGTATTAAAGGGGTGGCAGATCACCTTAAACGTGTCATGTATCCGACGAAATTTATATTATTAGTTCAAGGTTCAAATTTTAATATGTTGTTACGGCCACTGTTTTAAGCATATATTTCAATTTGCAGAACAAAATGTCGGTATTAACCCCTTTGCAGAACGATATAAACACCTAGGCGAGCAAGTTTCTCTCTAAGAGAGGGCGTTAATACCCCCATTTTGTTCTGCAAATTGAAATATTAAAACAGTCGCCGTAACAACATATTAAAATTTGAACCTTGAACTAATAATATAAATTTCGTCGGATACATGACACGTTTAGGGTGATCTGCCACCCGTTTAATACTGACCAATCGATCTGCAAATATTTCAATGGCATTATTGGGTCATCGACAAGGCTATACAAACAATTTCAGCCTTGAAGCGATAATAATTGTGATATCTTTTTTTGTTACATGATGGGCGTGGTCTGCATCCCTCCCATAGGAGCTATCTAGCAGAAATCCTTTACTTAGGACACTCTTAAAATGCCTCCCTCAACATCTTCACAAAAATAAGGCCTTGAATAAATAACATCAAAAAATTGTCCGGACTTATACACGTGTGCACGTGTGCAAAATTTCAAAACTCTAACGTCCCTAACTCTATTAAAACTAGTCGAAATTTTGATTGCAGGATTTGTCCCGGACAGAGAAAGTGAACTAATAAAAACGTTATAATAATAAAAGCGTTTAAAAAAAAAAAACCTCCTTCAAATAACTACTAAAAAAAGGAAAATAATGACATTTTGATGTCTGTGCCAATTTAATAAAATATGAAGCTGGTTAAAAGAAGATATTAATCACTATACTATACTTTTTAACCGACTTATATTTTATTAAATTGGCACATACCTCAAAATTTCATTATTTTCCTTTTTTTAGTGGTTTTTTGAAGGAGGTTTTTTTTTTGTTAAAAAGTTTTTTATTTTTTACTTTTTTGGTCAAAAAGTGACATTTACCTTAAAAGAATCACACGCCGTTACTCACTTAAACCGACTTTCTTACGCTATCTGATATGTCAAAAAGTGACATTTAACTTAAAGAATCACACGCCGTTACTCACTTTTATTAAAATCAGCCGAACTACTGAACCGATTTTGATGAAATTTATATGGGACCAATCTAAAATTATATCCTTTCAAATAAAAAAAAAAATTTTCAAAATCGCTTTATAAATGACGGAGTTCTGAGGTAACAAATATATAAAAAAAAATACAACCGAATTGAGAACCACCTCCTTTTTTTGAAGTCGGTTAAAAAAGTGAGCTAATAAAAGCGTTGTAAAAATGACGTAGAATTACGTCACTTAAGGAAGACCGATTTAATCCCCTACTGTATTTATATGAGTTAAATTACAAGTAACAAATTTACATTCAAAACGAACATCAAAAATCATAAATTAAAAATTCAAATGAAGGGCGTAAATCAATTTGACAGTGTGAGTTCAACGCAGGGTTGTAATAACAATAAAAAAAAATTGCCAACAAAAATATTCAAACAAATTAGTACCGCAAAATATTTGGCAAAGTTAACAGCAAGATAAATTTAAAAACATTGAACTTGGAAAAAATTCTGGCATTAAAAATTTTATAGTTATTTAAAATCATAAAACTGAAAAGTTGCCAAAAATAATTTACAGCACTGTTTAAAAATTCAGAAACAAATTGTGTGTTAATGGGGTCGTCCCACATTTTTTAAGAAATATTTTAAATACATTCTCTTAAACCATCCATGATGTGCATTTGTTTTGACACTTCTACGTCAAACCTAACCTAAAATAAAATCAGCCGGTTTGTCGGTCCTTTAAAACGCTTGTTCTAAACTGAATAGTTGGGCATTCCATATCTTCAATGCAAAAGAGCAAGACAGAAAAACGGTAGCCACGAGATTGCTTTCAATTTGATGAGAGAGCGGGATGTAGTCAACTGTGATTGACTGTTCATAGTTTGCGTCACTTCCGTAGCGGCATTGTCTCTATGTTTAAAATTACGTTGACAAATACACACTTTTGAGAATTTTTTTATTGCACAATAAGCTTCCAAAAATTCTTAAAAAATTGTTTTGCACTCTATATTTTGTAATGTAGATCAAAACCATCAAAAAGAAAAAACGTGGGTGTGTGCTTATGACCACACGACAGAAGTGAAAACTTCAGATTTTCTAATTTTTGGTGTCATCTATTATAGCGCATTTATGAACTATAAATAATTTATTATTAAAATACTAAAATTGTATTTTTAATTAATTCCACCTTGGTTTCAAAAAAATTATAATTATTGTCAAAGAAAGAATATAACAAAAATAAAAAAATATTAATAAATATCATGTAGAATTTAGAAAAAAAACGCCAAAAATTCTACGCTGCCATTAGGTCTCGAACCCAGGTTCCTATGCATAGAACGCAAAGACGTAACCAACTGCGCTATAGGTGGAAGTGTGTACCCAGGCAAAGAGTGCCTAACGCGCCTAAGGAAGTTTTCACTTCAAAAATGTGGGACAATTCTATTCTAAGCATTGTAGGAAGGTTTCGAGTTTAAATCCCGCTAGCGAAATAAGAAATTACTCTAGCATTTTCAGTTATAGATTCAAAAAAAATCTGAGACACCCGCATATTTTATTTCGCTAGCTGCTGTTTTAATTAATCTGATAATTAGAACACATGACCTAATTATATAAATAACGAATACGTTTGTTAAAATAAACATTTCCCCAAATATCCGCATGAGCTGTTTTTAAAATTACTAATTTAGCAAATTAGTAATTAGAAGCTCTCCTTTACTTCACAGTGTCCATTTTTTACAATTATTTTCCTTACGACCATACCTTTGCATAATAATCAGAGCTGCGCAGGCAGTGCTGAGAACTTAGTGCTTGCAATAATGCTTTAAGCACTTATAATAGGCCGAGAGCTAGTGACAATTTTTTGGTGTTATTTATTCAAGGCCTTATTTTTGTGAAGATGTTGAGGGAGGCATATCAAAGTGCCCTGTGTAAGGGATTTTGTTCTGCAAATTGAAATATATACTTAAAACAGTCGCCGTAACAACATATTAAAATTTGAACCATGAACTAATAATATAAATTTCGTCGACTATATGACACGTTTAGGGTGATCTACCACCTCTTTAATACTGACCAATCGATCTGCAAATATTATAATGGCATTATTGGGTCACCAACAAGCCATACAAACAATTTCAGCTTTGAAGCAATAATAATTGTGACCATTTTTTTTGTTACATGTTGGGGGCGGTCTGCATCCCTCCCATACCGCTATCTAGCAAAATCCCATACTCAGGGGTCTTTAATATGCCTCCCTCAGCATCTTCGCAAAAATAAGGCCTTGAATAAATAACACCAAAAGGTTGTCACTAGCTCTCGGTCTATAATGCTTAAAGCGCTTTGTAAAACAGATGCTAGATGCGAGTGGGTACTTGTATAAAGACTTGCTACTTATTATAAGCACGTTAGCATTATAAATTGCTTCAAGTTTATTAAGCATTGAGAATGCTTAATGAGCGTTTTAAATGCTTAATAAACATTTGGATGCTTAATGAGCGTTTTAAACGCTTAATAAGCATTTACTTAATGAGAGTTTTAAATGCATAATAAGATGAAACGGAAATAGTCGGAAGAGGTTGACATATGAAACAAAACACTGTATGTATTTTATTATGTAACGTCTCAGACACAGAAAACCATGGTGCCCATGAGGAAAAGTACGAATCTACCGACAGGTATACAAACGCCAAGTCCAGGTTCGAATCCCGAAAGCTTTTAATATACAGGGTGTCCCACGACATGACTACCATAGCCTGGGACTGTGTTGCTGGGGTGATTTCAAGTCAAAAATGTCTAATGAACGTATACCCGGAACGCTATCCTAACTGAGCTAGAAGCATTTGAAATTTTAGATAAGTAGTAGTAGGAATTCCCTACTAATTTAAAAACCTTTTAAAAAGAAATCGCTTTATTGAATTAGTTGCTCAAAATGTCCACCCAATTGCTGTATACATAGTCTAATTAATTGACGTTTACTGTCACAATAAATACTAATGGTGATTCACAGCCACCTGGTCTTTTTAATAATAACAAAACCAACAGCCGAACTTAATACCTGCATTAGTGGGCTTACTTATTTAAAATTTCAAATGCTTCTAGCTCAGTTAGGATAGCGTTCCGGGTTTATGTTCATTAGACATTTTTGACTTGAAATCACCCCAGCAACACAGTCCCAGGCTATGGCAGTCATGTCGTGGGACACCCTGTATATACTTATTATTGGGTACTTTTTTTAAGAATGAAAATATCTAAGTAAGTATTAGATAACAATTTAAAATATAAAAAAACATAACATTACAATTATATTATTTATTATATTTTACGAACATTTGATTTTGTAAGCTGATAAATAAAAGTGGATTTATTTCTTTCCATGACAACGAATATAATTATTTGTCTTTTCAATTATTTGCGAGAAAATTACTTACAGTATCTTATTTAGTTAACAATTAGATTAACAATCAATATTGTTATTACTTCCTATACTGTACAAATTCACTATTTTAGTGAAATTAACAAAATAGTGAATTTGTACAGTATAGGAAGTAATAATAATATTGATTGTTAATCTAATTGTTAAACAAGCCGTGAGGTGGGTCGTATTATTAGGACTAAAGTGCGATCCTTGAGGTCCACACGACGAACTTCCCAGTTTGATAAATATTTAATGACTCAATAATTAAATTAGATATTATACGAGAAAAGCTAATCACTTTAATCATTAAAACATAATTCACTATTTAGTTTTAACAATAATTGAAAAAAAAAAAAAAAAAAGAACGGCTGAACCGAGTTTTATAAAATTTATGTCGGATTAAAATGAAGTTAGCACGCCTCGATTGACACCCTTACGAAGTCGGTATAATTTTTTATTCGCGAGATATTGTATAAAATCTACTTTTTTGGAGGTTATTTGGTTAAGAAAAAAGAACGGCTGAACCGATTTTGAAAAAATTTCTTTCAGATCACATTTACGTTAATACGCGTCGATTGGCACCTCAACGTAGTCGATATCATTTTTCATTCTCGAGATCTCGTCTTAGAAAGAAATGGACACATACATACGTACGTACGTACACACACACACACAGACATCTTTCTAAAAGTAGTGTAAAAATAGTGTAGTGACCTTGAAATATAAAACTTTCTTTTTCCTTTTTGATTTCGATTTTCGGACCCATTACAATAACTTCCAATGCGGAAGTTAATAATTATTTGTGTTCTATACGGTATTCACGACATAATAAAGACATTAATATTAAGTATTAAACATATACCCATTTTTTCCCTCTTTTGTAAACTTACTCCGGGGACATAATGTTACTTAAAATGCATATATTACTACTTAACGATGTTCTTTATGAAAATCTTATTTAATATTCCTGTGTCGATGGTGAGAAGGGATTAATGAACGAAGCCCCCGCGGCTAAATTTTAATAAACACAGTCTACTGTGTGCTCAGATAAATTTACAGCCACGAAAATGAAGTCAATTAAACAGCGCCGAGCCAATTTTGAGACTGTGAATCGCAACAATTAACGTGAAAATTGGTATATCGATGAACAAAAGGCAAAACTTGATAACAGAGAAAGGTAATGCCCGCATGGTATATGTAAAATCAAGATTATTAAATTACAGTAAACGCTCAATTATAAACAGATAATCGGAAAATAAGTTTAGATCGTACTTTTAGGTTTCAAATAAGGTCGTCCCGCGTATCAAAATTTGATAATTTTGAATAGTGTAAAGTAAATTATAGACGCGTCGACAACTTAGGTCATTAGCGTTGAATGGTGTATGTTAATACATAAACAACTATTGTAAACCAACTTTTTTGTTCTTATAAACGTTTGTAAAAAAGACGATAAAATAAGAAAATAAAGACATTAAATAAATAAATTTAATTTAATAAATTATCAATTTATTAAATATATTTATTTATTATATTTATATCTAATTATTTATTAAAAAAAAGCATGTTTGTGTTGAGATTCGAACCCGAGACTTATTGCGTATGACGCGGCGGTGCTATCTGTTACATCACGCACATCTTACATAGCAGTGCTATATAATAGGGTATTATAATATACAATTGATGAAGGTTATAATAATGTAAACAGTACGGGTGTTGGAGTACGAACTCATATTTAACGAAAGCGGCATAAACGAACGTTTGTATAGCAATAGCTTTTATTAATGTTATTCAAAACTGAAAACGCTCTTGTCATATTGTGACTGGTGATAATAGGGTGTTAATCATGAACTTCCGACTAACTTCATGGTATTAAACGTAAAAATTCACTCTCATCATTTTTCCATAATCGCGCCAGAAGGAGTATAACTTCAAAAATGTGGATAATCGATAGTCGACTGTATATTGATAAAATGCTTGTGGGATATTTGTTGGGATCGCTGTCTGATAATATCCCAGCAAACATTTACCTAGCGGTGAGTTTTAATCTGTTTTCCAAGTAAAATTATAATTACAATATGTGAATATTTTGTTCTATTAAGGTACATAGTTTTAGTGAATTTCTCTATCAAACTATCACGTAACTTATTATGCCTTTTAGACAGCCCTCAGTCGTTTGCCAACATTTACATACAGGGTGGTGACCGTGACTTCCCATCAAACTTCCGTAATATCCTGCTTCCCTAATTATTTAAGGAAAAAAATCTTCAAATAAAAGTTTTAGAACATGAAATTCTGCATCCAAATCAATAAACATAATTAATTTTGCCTGCTTTTTAACGGCAGAAATCAGATATGCAAATGTCGATTCATTTTCGACATTTTAATAGTATAGTTAGTGTGTATGTGTGTTTTAAAGACCACCAACAGCTAAGGTTATTTGGGCCTAGCACCAATTCATATTTTCAATTCATTATTTCTTTTTTTTAATAATAAATTGAAAATCCAATTGACACTTTTACCAGCTCTCGGGCTAGATCCCGGGAACTGGGGACTTGTAATAGAGGAACCATAGCAACGCCATGTAAACAACAACATATTAAAAACTTTGCGAAAGGTTGACAACGACAGACTGCTCCTGCGATATAAAACTCATGATCACAAGCTAAGGTCATTGCCAAATGAGATTTTCTGACAATGTGTTCTGCAACCCAGCATGAATTTGTGTGATGTTACAGATCTCCCTGTCCGTCGTATGTCAGAACAAAACAGTGTAAATTAAACATAAAATAAAGTAACTCGTGCAAATAATAATAATTGTGGTTTCTGGATCATAGCAAGCCATGAGCCATGTTAATATGCAAATGTTGGGAAATTAAAGTAAAGTGTTATTCATTGCTTGCGTTCCGCTTTATTTCACTTCAGCAGGGATGAGTTTACTTCTCGTTGAAAAATCAGTTAGAAATGTCATATTGCATTACAATGGTCGAAACGTAGCGTTTGCAACCAGTGCGAAGTTTGCTGCCCTCGTACCTCGGGCAGCAATCAGACGCGTTGCAAACACAATGTTTCGTTCCGAGTAATTGCATATTATTTTTCACAACAACTCTATTGAAAATTCGTTTTTGAGGTACCTGCAATATGGGCGCGCAAAAAAGCCGCAAAAATAGTAGATCCGTCAGATCCGTGTGAAATTTATGTGAGGTTATGTCTGTCATTTTGACGTTTTCGAATATTATATGCGAATTGAAGTTGGCGCTCTATCTCTTTCTTAACAAAGTTAAAAGCAGAGAAAACCAACAACTGAATATTTTCATCCCTAGAGCTGAAACTCTCAGTTTTTTCAACCCACTAAACAGGTACCGAAAATCGAATTTTCAATATCGCGGCGTTGTGAAAAAAATCTTTTAATAAATAATATTTTTTGTCATACCCACTATAAAATAGCTGCTTTACATGCATGTAAGTGACTTTTGACAGGCCGGTGTACGGTAATGTATCTTTCCCACACTAGTAGTACTAGTAGTGTGGGAAAGAAAGCTATATATTTGCATTGTGATTTATGTCTATATTAGCTTGATTCGCCCGCTATTTCATACTCTTGTGTGTGCCTCGGCCTACTATAGAAGTGAAGTTGGCGACTGTCAAAAAATTTTGAAAATATTGTAAAAGTGAAAAGCAGTTAATTTATAGTAGGTATCGCAAAAAATACTATAGAGGTATGTATCTCGTGCGTAATGATATTATGACTCGTGTGACTGTTAAAATTCGTTATCGCTCGTCTTAACATACTGTCACTGCTCGTCAGGAATATATCTCATTATGCACTAGACATACAATCTACTTAGTCGACTCTCGCATGTAGTGTGTTTTCAACTTGAAATTGCTATATATAAGAAATGATCGGTTTCCACTCTCGGGCACTGTGGAGAAATCGGTAACTCGCCTACCTGGAAACTGGGAGTTTCGGGTTCTAGTCCCGACAGTGGTCATTTGATTTTTTCTTAGATATAGCTCAAAAAATCATGGCAGCCTAGCTGTCTGAGATATTTATTATTTTCACCTCTAATTGTTATGTGAATAATATGGTGTGGATATAAGGGGTTATAAATCGATTGATTTTATCATATACCGATTTTTTCATACAATCTACTGTTTCAGTCATCCCTGCATGCAATCTCCATTTTAACAACTGTTTAATGTTGGGAATGAATAGAGCTGTAAAAATGCGGATAATATACTCTATAAAAGTTTATTTACTTGGGAGTTGAAACTTGCAAATATTATGTTTTGTTATATTTACTGTGAAAGCTAATGCGTCCATTATTCTGTCTGTTCTTCAGTGATTTACAGGAATTTGTTATATTTTCAGCAATGAAAAAAAAAAAACTGAAATGGGGGCAGTATAGCCTAGTGGTTAGCCTGCTTGGCGCCGCAACTTCTAGACTGGACAGCCGTGAGTTCGAATCCCACCTGCGCTCATGGATGTTTTGTGATGCTATTTAGTTTCAAGTTAGTTGTTATTTAAAGTAGTTGAAAGACGCTAATGATCTTAGATGTCAACGCGTCTTTAATCTACAATAAATAAATAAATAAAATAAAAAAAACTCAAAATGTATAGGTACACTTTTGAAGCTATGCTCTTAAGGCATGTTTGTGATGGAAGGCATGTTTGTGATGGAAACCTAAATCACACAAAAAAACGTCACGAACGTGGCCTTGGAACGCGGCGATGCAACGCACCTCGTTGGCTATAGGCAGCGCGTATTGTTGCTATAGTTTCTATAGCTTTTATATGTAAATAAAATTAAAAAAGGAGTTGGTTCTCAATTCGGCTGATTTTAATAAAAGTGAGTAATGGCGTGTGATTCTTTAAGGTAAATGTCACTTTTTGACATATCAGACAGCGTAAGAATGTCTGTTTAATAAAAGTGAGTAACGGCGTGTGATTCTTTTAAGGTAAATGTCACTTTTTGACACTAAAAAGTATAAAATAAAAAACTTTTTAACAAAAAAATAAACCTTCTTCAAAAAACCACTAAAAAGAGGAAAATAATGAAATTTTGAGGTCTGTGCCAATTTATTAAAATATGAATTTGGTTAAAAAGAAGATATTAATCACTATACTATACTTTTTAACCGACTTCATATTTTATTACATTGGCACAGACCTCAAAATTTCATTATTTTCCTCTTTTTAGTGGTTTTTTGAAGGAGAATTTTTTTTGTTAAAAAGTTTTTTTTGAAATGTTTTTTAGTGAGTCTATTTGTCGAAATCTATACTCTATAGAGAGACATATGAATTCTGAATAATTATGAACATTTATCGATTGTTTCATGCCATATGGAAGAGGCGGCAAATTTCTTTATTGCTAGGGCGGCAAAAATAGTAAATTCGCCCCTGAATACATTCTGTAAGGTTCTGAAGCTCAACAATGCGCTGCAAAAATAAATTCTTTCATCTATTTTCAATACAATTACATTATTGAAAAGTCTGTCTCTAATCTACCAGCCGCGGAATTTATTTAACAGTTTAAATTTAATCATGTTTTTGTGTCTAATCTAGTTTAAATTTTCTTTGAAAAAAATAACTACAAATAAAAATAAATAACTTTCACCGTAGTGCAATTACTGAACAAGATTTACGAATAACGAAGTTGTTTAAAAGTTCAAACAATTTAAACTTTTTAACTGTTGGAAATAATATTGGCTGCTTGTAGACCGAGAGCTAGTGACAATTTTTTGGTGTTATTTATTCAAGGCCTTATTTTTGTGAAGATGTTGAGGGAGGCATATAAAAGTGCCCTGAGTAAGGGATTTTGCTAGATAGCGGTATGGGAAGGATGCAGACCGCCCCCAACATGAAACAAAAAAATTGTCACAATTATTATTGCTTTAAGGCTGAAATTGTTTGTATAGCTTGTCGATGATCCAATAATCTATATATATAAAACAGTTCCGTTACTGACTGACTGACTGACTGATTGACTGACAGACAACGCCCAGGTCAAACCGCTGAAGATATAAACTTGAAATTTGGACAGTAGGTTCCTTTTGTGACGTAGGCACCCACTAAGAAAGGATTTTTTGAAATTCAACCCCTAACGGGGTTAAATAGGGGATGAAAGTTTGTATGGAAATTCGTCATTTTTGAAGTTAGAAGCATGAAATTTTGCACAAAAGTTTCTTATATAACGTAAGTGAGCACTAAGGAATTTTTTTTTGAAAATTCATCCCCTAAGGGGGCTAAAAAGGGGATGAAAGTTTGCATGGAAGTTCGTCATTTTTGAAGTTAGAAGCATGACATTTCGCATAGGAGTTCCTTATATTACGTAGGTGAGCAATAAGAAAGGATTTTTGAAAATTCATCCCCTAGGGGGGCTAAATAGGGGATGAAAGTTTGTATGGAAATTCGTCATTTTTGAAGTTAGAAGCATGAAATTTTGCACAGAAGTTTTTTATATAACGTAGGTGTGCACTAAGAATTTTTTTTGAAAATTCATCCCCTAAGGGGGCTAAAAAGGGGATGGAAGTTTGCATGGAAGTTCGTCATTTTTGAAGTTAGAAGCATGACATTTTGCACAGGAGTTCCTTATATTACGTAGGTGAGCAATAAGAAAGGATTTTTCGAAATTCAACCCCCGAGGGGGTTAAATAGGGGATGAACGTTTATATGGAAATTCGTAATTTTTGAAGTTAGCAGCATAAAATTTTGCACAAAAGTTTCTTATATAACGTAGGTGAGCACTAAGAAATTTTTTTTTGAAAATTCATCCCCTAAGGGGGCTAAAAAGGGGATGAAAGTTTGCATGGAAGTTCGTCATTTTTGAAGTTAGAAGCATGACATTTTGCATAGGAGTTCCTTATATTACGTACGTACGGTTCCCGTGGGATAGATTTGTTTTTGTTTAATCTTTAGAACTACTAAACCGATTTTAAAAATTCTTTCACTAATAGAAAGCTACGCAGGGGGGCAGATTCTCGCGGGGGGATAACAAATTAGGGGGAAGATTCACGCGGGGGATAATAAATTAGAGGGGAAGATTCTAGCGGGGGGATAACAAATTAGGGGGAAAATTCACGCGGGGGATAACAAATTTAGGGGGAATATTCTCGCGGGGGGATAACAAATGTAATGTATTATTAATATTCGAGCGAACGAGCGAAGCGAGATAGTAATGTATTAATAAAATTCGAGCGAACGAGCGAAGCGAGTAAGTATTGTATTATTAATATTCAAAGGAACGAGCGAAGCGAGTGAGTCATGTATTAATAAAATTCGAGCGAACGAGCGAAGCGAGTGAGTTATGTATTAATAATAATCAAGCGAACGAGCGAAGAAGGAATTAATAATATTCAAACGAACGAGCGAAGCGAGTGTCTAATGTATTAAAAAATCCGAGCGAACGAGCAAAGCGAATGAGTTATGTATTATAAAATTCGAGCGAATAAACACGACCAGCCCGGCTTCGCTTCGCAGGAGGAGAATTTTTCGCGGGGGGGATAATAAATTGTAATCATAAAATACGTGGGCGAAGCCACGGGTAACGGCTAGTGCCATTATAATATTTGCAGATCGATTGGTCAGTATTAAAGGGGTGGCAGATCACCCTAAACGTGTCATGTACCCGACGAAATTTACATTATTAGTTCAAGGTGTGTGGTTTTACCCACACACCAGGCCTCTTTTCTTTAATTTAAGATAAACATTAAACACGGACACTGTAAAAAACACTGTATGGGAGAGTGTATAATAGTGAATGTGTGTTATACAGTTTTTTGTGTGTGGTTTTACCCACACACCAAGCCTCTTTTCTTTAATTTAAGATAAACATTAAACACGGACACTGTAAAAAACACTGTATGGGAGAGTGTATAATAGTGAACGTGTGTTTTGCAGTTTTTTGCGTTACAAGCGACAGCTAAACTTGAAAAATGTTTGAATTTTATTGTTCAATCGAACTTATGTAGTACTATTAGATACCAAAAATTGAACATAATATTATCCTTCCTTAGCTCTGGCTTAGCCAAGTTGGGCAGGGAATTCTGGCGACATAACAGTTTTATATTTTCATGTAGGCATATGTAAATTGGAAATAAACAATTAAATAAATATTGTAATATAACTTACCGCAGTATCTCTATTCTATCCTATAGTTATCTGTAACAAAAAAAGCAATATTAGTCTAAAATCTTTCGCTGAAAATTTATAATCAATCCAAGATATGACAACAAAAAATTTTTCGTTATTACATTTTTCAAAATTAATATTAGGTAATATAAAAAACACTGCTTGAAATTTACACATAAAAATATTTTTTTTTGAAGTTATTGCTTTACGTTATGTGCAGTATGGAGCTGGAATTCTAGATGGTAGCGTAGATCATAGCAGGACTTGCTTAAATTAATGCATTGTTATATATGCGAGCGTACACAACGAAGCAGCGAGTGTAGCAGGTATAAGCGCTGTTACAAGAGCTGCTAGATACAAGAATGTATCTCACCATTCTTTCAGCGCGCTGATTACTACAATCAACGTGTGACAACTGTCAAATGGCCGTTACAAGTTTCGCAATGGATGTGACTAGTTTAATAAGTGAAATTTTGCCAGTTTTTATTTAATTTGTTTTGAGTTTTTTCTAAGACGTATTTAAAAATGTTAGGTTCCATACGTAAATATTCAAAAAATCGGTTTGGATAAAATTTTAATTCTTGGTATAAATGATGAAATTCGCCATGTTTAAATCGTTTTCTATTAATAGGGTGGACATGATAGCTCCTACCCAAATTTGTATTTAAAATATACCACTTTGTAGCAGAAGAACACAAATATTCGTCTTCGCTATCTGACATTTCAAACGCAATTTAAGCTTGTATCAATGCAAAGCTTCGTTGTGCAAACCTATAAGCGCTTATAATTTCAGCCACAATCTACCATACATGCTACCATCTAGAATCCCAGCTGCGTACTGCACGTACCTTTAGCGAGACTAGTGAATCAAAATGATCTCGACACAAGAAATCAAACATGAAAGTACACTGCAGCATCTGTAACTCTGTTAAGCGTTTATGCAGAACGACCGAGATAGCTACGTGGAGAAACGCATTTGTCTACCGTGTATAAGAATGCAGGTTCGCGTCAGCTTGTTTAGAAAATAATAAGTAGTCATTTTTTTTGTTGAACCAGGATCTATGTGATAATTTTTGTTTATTAATTTTTTTCTAAATCAAAATATATGAAAAGTTTTTTCAATAGGTACGATTCCAACTTTTTGGATAACCCTGTATAATAAAACTTGTGAAGTTGTCTGCTCGACGTTCACGCTTTAGAATTCGTCAAATTTACTTTGATTTGCGAAATTCTCGCTAAAAATACTACAAACTAAAAATAAACATTTCATGCATTTAAAAAATGTGAAAAATTAAAAACGCAAAGAAAAAATAAATTGTAGAACTATTAGGGTGACCACAAATATCTGGGGAAAAATTCCTGACTTTTCCAGATTTTCCAGTACTAACTAAAATACAGTTTTCTGACAAACGTACGCGAGTAAAAAAATTGTGTTTTAAAGACCACCAACAGTTAAGGTTTTTTGGGCCTAGCACCAATTTATTCATATTTTCAATTCATTATTTTTTTTTTAATAATAAATTGAAAATTCAATTGACACTTTTACCAACTCCCGGGCTAGAACCCGGGAACTGGGGACTTGTAATAGAGGAATCATATAGCAACGCCATGTAAACAACAGCATTGCTACACGCTCGGCCATTCTCAAGCCCAACGTACGCGAGTATTTTCACTACACTACCTCCCATTGTTTTGGCTAAATATGGCGTCTTTGTCGTAACTCTTATTAGAAAAACTCTATACAGAGGATCCACGTACGTTTCGCCAATACGGTTGGCATCATCAGGCGATGATCTCCTGATGATGCTAACTTTGTTGGTGAAACGTATGTCAAGAATTTTTAACTGGTTTGCTGTTTTGTGGTTATTTTCAACATTTTGTATCTTCACATCAAAGGTTTCATCATTCTTCTTCATGGATATTATAGAACTGTTACAAAACTGTTTTCTGAGTTGGCGGAATAAATATTTATTTACAATAATTAAATACACAATAATAATGAACGCAACAACGAAAAGTCAATTCTAACAATCAACACAAGTAAACAATAACTAAACAGTAATTACAAAGCAAAACAAACAACTATATACAATAACTCGTAACAATTAACTATATACCAGGACTATTTATTTCTAATTATTTATATTTATATTCACTGTATTTATAACAGACGCACTATTTATCGCTCAGTATTCTCCATTGACTGACCCCTCACTCACTCGTACTGCTGTTATATAGGCTGCGTAGCATAAGCCTAGTGTGTTCTCGCTTTCTTTAGAACTTTCGTGCAGGTACCAGTTGTTACAGTAAGCGGACCCCCGTTTCTCAGAACTCTTGCCTGTCGGTTGTATACAGGGTGATCCGTAACAGGCAAATTTATCATTGGGGCAAAATGAATGGATCAGAATAAGCCATGATATTCTTATTTACCAAAGCCTACTTGTGACCAAACTTTAAGAACGGAAAAACAATCTTAAATATTTACACGTAAATCGTATGTATACATTAAAATGGGACACCCTATATACCATGAGGGATCATCTGTAATGTTCCATATTAATTCATATAATGCTAGAACTCGGGGCATATTTATGAACATCATTTTATATGCACGCATTAAACAAAAGACACATGGGCTATAAAATAAACATGCAATGATCACAGCAATACAGTGTGTTTGGAAAAATGTATCACAACAAATATCGATTGCGATGTTTTTGAAATTGACTGACAAATTCCATTTCTAGGAATTGAATTGTGTTTTAAAGACCACCAACAGGTAAGGTTATTTGGGCCTAGCACCAATTCATATTTTCAATTCATTATTTTTTTTTTTAATAATAAATTGAAAATCTAATTGACACTTTTACCAGCTCTCGGGCTAGAACCCGGGAACTAGGGACTTGTAATAGAGGAACCATAGCAACGCCATGTAAACAACAGCACTCCTATACTCGGCTATTCTCAAGCCCTCCATTTGTAGGAAACAATAGTAAATAGATTATAATAATGGTGCGAGTTGCGTCTGGTTTTTAAGGTCACCAGTAGCTAGAAATATTTGGGCTTTGCACCATTTACTATTTTTACAAGTTTTTATTTAACTTGCAATGTATGTTAGTTTGTGTGTTTGTTTGTTTACGTCAAAACTTGCAAGTCAATTTTGAACGACTTCCACGTATCCGATAGATCTTGAAATTTTGTACACATATGTATTCCCGATGACAATACATGAATAAATCGTTTTTAAAAATAAATTCAACCCTTAAGGGGTTCAAACGGGGATGTAGGTTTTTTTTTTGACTAATCAACGCTCAGGCCAAATCGCTGAAGCTAGAAACTCGAAATTTGGTCAGTTGGTTCCTTTTCTGACGTAAGCATCCACTAAGAAAGGATTTTTCGAAATTCAACCCCTACGGGTGTCTATTGTATTTATTGTAGATTATAGACACGTCGACATCTAAGGTCATTAGCGTCCGCCTACCTACGGGTGTCAAAGGGGGGTAAAATTTTGAAAGACTAAAATGAACAAAATAAATATTAGTAAAAAACTTTTTAGAGACAAGCTTTTATTTAAATGCACTAAAATACTAATAATTGCACGATTTTAATAATTGCACGATTGAACTCATTTTATTGTTGTTTTAGACCGCGAAATTTTTTAATAAACGAATACCATTTAATTTAGCTACGCGCGTGAATATAGTCTAAATAGAATAGCATAAAAGGTACATGAAAATTATTTATTTTAAGTTTTTTTCTTCTTCAATTTTGACGTATAATAAAAAATAACTGAATAATTTATATCAGACATGGAGGTGTACCTACATGTATGTCTATTATTATTATTATTATGGTTTATATTGACAGGCGATAGCATAACCTCAAACCATGGCGCCTGTAATCTTGCGGACCGGGTTTAAAAGTGTCAAGTATAGTAATAATTTCCAAATAAGTTAGAAATAAAATCATGGTTTTACTTACTTGACTTTTTAAACAACAATGCTCACTGAAAATTACGGAAAACTAGAGTTCCGAGTTTACAATGGATCTCACAATGAGCGCTCGCGTGGATATTATTATTATGCACACAGTCCATAGAAATTTATAGATATAATATTATGGTTATGGTGTCGTAAAGGGCTTGAGAATAGCCGAGCGTGTAGCAATGCTGTTGTTTACATGGCGTTGCTATGGTTCAAGTTCCCAGTTCTCGGGTTCTAACCCGAGAACTGGTAAAAGTGTCAATTGGATTTTCAATTTATTATTAAAAAAAAAATAATGATTTGAAAATATGAATTGGTGCTAGGCCCAAATAACCTTAGCTGTTGATGGTCTTTAAAACACAATTATGGTGTCGTAAAACTTGGATAAAAGGGTTATATCTATTTTTTGAGTGGACTGTACAATAAAACGCATGCATATATAATATACTTATAACGTGTCTCTTTAATGACCGTCACTAGGTGTGTGCAGCATAAAAAAAAAAGTTTTTCACAATTAACGCGCTGAATTTTGTTTCATTTGCAATGAAAAAATATAAAAGAATATTTCTGAGAAAAAATGTTATTTACACGTGAAAACATTATTTTTGTCATCAAAAAGGTTTTTTTTATTTAATTAGATTTTATATTTTCATTTTATTTTTTTAATTTTGTTTTCATGTAAAAATATGACGTAGGTATCTGTGTAAATTTTGTCACCGTAATCAAGGGTTTGTGAACTCCTTTCATCTTGCATTTCTCAAGGACTAGTAGATGTAGATCGAGAGCTAGTGACAATTTTTTGGTGTTATTTATTCAAGGCCTTATTTTTGTGAAGATGTTGAGGGAGGCATATTAAAGTGTCCTGAGTAAGGGATTTTGCTTGATAGCGGCAGACTGTCCCCAACATCTAACAAAAAAAATGATCACAATTATTGCTTCAAGGCTGAAATTGTTTGTATAGCTTGTCGCTGACCCAATAATGCCATTATAATATTTACAGATCGATTGGTCAGTATTAAAGGGGTGGCAGATCACCCTAAACGTGTCATGTACCCGACGGAATTTATATTATTAGTTCAAGGTTCAAATTTTAATATGTTGTTACGGCGACTGTTTTAAGCATATATTTCAAATTGCAGAACAAAATGTCGGTATTAACCCCCTCTCTTAGAGGAAAACTTACTCGCCTAGGTGTTTATAACGTTCTGCAAGGGGGTTAATATCGACATTTTGTTCTGCAAATTGAAATATATGCTTAAAACAGTCGCCGTAACAACATATTAAAATTTGAATCTTGAACTAAAAATATAAATTTAGTCGGGTACATGACACGTTTGGGGTGATCTGCCACCCCTTTAATACTAACCAATCGATCTGCAAATATTACAATGGTATTATTGGGTCACCGACAAGCTATACAAACAATTTCAGCCTTGAAGCAATAATAATTGTTACCAATATTTTTGTTACATGTTGGAGGCGGTCTGCATCCCTCCCATACCGCTATCTAGCAAAATCCCTTACTCAGGACACTTTAATATGCCTCCTACAACATCTTCACAAAAATAAGGCCTTGAATAAATAACACCAAAAAATTGTCACTAGCTCTCGATCTATAATGGCGACACCTGAAAAGGTTTACAAAAAATTTGAACTGACGGTTTTTTTTATAACAAAAAAACTACTGTGAAATGGTTGTAAAATGTTAACCTGCATTGCAGATAGTTTCTCTATGGTAGACTGGTTTCTATAGATCATAGCAGGGCTTGCTTAAATTAATGCATTGTTATATGGCCGTTACAAGTTTCGCAATGAATGTGACTAATTTGATAAGTGACATTTTGCCAGTTTTTATTTAATTTGTTTTGAATTTTTTCTAAGACGTATTTAAAAGTGTTAGGTTCCATACGTAAATATTCAATAAACCGGTTTGGGTAAAATTTTAATTCTTGGTATACAATGATGAAATTCGCCATGTTTAGATCGTTTTCTATTAATAGGGTGGACATGATAGCTCCTACCCAAATTTGTATTTAAAATATACCACTTTGTAGCAGAAGAACACAAATATTCGTCTTCGCTATTTGACATTTCAAACGCGATTTAAGCTTGTATCAATGCTAGTATCAAAGCTTCGTTGTGCAAACCTGTAAGCGCTTATAATTTCAGCCACCATCTACCATACATGCTACCATCTAGAATCCCAGCTGCGTACTGCACGTACCTTAAGGGCACCCAATGGGAAGTTAGCAGTACGGTTTTACACACACACCGAGCCTTTTATTTTAATAATAAATTGAAAATTCAGTTTATACTTTTATCAGTTTTCGGATTAGAGAATCTGTGAACTGGGGGCTGGTAATATTAAAAACGGCATTGATAACAATTGAATGTAGAAAATGAGCAACTAAAAACGCTGACATAATAATATTATTTCTGTTAATAATGAGGCCCAATCATCGAGTTGAATTAATCCAAATTAAAATGATACGTTGACATCCACAAGAAGTGAATTGTCCCATTCACTGTTCTTAAAATAGCTTCGCACATCTCATGGTGTCACTTTAATATCGCTTTATTCGAGTGCATATGGCGGAAGGATGGGGGAAGGGGAGAAGTAAACACGTCCAGGGACGTATTTTCAAAATGACCTCGAATTAATAATAACGAGGACGGTGTGGTGTAACGGTTAGCGTAGCCGACCTTTGGATCACACTGTCGTGGATTCGAATCCCACCTGCGCTCATGGATGTTTTGTGATGTCATTTAGTTTTAAGGATGTTGTTTTTTAATGTAATTAAGACGCTAATGACCTAAGCTGTCGACGCGTCTATAATCTACAATAAATAATTAAATCGAATTAATAATAATCCAGAGGTCGGCAACCGACAGCCCACGAGCAATAGTAATAATTTATTGAAATGAAAACTTTTTTAGGTGCACTTTGCGTTCTTTCTGAATAATGAAAGTGAACCGTCACGCACGGATCGGTGACACTGAATCGGGTTTACTCGGCTCCACTCGACATCAAGCGCGCTCGGGTCGGTGACCACGTTTACTGTCTAACAAGGAGTGCATCGTTTCAAGAATTACGTTTTTATTATTACATAGTATAATAATAAAATAATATTATAATATTATGTATGTTTTGAATGAATGAATTGCAGATTATAGACGCTCGACAACAGAGGTCATTAGCGTCTAATGTATGTTTTGCATATAGAATTAGAATAATCAAGTTTTCACTTCTGTCGTGTGGTCATAAGCACACCCATTTTTTTTTACATAATAATAATAATGTTTTGCCATACCCACTACAAAATAGCTCCTTTACATGCATGTGGGAAAGTAAACCATTTCCGTAGTGATTTGCCCTGATCCGCCCGCTAATACATACTCCTGTGCGTGTCTCGGCCTACTATAGAGTGAAGTTGGCGACACAAAATAAACTTTCAAAAAATTCTGAAAATACTGAAAATGAAGTGAAAAACAGCTATATTTTATAGTGGGTATGGTAAAAAATACCACATATATATGTCGTGCGTAATGATATTTGACTCGTGTGACTGTTTAAACTCGCTATCGCTCGTTTTAACATACTGTCACTACTCGTCAGTAATATGCCTCATTATACGCAACTAGAAATACAATCTACTATTTTACGAAACGGGCTTGAGAATAGCCGAGCGTGTAGCAGTTCTGTTGTTTACATGGCGTTGCTGGTAAAAGTATCAAATGGATTTTCAATTTATTATTAAAAAAAAAATAATGAATTGAAAATATGAATTGGTGCTAGGCCCAAATAACCTTAGCTGTTGGTGGCCTTTAAAACACAAAATTATTATATGAAACGTGGAAGTAAAAATAGCAATCTCTACTTCAACTTTTTTTTAGTAATTTTAATTTTTATATCAATCGATAAAGTAGATATCTTTGTTTTCTTAAGTGTTCTCGGTTTGAATATAAAAAACTGAACAGCGCTTCAAAACACACTA
Organism: Mongoloraphidia duomilia; assembly: GCA_039654895.1. Taxonomy (NCBI): domain Eukaryota; kingdom Metazoa; phylum Arthropoda; class Insecta; order Raphidioptera; family Raphidiidae; genus Mongoloraphidia; species Mongoloraphidia duomilia. Next base: position 6,732,205 of record CM077527.1, on the reverse strand, counting down.
CGAAAGTCCGATGAAAAATGTCGTTGTTACCAAAATAACAAACAACCCTTCATCATCGTCTTCAGAAAGTAGAAAGCATATCTTTCTTTTTACATTGTTTCCACAACGAGTCGATGTTCCCCTAGGGACTTATACGTTGATACGTAATATAATATTTATTATAACGTGTGTGCATCTAATAATTAGATGGACACACGTTATAATAAATATTTTTAAGCGACTAGTCAGTAAATAAGAACAATTATTGTACTTATTTACTGACTTAAAAATCTCTAAATAGTATAAAACAAAGTCGCTGTCTGCCTCTGTCTGTTTCTCCGCTTAGGTACTTCTTCTAAACGACGCAACGGATTTTGAAACGGTTTTCACTAATAGAAAGAGCGATAAACGAGGAAGGTTTGTGTATATAATTTGTACAAAATGGCTGAACTATGACGGTGTTTTCTCAAAAAAAAAATTGTTTTCGTAAGTAGTATAAAACAAAGTCGCTGTCTGCCTCTGTCTGTTTCTCCGCTTATTTCTTCTAAACCACGCAACGGGTTTTGAAACGGTTTTCACTAGTAGAAAGAGCGATAAACGAGGAAGGTTTGTGTATATAATTTGTACAAAATGACTGAACTATGACGGTGTTTTGTCAAAAAAACTGTTTTCGTACGCTTAATCATAATTTCATACCACTCGGGTGTAGCCGGGACGGGCCGCTAGTAAATTGAAAATATGAATTGGTGCTAGGCTTCAATAACTTTAGCTGTTGGTGGCCTTAAAAAAAGGACGCTCCAACGTCCATGTTAGCGAAGTCTCGGGTCAAAACTACTAAGCCCAATAAATCTGTAAATCTAAAATGTTATATACAGGATGTCGCATGACTCGAGGTCCATAGCTTAAGGGAGTGTTATTGTAGTCATTTAGACCTAAAATTTAGAGCTTAAATTGCTTAATAAACATATGTCCGAATATTAATTAAAATTAATTACTAATAAAATTAATGACTAAATCTAAATTTCGTTAAAAAACTTGTATTACGATTATATTTATTTAATTTTAATTAATTGTAGATTATAGACGCGTCGACAACTCAGATCATTAGCGTCTTCAACACAACAAATAATCCATTTGTGTATTAGAATCCGCCAGCCGGCATACACAAACCGACTGGTACGAGCTCGGGTCCCTGGGAGCGCCAATTCACAAGGAACATTGGAATGTAATTTGCGATAGCAACCACATTTTTGTTAATTTCTTTCTTTCTTTCTTTCTTTCTTTATTTATTTATATTTTGCATTATCCAAGTAGGTAGGTATTTTATAAGGAGTTGAAATTTGGGGCAATGCCGGCTCTGCATATAATCTGTTTATTCTACAAAAAAAAGGCAATAACAATTATTTGTAACGCTAAGCCACGTGACGAGTTTCAAACCAATGTTTTTCCAATTAATTATTTTCACACTACTAGGTCCGGTATATTTATAACTGCTTGATATTCCTTAAAAACAATCCGACAAATTTTATAATTACGTGTCCTTGCACCAATATAATACAAGAAAAAAAATTCGACTGGATAGCCAGTCCTATACAGGATGTCCCAAAATTGCTGGGACATAGAGCTACCACGTGTAGTAGAGGTTCAAAATAAGTCGATTGGACCCAATTTATTTATATACCAAAATGTACCGTTTGCCCGTGAGAAGAATTCAAAGTTTACATAAAAAAACACATTTTTGTACGTTGTTCAGAAATGAGTGAAACAAATTGAATGAAATTTGACAAAAGTGCATTTAAGAGGATTGCTCTCTTTTCGGTAATCAAAGAAACCCAAAAGAAATTGTAGAAGAGTTAAAACCACCCTCACCCCCTGACATTTTTTTCAGAACTTTCTTAGGGGTGGTAATACGGTTCTCACATTTTTTTAGCGAGAAGACTGATTAATTATCTTCATTTTGTTACTCTTGTAAAAATTTCGTATTCCGCATAGTTCCGAGGGAAAAAAATGTTTACTTAAATAATGCTAACAGATATTCCTAGTACAAGTTTAATAAAATTGTAATACAAAATTTTATGTAGACTTTGAAACTTGTAACGGCCATTTGACAGTTGTCACACGTTGATTGTAGTAGTCAGCGCGCTGAAAGAATGGTGAGATACATTCTTGCGTCTACCAGCTCTTGTAACAGCGCTTATACCTGCTACACTCACTGCTTCGTTGTGTACGCCCGCATATATAACAATGCATTAAATTAAAGCAAGCCGATCTACGCTAACCATCTAGAATCCCAGTTCCATACTGCACGTACCTTTATTTGTTTGTTGAACTACTAAAAGCCAACTAAAATAATAGACATCTTGATTAGGCAGATAAAAAATGATTTCCATGCAACTTTTTTCAAAACATTTTATACATATTTTAATAACTAGAATGCATTTTTTACCGGGTCGGCCTGTTATTATAGCCTATATGTCCTAAAACAAAGTATCGCCTATCGAACAGTGAACATAATTTTGAAATCATTTCAGTACCCAGTTTTCTAGTTTACTTTTTACAAACAAACCAACAAACAAACTCACATTTTCTCTTTATTACAAGCTGTTATTTAACTTGCAATGTATGTTAGTTTGTTTGTGTGTTTGTTTGTTTGTTTGTTTAGGTCAAATCTTGCAAGTAAATTTTGAACGACTTCCACGTATCCGATAGATTTGAAATTTTGTACACATATGTATTCTCGATGACAATACATGAATAAATCATTTTTAGAAATAAATTCAACCCCTAAGGGGTTCAAACGGGGATGTAGGGTTTTTTTGTCTAATCAACGCCCAAGTCAAATCGCTGAAGCTAGAAACTTGAAATTTGGACAGTTGGTTCCTTTTCTGACGTAAGCATCCACTAAGAAAGGATTTTTCGAAATTCAACCCCTACGGGTGTCAAAGGGGGATAAAATTTTGAAAGGCTAAAATGAACAAAATAAATATTAGTATAGTGAAAAATTCAACATCTGATGCCGACCCTGTGCATCGATCACGTGATCTCCGCATTTGTTTGTTTACATTACTTTATCTTGAAAATGAATACTAAAAACCAAATCTATCTGAAATCACCATATCTGGTTACTTTGTTAACTGTTTTGTTGTAACAATTACAACAAAACAGTAACCAAAGTAACCAGATCTGGTGAATTCAAATAGATTTGGTTTTTAGTATCTATAGTACAAATTTAATATAATTTCATTCCATATTTTTTTGGACACACGATAGCTTCACACTGAAGAGTGCGATGATAAGGGCTCTACAGAGAGTACTTAAAATATGTTGAAAGTCCAGAATTAAAAATGTCCCGATCTCATCTGACGAAGAGACGACGCGAAGAGCTCAAATGCGTTTTCCGTGTCCTTTTTTCCCAAAAACAGGATTAGTGATTCAGCACTATTCTCATTTTCAAGAATCACGTCCTCTCGCGAAAAAATTACACCTAGATTTTATAATTTTAAAAATCAATTTTATGACGTTTCAAGATAGTGTAATATTGTAAGCAGGCTTTGGATACTTATGTATAAATGTTATGATATCCACGGATTTTATTAATAATATCTGGATGACCGAGCTTTGCTCGGATGAATTAAAAAAAAATAGTACTTAAAGTTCCCATTTCATCAAAATCGTTAGTCGTTTTAAGAAAAAAATTACATACCTATAAGTAGATAATATTATTATACGTCATACTACATAACGTATGTACCTACATATTTTCAAATAATTACTGATTATTTTAATAAGTTAAAGATTGACTGTCAGAGTAATTTGACATAAATAATGAAAATAGTTTGTTTTTTCCAAAGCCTACTCACCATACGACACTGTTTTATAACGTTAAAAAAACTGTTTTTTAAAATGATAAAATCGATAAGAAAACAATTTTTTCCAGTGATGAGACCTAGCTTAAACGATTTTTTGCCCCCCAAAACCCGTTTTCAGTAAATTTCATCCAAATTGTTAGGGTCGTTGTTGAGAAAATATTTATATAGGTACATAGGTACATATATACAAGATTTGCTCGTTTAATAATATAGGGATAATTGTTTATTAAACTTAAAAATGCTGAGAGGGGAAAAGCAAATACGTAAATGTATGAAGTATAACTTCGACCGTGCACTTATGTGTGTGAGGCACATACTCTTTATTTTAATTACCAAATCAAAATAGAGGAATATAAAAGAACCGGTGAATTGGAAACGTCGTACTGACATAAATTGACCGGCTTTGAAATTTGTTTGGCAGATGCACAAAAAGTCTTGAGCTCTACTAATATTATTCTTAACTTCATGTCATTTATATTTAGAACAGAAATACAGTAATCTACGGGGAAAGCTGTCTAGTAAAGGTCAACGCACACATGCTACTTTTTGCATCGAAAATGCACAATTTAGTTGCAATTGCATCGCGATTACTCAACTACGCTATAATGAAGAGATCTGAATGCAATTTTTACTATTGGATAGCTTATTTCTTGAGAAAGGTTTAGAATTTAGGTCTATATTACCTGCCCGGGCCGGCTTCGTCCGGGTGCAAATCGGATTGATTCCAAGTTGGATTGTAATCAAGTTTATGTCAAAAGCAGTGTGAAATAATATTATAATACTATATACCAAATAATAATAATAATAAGTCGCGTGCAGCAGTTAATTATAAATTCTAGCGAACGAGCGAAGCGGGTGAGTAGCGCATTAATTAGTTTTAAACTCGAGCGAAAGAGCGAAGCGAGTGTGTAATGTATTAATTAATTTGAATTCGAGCGAACGAGCGAAGCGAGTGAGTAACGCATAAATTAATCATAACGAATCAATTAATTTGAATTCGAACGAATGAGCGAAGTGGAGTAACGAATCAGTTAATTTGAATTCGAACGAATGAGCGAAGCGGAGTAACGAATCAATTAATTTCAATTCGAACGAATGAGCGAAACGGAGTAACGAATCAATTAATTTGAATTTGAGCGAACGAGCGAAACTAGTGAATAACGTATTAATTAATTATGAATTCGAGCGAAGTGAGTAAGCAACGTATTGGTTAATTATGAATTCGATCGAACGAGCGAAGCGGGTGAGTACCGTATTAATTAGATTTAAATTCGAACGAACGAGCGAAGTAAGTGAGTATAACGTATTAATTAGTTTTAAATTCGAGCGAACGAGCGAAGTGAGTGCACTAAGGCGAAGCCGGACGCCGGCATCTAGTTTAAAATAAGAATAATATTCATTAAGTAAATACTGTTGATATGTTTTAATTGTCTATTTAAATTTTTGTAAAAGAAAATTAGTTTCTGTATTTATATACATTTTGTGTCATTTTGCTTGCTGTAATACTTTCATTAATTAAAATTTGCAAGCGAAATTAAACGTTGAAAATACTTAAGATGTCTTAAAAAAAACTTGCATATTTATATAAAAAAAAACGTTTTGTTTTCGTCGTTAAAATTTTAAAAATTAAAAACTTTGAATGGGGACGAGATTTTTTTTTTTACTCTGAAACAGTTAATTAACATTTAATATAGCCGGCATCTGTAAAATTAAAAACAATTTAATTAAGTATTAAAATTTAGACGTGAAATATTTGAAAACACTTGTTTAATTTACACAGGAACGAATATGTGCGCGGCTGCGCCCGAAAGGCATAATGGCTTATGGTCAAATAATAACCAATCAGTTCGACGCTAATGACCTTTGTTGTCGAGCGTCTATAATCTACAATTCCAATCAGTTCGTTTCAACAATACGGTAGTTGCATACATTTTTATCGCATTTTTATTACGTAGCACGAAAATACACGTCAATTTGATTACAACTGTAAAATCTGAGAACCACTGAATAATTCGTTGAAGTGCAATAATTTATTGAAATAAGAATACATTTCTAAAGAAACCAAGCGATCAAAAACAGTGTGTGACGTTAAAGTTCATATCGAGTGTCCGTTTCCATGGAAACATAGCTTAGTCTGTTTACACCATGTTTACATAAGTACAAAAAACTTTTTAACAAAAAAAAAACCTCCTTCAAAAAACCACTAAAAAGAGGAAAATAATGAAATTTTGAGGTCTGCGCCAATTTAATAATATATGAAGTCGGTTAAAAAGTATATTATAGTGATTAATATCTTTTTTTTAACTAACTTCATATTTTATTAAATTGGCACAGACCTCAAAATTTCATTATTTTCCTCTTTTTAGTGGTTTTTTGAAGGTTTTTTTTTTTGTTAAAAAGTTTTTTATTTTTTACTTTTTAGTGTCAACAAGTGACATTTATCTTAAAAGAATCACACGCTGATACTCACTTTTATTAAAATCAGCCGAACTACTGAACCGATTTTGATGAAATTTCTATGGGACCAATCTGAAAGTATATCCTTTCAAACAAAAAAAAAATTCAAAATCGGTTTATAAATGACTGAGTTATGAGGTAACAAACATAAAAAAAAAAATACAACCGAATTGAGAACCACCTCCTTTTTTTGAAGTCGGTTAAAAAAGGGATTTTTCAGCAGTCTGTTTCTTGGTTTTTAGATAGTATCTATTAGTAGAAAATATAAACGCATGTCCTCTATACCTGCATGCATCATGACGTCACGAGCAAAAACGCTTTATAGCGGGCGGGGCTTACATGCATATTTCAAAACTTATTTTTGAGCTTATTTGAAATCAAAATGAAAGTAACTGATGCTGTCATTTTGTTCAGAATTTATTGCTCTATTAATATAACACGAAAAAAAATTCCATGCAAATACCCTATTACAGACAAACTTACAATGTTGAATTATTTATATACATACGCGGTTTTGCCGTGTAACCACAGATATACACGAATACTACGTCATACAGTAAAAAAATGTTAATTAATTTTTTCTTCTTTTTTAACACGTCTGTTTTTTATTCAATTGTAAGAAAAATATTAAGTTTTAACAGAATTTCAAAAATTGTAAAATTAAATTTAACGCGTGAAATGAAATTTTCCGCTAAATAAAACATAATCACTATATCCGGTGTGAAAAATCGGTTAAAATTATTTTCATATCCATGCAAGGAAGGTTTAGGTATAATATGTGTTAAAAGTTAAACGAGTATAATGAAAATTAATGGTTGTGTTGAAAAATTATTTTCTCTTCCATGATTTATTAGCTTTCGCAGTTTTTGCATAATTTCAGAATGTCAGTGATTTTCATTATACCGTTGCTTAATACTTGGGATACAGGGAACTTTGTCGAGCGTCTATAATTTACAATTCATTTATACAGGAACTGGCTGCTCGGCCTGGCTTCGCCCGGAGTTAAAAGAGGCCTACACTTCATCCATTTCAAAATATGGCGCCACCATAATATATAATTTAACCTAGAGGTTCCCAAACTGTTTCTTCTCATAGACTACTTTAAAAATTTTGCTGGTTCCGGTGGACCCCCTGCAGCTACATTTCTACCATATTCCCAAAACTCGACAAAAAATGTGAAGATTAGATCTAACTATGGAAATTTGCGTTGCGGCTGAGTTCCAACCACGAATTAACAGTTTTCTAAAAAAAAGTGAGCATTGATTGGTTAATTAATTAATTGATTGTGCTGTGAGTGGATGTCAAAAAAGTAAAGTTGGCCAATCAAAAAAGTGATTCCATCCAACTTTACTTTTTTGACATCTACTCACAGCACAAGAAACCAATCAATTCTCACTTATTTTATTTAGAAAACTCCCCATTCGGAGTGGTAAAAATAAAAAGAAAAATAGTATATTTTCTTGTGTTGTACTTATTCAAATATGTTGTACTGAATATGGAATATGCAAGTTTTTACAAGTAACAGTCGCTGAGCTTCTTAAAATATTATCTGCCTACATTGATAGGTGAAGTCAAGCCAACATTTTAGTTCTTCACTATCGAAACCAGATAAATTTTCGTGGACCCCCGCTTACGAATTGTGAACCCTCATTTTTTTGTCACGCCAACGTAGACCCCCGTCGAATCTCCCGAGAACACCCTGTATAGAAAGTTTAGGAAATTCTCTTGGAAAATTACACCAACTATAGTTGAATTGGCTCAATTATTTTCCAGTATCTATATAATTCTAACGAACTAATTAACTTGGGACTCTAATTAAGTTTGTGCGTGCCGCAAACCACATTATATTATCATAACTTCATAATCATCATAGATTCATAGTGTACTAAACATGTATGTCGTATAATGTTAACCTGTTAACCGCGCCGTGCCCTGCACATGTTTGAGCTAAATGGCGGGCGCACGATACCCAAAACACCTTTGAAAACTGTCAGAAGACGTCATCTTTAATTTATTATTGTATACAACTTCCAGCCTGTCACTTTAATTAAGTAGCAATTCTGTCACACCATTGGAGCGTCTTATTTATTCAAAGTGAAAATTATATTTCCGTTTTTCTGCAGGGGAATTTTCGTCAGACGAAATTCTGTTCGCGTTGTTACATTTAGTACCTAGTATAGCAGCTCACAGTCAAACGTAGTAACAATTAATTACATAAAACAAACAAACAAACGCATGGGTTGTTTTACAGAATAAATAAATGAACAGTGACGGTTATTTCAAAAACAACTTTATTTTTATTTCAGTTTTCTCAATTGTTTTTTGGGTTCTGTGCCTCCTGCTCCTCCCTATTCCCTTAAATAAAGATCGTTTACCGATGAACAAAAAAAATTCACAGATTTCGCAATCCTTGCAACCATCGAGGACATTGGAAATGATAATAACATATATGAAACATAATTAACTGTTTATTATACACACAATATTTATCAATGCACTGTTTAGTTTTGTCAGGAATAGCCCTATTATTCTTCTGTTATATCCGCGTTCACTTTTGCTTGATTACATAACTTTTAAATGGATTTTTCTACAGTATTTATTAACATTTGCTCAAAAATAACACCGCAGATCGTCGCAAATACCTCTCAATTAACTAGACATGATATAAAACACATTTCGAAAAAATTGCACTTGTTCAATTTTGCATGATTGCTCCTCACTTGATCGCGACACCGTTGTTTTTTGGCTTTGAACGAAAACTCGTAACTCTGCCCCCATATACGAACATAAACATTTCCAATGTTAAAATATGAAGTCGGTTAAAAAGAACGATATTAATCAGTAATCTTCTTATATATAAAATTCTCGTGTCGCGGTGTACGTTATTGAACTCCTCCGAAACGGCTGAACCGATTTTGATGAAATTTTGTGTGCTTATCGGGTAGGGTGGAGAATCGGACAACATCTATTTTTCATCCCCCTAAATGTTAAGGGTGGTCCACCCCAAAAAATTTTTTTTTATTTTTTTGACAAAATTTTTTGTTTTAATTTTTTCATGATTCAGCATTGAAAAATACATACAACTCCAAATTTTCACCCTTATACGATCAACCCCTGATTTTTAATCGCGATTTTTATATTAAGCTTTAAAAAATACATATATGGCGAACGAGCGAAGCGAGTGAGTAGTGTATTTATAATATTCCAGCGAACGAGCGAAGCGAGTGAGTAGGCGAAAATATTCAAGCGAACGAGCGAAGCGAGTGAGTAGTGTATTAATAAAATTCAAACGAACGAGCGAAGCGAGTGAGTAATGTAATTATAATATTCAAGCGAACGAGCGAAGCGAGTGAGTAGGGTATTTGTAATATTCAAGCGAACGAGCGAAGCGAGTGAGTACTGTATTAATAAAATTCAAACAAACGAGCGAAGCGAGTGAGTAATGTAATTATAACATTCAAGCGAACGAGCGAAGCGAGTGAGTAGTGTATTTATAATATTCAAGCGAACGAGCGAAGCGAGTGAGTACTGTATTAATAAAATTCAAACGAACGAGCGAAGCGAGTGAGTAATGTAATTATTCCTAGAAATTATTAACAACGTTTGCCGGATCAGCTATACTAAATATACGTGAGCGGAGTAATGGGTGACCGCTATTAAATCATAATTTCATACCACCCGAGCGAAGCCGGGATGGGTCCGCTAGTAATAATATATATTTATTCCATCAAGAACCTATTACAGTTATTGGAAACGTCAGAATACAAAAATCACACAGTATTAAAAAATTCCTCTTGTGAGTAAAAACAGCCATCATACAAAAATATTTTCAGAGTTCTTTTAAAGTTAACAATATTATTAATAATTTTTATACTATTTGGTAGATGATTATAGATCCGTGCGCAACTGTAACATGTGCCTTTGATGAACATTGTCAAGTTCGGTTTTGGTAGTAAAAGTAAATCTTTATGTCGCGTACTGTACTCGTGAGTTCTTGAACCATAGTTTTCCCTATTTGTATGAATATAAACTGCAGCCTTATAGATGTAAACTGCTGCCAAAGTTAAAATATTATTTTCTTTGAAAACATTACGGCAAGAATCACGCGGCTTTAAATCAAAAATTGTTCGTATAGCTCTTTTCTGCAAATAAAATTTACGTTTGCTATCTCTAGAATTTCCCCATAGGAGAACACCATAGCTGATGTAAGAATGAACGAAGGCATAGTAAAGTGACAGTAAGTATTGATTATCCATCAATCCCTTCATCCGACTATACTATACTTTTTAAACCGACTTCATATTTTATTAAATTGGCACAGACCTCAAAATTTCATTATTTTCCTCTTTTTAGAGGCTTTTTGAAGAAGGATATTTTTTGGTAAAAAGTTTTTTATTTTTTACTTTTTAGTGGCTCTACAATACGTAGTTTAGTCGCTTGCCAATAGATTCACTTACTTAACTGACTTCTTTCGCTGTGTGATGTGTCAAAAAGTGACATTTACCTTAAAGGAATCACACGCCGTTACTCACTTTTTAACCGACTTCATTATTAAACAGACTTTCTTATCATCTTATGCTGTGTGATGTGTCAAAAAGTGACATATTTACCTTAAAGGAATCACACGCCGTTACTCACTTTTTAACCGACTTCATTAATAAACAGACTTTCTTATCATCTTATGCTGTGTGATGTGTCAAAAAGTTACTTGCACTTTTATTAAAAATCAGCCGAACTACTGAACCGATTTATGTAAAATTTATATGAGACCAACTTCGAGGTATACCCTATCCAATAAAGAAAGAATTTTCCAAATCGGTTTATAAATGACGGAGTTCTGAGGTAACAAACATAAAAAAATACAACCGAATTGAGAACCACCTCCTTTTTTGAAGTCGGTTAAAAATAGAAAATTGCGATATTCTCCCGTTTTGGATACTTCTGAAACAAATGAATGGCGGAATAATAATGCCCGTGTGTAAAATACGTCTCTGATTTTAACATTTTTAAATTGTCCGATGTTCTAGTAAAGATAATATTTTTAACCGACTTCAAAAAAAGGAGGTGTTTCTCAATTCGGTTGTATTTTTTTTTTTATGTTTGTTACCTCAGAACTCCGTCATTTATAAACCGATTTGGAAATTTTTTTTTATTTGAAAGGATATACTTTCAGATTGGTCCCATAGAAATGTTCATCAAAATCGGTTCAGTAGTTCGTAATAAAAGTTAGTAACGGCGTGTGATTCCTTAAGGTAAATGTTACATTTTGACACATTAGACAGCGTAAGAAAGTCGGTTTAATAAAAGTGAGTAACGGCGTGTGATTCCTTTAAGGTAAATGTCACTTTTTGATACTAAAAAGTAAAAAATAAAAAACTTTTTAACAAAAAAAAACCTCCTTCAAAAAGCCACTAAAAAGAGGAAAATAATGAAATTTTGAGGTCTGCGCCAATTTAATAAAATATGAAGTTGGTTAAAAAGAAGATATTAATCACTATACTATACTTTTCAATCGACTTCATATTTTATTAAATTGGCGCAGACCTCAAAATTTCATTATTGTCCTCTGTTTAATGGCTTTTTGAAGGAGGTTTTTTTTTTGTTAAAAAGTTTTTAACATTTTTAAATTGTCCGATGTTCTAGTAAAGATCATATTTTACTAAAATGAAAAAGGACTCTCGTGAGAAAATCGAAAAACTAGACGACAAAAATTCGTTAACTAACGCAAGCAGATACTTAAATCAGTAAAATATTTAAACTAAAAAAATCAAATACCTATTTATATGTGTTTAAAGTAAGGTCACCTGTGTGAAACTGTAATAAAAAATTAACGATTGTTGACTCAACGCTAGCCTCTTCAGACGAAACCTTTAAATAAGCCGTAAAATTCTTTTTTTTTAAACTCCGAACAGAAAAATAAATATTCATAGATTTTTCCCGAACGGTTTTAATTTCCTTAATACTTAAATTCCATTTGGTTGAAAGCGAATCTCGAATATCAAAGAGTATTGCAAATATTTAGATTTCGTTTGCATTTTTTTTATTACATTTTTGTAATACGTGCAATGCATTGAAAGTGGATCATTTACACACATGTTTTCGGGGACGAAAGTTGGATTTTGCATGCCAAAGTCGTAAAATAAAAGTCGCGCATGCGCAAATCAATGGTACACTGTAAGAAATGAGAATGCCGATTACACAGATTTATCGATGGTCCATTTGTAGCCATCGATTAATCTGGTAATAGGCACACAAAGAGACAATGGCGTCGCAAACAGGTATCGCCTGCACGTCGCGTATATTCCATAAAAACACATTGCGCATGCGTGGTTACTAATTTTACATTAATTTGTTTTGTATTCATCCATTTTATATATGTAACTATACATTTTATTTTGTAATTTTTACACACTTTATTGGCATATTACACAAATTATGTAATTTTAATTTACTTTATGTAAAAATCACAAATTTGTTTAACTTTACAGTAAAAGTCAAAGTTTTTATGAAGTTTTCTGTGTAAAAATAAATAATAATGTAAAATCACTTAGAAAATCGAGCGAATTCTACCTTAACTTTCAAAGTATTTTTACACCCATTTTTTACAGTGTAAAGTATTTTCGTCTCTTGGGAAATTCTTTTCGGATCGAAAGTAGCGCTATCCTGCGCGATGATTGTAAACTATATCTGACAGTTCGCCTAGCCTTCAATATCTATTTAAGGTGTTTTTGAATATGTTTTTAATGTTGTTCATTCAGTTCAGGTATTACAAAAAGTACTTTGTGTTAATCGGGTCGTGTGCGACCATAGAGATATCATAAATAGAGTAGGGGAAGCCACAGGCACAACTGTAAGTGACATAGTGTCAGGTTGGAAAAGAGAGATAGAAAACGGAACAATTCTCTTTTCCTTGTCTTCTGACGCATTTGTGAATTTAAAAATTTATAGTAGATATATTGTTAATTTACATCTGTAACCATGGTTATGTATTTGTGACAGAAAAAGACAGAAGAACACTTCTATTCTCTATTTTTTCCACCTATCACTTTTTTGGATGGCTTCCCCATAGAGATATCATAGATAGAGTAGGGGAGCCACAGGCACAACTGTAAGTGACAGTGTCAGGTTGGAAAAGAGATAGAAAACGGAACAGTTCTCTTTTCCTTGTCTTCTGACGCATTTGTGAAATCAAAAATTTATAGTAGGTATTGTTAATTTACATCTGTAACTATGGTTATGTATTTGTGATAGAAAAAGATAGAAGTACACTTCTATTCTCCATCTCTATCTTTTGCACTGACATTTTTTTGGGTGGCTTCCCTCATCTATCTATGATACCTCTATATGTTATTAAATGAACGATTAATGATTTCCATATCTGGATGACCGAGGTTTGCTCGGATGAGTTAAAAAAAATAGCACTTAAAGTTCCCATTTCATCAAAATCGTTAGTCGTTTTAAGAAAAAAAAATTACATACCTATAAGTAGATAATATTATTATACGTCAGTATACGTCATACTACATAATGTATGTACCTACATATTTTCAAATAATTACTGATTATTTTAATAAGTTAAAGATTGACTGTCAGAGTAATTTGACATAAGTAATGAAAATAGTTTGTTTTTTCCAAAGCCTACTCACCATACGACACTGTTTTATAACGTTAAAAAAACTGTTTTTTAAAATGATAAAATCGATAAGAAAACGAATTTTTCCAGGGATGAGACGCTAGATCGATTTTTTGCACCCCAAAACCCCGTTTCAGTAAATTTCATCCAAATCGTTAGGGCCGTTTTCGAGAAAATATTTATATAGGTACCTAGTACATATATACAAGATTTGCTCGTTTAATAATATAGGGATAATTACCAAACAAATCTTGCTTAATATGTTGAGTCTTAAAATAAATTCACTTTATACGGTATTTTCAATAGATTGCCTTATAATAAAAGGGTGGTACTTAAGTTTGATTACAACAACAATTTGAAACACCTTACAAAAAGACAAGTGGCGTTGTAGCTGCTTTATACAAAGCTTTAGCCAAAAGCATCATAAGTCAAGCTAAAAGCACCCAGCATTGTAAGTAAAGCTTTAGAGAGGTAAATCCATTCCCATATGAATTGCAGCACATTATGGGGAACGAACATATACGAGGGGGAAAGCTCCTTTATCCAACAGGAGCTCCATTGTGTAAAAGTACACAGGGAAATAGGTGTGTGTAACATTAAAGTGTGGGGCATAGATAAGAGAGATATATTATGGACGGGCATCTTAAATACCAAAATTATGGGTCCTAAATTTTAGGCACAGATAAAAAATAGCCGAGTTGGGGAACATTTGAAAAGATGACTCTTGTGGCCACAGAACACAACATGTTACTGTATTACTATAATATCATTACCGCCCTGTATTAACGACATTTAAAATTTTGTTAAACAGGCCTGTTTTTCGTAATAAAGTAGGCGACAAAGAGATGAGTTGAAATATTCGCAAGCGATTTATATTATAAACTTTTCCATAAGGTTTAAAAGGAATTCACTATTTTATGAAAAACTATTTGACATATCCGAGAAAAATTTTTATATGGAGCGTACGAAATTTTTGAGCGTGCAAATAAAATGGTAATGCTCTGAGCGAATCACAATGGAAATATGTTTTTTAATATTTTGGCGCTTTTCCCTTGTGAATTGCAAGCTTAAAATTTTTAAATATACAGTGAATTTCACATAGGCGAGGTTTGTTTACCTACAGTCCTTTGAAATGTTACATTAGGTTTGCATTTTGAGTAGGACAAGGTTTTTTTTTCGTTGCGTAGGGAGGGGGGGTGGTGTAAGTTTAAAATTGAGTTTTCGGGGTCGACGGTCAACCCATTTGGCCGCCATCTTGAAAAAGGAATGTTAACAGGTTTTACACTATCCTATCTCCGTAACGGTACATCTTACAGAAAATTTGTAGAATAGTTTTTTGTTTAGAATGGAATTCTTTACAACTTTAATACAGATACTTTTTGTCGTAAATTGAATAATTAAAAAGATAAGCCATAATGAAGATAGAAATTTGTCACAAAATTTTCTCTTAAGCGCTATAATTTTTTTTCTTTCAATTTTAACAGAAAAACAAAAAAATCTATTTTCTATAAGACATATCTTTTTAATTATTCAATTTACAACAAAAAGTATTTCTAGCAAAGTTGTAGAGAATTTGATTCTAAACAAAAAACCTCTTTACAAATTTTCTGTAAGATGTACCGTTACGGAGATATAGTTCAAAACCTATTAGCACCACTTTTTCAAGATGGCGGCCAAATAAGATGGCCGCCGACCTTGAAAACTCAATTTTAAACTTACAGCCTTCCCCTTCGCAACGAAAAAAAAACATTGTCCTACCCAAAATGCAAACAGCCTTAAAAAATGAAACATTTCAATGGACTTGTACTGGCTAGTTATGGAAAACATTAATGCATTAGAGAAAATCGTTTCACTTAAAATTCAACATCCACCTGCCATACCCATATAATCTCTGCTAGAGTGACTCAGTAAAATTTCACGGAAACGTTGTGTTACGGAAGTGAAGCAAAGCTCAACTGTGAGTTACAGTTCCCTTCTTGGTGAGCTGTCAAATTTTTTTTGAGGTTATGTGTAGCTGTCATCGAATTCGACTCTGAATATTTACATGTCTCTTGAGAGTACTGGGGATTTAGTGTTCTAAATCACTAGCGGTAGTCAAAATATCACGCAAAAAAATTCCTAAATTCAATCACGTTTTCTTTATATTGGTTTTACATTAAACCGTTCGGTTAGGGTTGCATTGAATTCAATATCAAAATATTGTAATACTTTTTTAAAACTTTATTTATAATAAAAAACGTGAAGAAAATTCTGATCGGCATTTTTATCTTTTTAAATTTTATTTTTCAATATTTCCGACAATAGACCTATCCAGTTAGAGCAAGTGAGAGAAATTGAAATTAAATTGTGTTTGAAAGACCACCAACAGCTACGGTTATTTGGGCCTAGCACCAATTCATTTTTTTTTTAATAATAAATTGAAAATTCAATTGACACTTTTACCAGCTCTCGGGCTAGAACCCGGGAACTTGTAATAAAGGATCCATAGCAACGCCATGTAAAGCAAGTGAGAGAGATAAATACAACGTAGCTCGTGTTGAAGGAGACAGTAAACCGTTGCGTGTATCGTTCTGCGCATTGTTGTTTTAAAAGCGTTGTATTTATTCTCGCTTACTCTAACTGGATAGGTCTATTCCATTTTTATTTCAATTTATCTTTTGCGCTTTTTTGGAAAACATATGAATAGTTTATTTATTTATTTAGTTGATATTTTTAAAATTTTTATTTGCATTTTAAATTACAATTTTGCAATTTCTCTATTGTTGACACAGCCTTAATATATTCAAACGAATATTCCACCACAAAAAAATAGCAAAATATAGTCGATCAAGTGTAAATATGTCGTAACGTTACCATGGGCCCCGGCAGGATTGATTCCAAAATTAAAAATTTGCGTTCAGCTGAGTAGAAAGTATAGAAGAATTTAACGCCACAGAAATGATTATTTATGATCAAACATGATTTCTCATTCTTATGATCTTATCTTTATCTCAGCGTTCATTTTGTAAAATGGCGGAGTTGCGTTTATTTTTCACGTTCGGGTGCGTTTTTCACGTCCGTGTATTTATTTGAAAAACGAACACGAATGTGCCAGATCCCTGCTAAAAACACGTACGTGAAAAACGCATCCGGACGTGAAAAATAAACGCAGCTCCGCCATTTTATAAAATGAACGCTGAGATAAAGATAAGGTCATAAGAATGAGAAATCATGTTTGATCATAAATAATCATTTCTGTGGCGTTAAATCCCTCTATACTTCCTACTCAGCTGTCCATCACGAACGAAAAACACTACATATTTCAAAGAAGAGTGGTTCAGCTCCTTCCAAGAAAGAAAAATGGTTTGCGTCTGAGCTGTTGAGACAAATTTTGTGACATATGTTTTAATAACTAAATTACAATCAAGTCAAGAAAAGAGTATTCTCTACCGGAAATTATTCCCTGCACTTTTTATCTTAAATCACTTCATCTCGCCTAAAAACTGTTCCTGCTCTCCCGACGCTATTTTTAAAGCTAATGGGTTCAGTTAAACTCCAGATAAAGGACCCAGAGTCACACTACAGATCCTACAGGCGAAAAATTGAAAAAAAAAATTCCTGGAAAAACTTACAACTTTTTAAAAATTACGTAATCTTTCATACGTAGCCCATACTTTTATTCAAAAAATTCGCCTGTATGATTCTTAGTTCGATTCTTGGTCCTTAATTTGGCGTTTATCCGAATCGTTTATCTTTAAAAATAGCGTTGGGAGAGCTGTGATCGTTTTTAGGCGAATGGAAAGGATTTGAGATGAAGACTGCCGGTAGAGAATATTCTTCATGAATAGAAAAAAGTCGTTTTGTATCGTAATAAATTTCGCCTAATACATAGACATATTGCAGATTATAGACGCTCGACAGTCGAGATCATCACTTTGTAAGCAATAGAATCTGTATGGCCTCGAACCATCTCGATATTTATTTGGAATTATTGCGGGAAATCATGGGAAACATCAACAAGATGGCCGATGCCTAGGAATTATCGTTTCTCGGCGAGATGCAGTAGGGAAAAATTTCTAGCCACATCTGTCCACGCCAAGAATCGAATCCGGGGTACCTTACGAATAAAGAATACTCTTAAAGTCTAAACGTGAAACTTAGAGTAACTCTACAATACAACAGATAGATAGATAGATATTGCTTCCGAACAAAACTTTACCTATATCCTATTGAAATTGGAACTGCCATAGCTACCTATAAAAGAGCAATCAAATGGCATTGTTGTAAGTGTTGACTTTTATCGTCTGGTTAGTATATACAGGGTGTACTGTAAAATTTCTATTCCGAAGAATTTCCAACAAATATAATATACACAAAATAAAAGACTATAAACTATTATAAAATTTATTATTAACTTTGCATTTTAACCGTGAACGTTCTTCCCGACTACGGAACCCTTCACAGTGCGTGGTCCGACACGCACTTGGCCGCTTTTTTTAACTTTTATTTTTTGAAGTGAAAAACTTCCTTAGGCGCGCTTTGCCTGGGCTGTTAACAACAGTGATGTGAAATGCACCCGACGGTGACAATCGGGGGGGCTACTCGGCTCAAACACGAACACGTATTTGCAATATGCTGGCAATAGTGTGTAGTTCATAAGTGTGCTAATAGATGACACTAAAAGCTTAATACGAGTAAAAAGTCATTTGTAGTTCACAAGTGCGCTAACAGATGACACAAAAACATATATTTTGTAGTTCACGAGTGCGCTAACTTAGTATTATCGTTAAGGTATTATATTCAATAAATTTAATTGCATAGGCCAATTTTAATATATTTATGATTAAACTGTGTGATTAAAAAATTATATATATATTTTAAAATTAGAAAATCTGAAGTTTTCATATCTGTCGTGGGGTCATAAGCACACACACATTTTTTACATTATAAAACGTCCACATAGCATGATAAATAAAAAATATATACGAGTAAAGGTACGTGCAGTACGCAGCTGGGATTCTAGATGGTAGCATGTATGGTAGATGGTGGCTGATATTATAAGCGATTATAGGTTTGCACAACGAAGCTTTGATACTAGCATTGATACAAGCTTAAATCGCGTTTGAAATGTCAGATAGCAAAGACGAATATTTGTGTTCTTCTGCTACAAAGTGGTATATTTTAAATATAAATTTGGGTAGGAGCTATTATGTCCACCCTATTAATAGAAAACGATCTAATCATGGCGAATTTCATCATTTATGCCAAGAATTAAAATTTTACCCAAACCGGTTTTTTGAATATTTACCTAACCTAACACTTTTAAATACGTCTTAGAAAAAACTCAAAACAAATTAAATAAAAACTGGCAAAATTTCACTTATTAAACTAGTTACATCCATTGCGAAACTTGTAACGGCCATTTGACAGTTGTCACACGTTGATTGTAGTAGTCAGCGCGCTGAAAGAATGGTGAGATACATTCTTGAATCTACCAGCTCCTGTGACAGCGCTTATACCTGCTACACTCACTGCTTCGTTGTGTACGCTCGCATATATAACAATGCATTAATTTAAGCAAGCCCTGCTATGATCTACGCTACCATCTAGAATCCCAGCTCCATACTGCACGTACCTTAAGTATATAAAAATAACCATATATAGTACATACCTATGACAGTAATCCGCATGAGTAGATGGAGATGACATGTCCAACGATGCTTGAAAACGAGAGGTAAAAACGCGCACTACTTTTAAAATTTAGCTTTAAACTACGTTCCTCCTCGACATATTTTTTTAATTCAAATTATTTATCAACACTCATTTAAATCGCGCACTGCTATTTTATTTACGAAATGTCTTCACTAATCCAAAAGTTGACCGCCATCTGCCATTTTTAATGTTAACGTATTTTCGATATTTTATATTAATAAGTTTACAAATCGCGTTGATCGAAATTCGATACTAACATCTGTCGTCTTGGGGACAGATAGAATATATTGTAGATTATAGACGCTCAACAACAGAGTCGTCTTAAGAAAACAAGGTCTGTTCCCCATCAAGACGCTGCAAGTATTTCAAAGAATTGCAACCTTCCCTTTGAGTCATGGCACCGTCAGGTTTCCAAAGGTACAGCAACACCTCGCTATTCTAATTACTTTTTCTACTTAATTTTTAGATCTAAAGCTACTGGGCAAAGCCAAGATCCAGGTCAACTACTGGTTTATCTGAAAAAAAAAAAATTAGACCCATCCTCTATTACTAAGTCCCCAGTTCCCGGGTTCTAGCCCGAGAGCTGGTAAAAGTGTCAACTATGGATTTTCAATTTATTATTAAAAAAAAATAATGAATTGAAAATCATGAATTGGTGCTAGGCCCAAATAACTTTAGCTGTTGGTGATCTTTAAAACACAACGACAGTGTATAGCCTAGTGGATAGCGTACTTGATTCCAACCTCTAGACTTGACTTTCGTGGATTCGAATCCCACCTGCGCTCGATGGATGTTTTGTGATGTTATTTAGTTTTAAGTTATATAGTTGTTATTTAATGTCATTTAAAACGCTAATGACCTAAGTTGTCGACGCATCTATAATCTACAATAAATAAATAATAGATACATTTTGTGAATTATAGACGCTCGACGTTTATCTAATAATAACTGCTGTCGAAAGCCACAATTCTTCAAAAATATTTGCTAGATGCATCAACATCGACACTACCGCACTTAAAAAGAAACGAGGGAGCCCTGCACCGGAGCGATCCGATTGGTCATCGTTCAGTTTGCATTAAATTTTATTTTAATTATTCCACATGGATAATCAAGGTATACATTAGTACATTGTGCCACAAGGGAGGAAAGTGCTACATTTCCTCCCGTGTTGCGCATACTATTTTTTCTCCTGCCAGGCCGAAAGTTCGCAAAATTGAAAAAAAAAAATATTAAAATTATTATTTTTATTTTATTTTATTATTAAAATTATTAAAAAATAATTTTAAAGGAAATAATTTTAATGTGTAGGAGACAGAAGTAGGTGCGTGAGAGCCGGCATAAGTACTATTGCGCACGCGCACTTGTCCGTACCACGGGAATAAAGAGCGACTTTGTTCCCGCTTGGCAGGGACGAAAGTACGAACTTTCGGCCTAGGTAGGAGAAAAAAAAATATTAATTTGTATTTACATATTGGAATATCCTACCGAACTTGTCAGAAGCCAGTGCTAGGGTAGGAGTATATGTTTTTTTAAACAGGTTTTAGGGGTACACATTACATATACTTTTTAATTTTATACCTACTTAAAAAATAATTAATTATTTACCCATTAATTTGTCCCAAAGTAAATTTTCTTAACCAAGCATTTGTTCGCGAGGATTTGCAGTGGCGTTAATAATTATTAATGATGCAAGAAACTGTACTGCAAATTGAACCGATTTTTGACCTCTCTCAAATCATCACAAGAAAAATAGTGCAATTTTTTCGGAATGAAAAATGGACGCTTGGTTTATTAATAATACATGTACCGTGACAGACAATTTGGTATTCTTTTTCTTTTCGCATTGCAAGAGTCCGAGTGTCCCGGCGACACCTGAAACATAAAAAAGAAAAATTATTATATTATGTACAAAAATAAACAATATTAAGGCTTTCACGGATCAACGCTTAGTTCATAAGTGTGCTAATAGATGATATACTAGAAACTTAATACGAGTAAAAAGTCATTTGTCGTTCACAAGTGCGCTAACAGATGACACTAAAACATATATTTTGTAGTTAAGTGCGCTAACAGATGACACTAAAACTTAATATTATCGTTAAGGTATTATATTCAATACGGTTCATGGGTTCTTGGATTAAAATAAATTGTTATTGATTAATAACTCTTTTATTTATCTTCGTACGACGTTTCGTCTCTTTCGAGACTTTAAAGATAAATAAAAGAGTTATTAATCAATAACAATTTATTTTAATTCAAGAACCCATGAACCGTATTGAATTTATTAGAAAATGGATATGAACCGAGTGAATTGTTAAGGTATTATATTCATTAAATTTGATTGTATAGGCCGATTTTAATATACTTATGATTAAACTGTGTGTTTAAAAAATTATATATGTTGCAGTCAAAACTCTTAACCAGTCAAAAGTACTATTGACTAGCAAAATCAGTCAAAAGTACTTTTGACCGTATGCTTTAGTCAATAATACTTTTGACTAAAATAACAGTTAAAAGTACTTTTGCCCAATGGAGCTGGTTAAAAGTACTTTTGACTAAGTGATTCCGTCAAAAGTGGTTTTGACTGGTTGTATCAGTCAAAACTCTTAAAAAGTTAAGGTGGTCGATAAAAATAACGACAAACGCACATATAAACTTTTATTTAACTCATTATTAGTGGAGAACGTGCTGATATTAGAACAAAAATGAGTGACTACGAAAAGAAAGAACGCTTTTTGCAAAGAATTTTAGCGATAGAAGATATGAAAGATAGTCATTTCAATGTGATGACAAAAGAAAAATTTGAAAAGTTTGCAATGGATGTGGAAGACGCGAAATTTGATGAAAAGAAAACACCATTACAGTACAGTAGACTAAAACGCTTTAACATCATTGAAGTTTGTGGTATAAAAAAATTAGTTACAAACACAGAACCTGTCAAATATTTGTAACTGGGAAACCACGTCATAGCCAAAGTCAAGGTTCCGTGGAAAGGGCTAATCAAGATGTTGAAAAAATGCTAGCATCTTAATAGCGCTTTTGACTGATGCTTTATTGCAGTTAAAACTACTTTTGACGAAGAGCGTCAGTCAAAAGTACTTTTAACCGCAAATTTGCAGTCAAAAGTACTAATAACCAATAATTTTCAGTCAAAACCACTTTTGACCAACCTGTTCAGTCAAAAGTACTTTTGACTGATTTTGCTAGTCAATAGTACTTTTGACTGGTTAAGAGTTTTGACTGCAACATATATATATTTTAAAATTAAAAAACCTGAAGTTTTCACTTCTGTCGTGTGGCCATAAGCACACACCCATTTTTTTATTATTAAAGGTATCCTCCTTTAAGAGTTGCAAGGCTACTGTTTTTAATTATCTCCTGATGATGCTAACGTAGTTGGCGAAACGGGCGTCGAGAAAAAAAGTGTTTTGTGGTTATTGTTTTATATTCAGGGAAAAACCTCTATAGTTTCGTTTCAAGTGATGTCGAAGACTTTCATGTTTCACAGAAGACAAAAATGCAAGGAATGTGTTTGTGTTTTTCCACGGTGTTTATTAAGAAGAATTTTAATGAAGAAGCTTAATTAAAACACTTTGCGTACCGACGTCAAGTTAACGAGACATACAAAATTATTAATTAATATTTAGTGTCCAGTTTACTTGACTTGCAAAATTTGCCTTAAGTACCTACCAAGTAAAAAAAACTCGGGTCGCAGTGCCAAACCCTGCCGACAATATAGTGTATTTGCTAATACAGGCCATGTGGCTTTAATACGTGAACTTAAGTTTGTTTTTGGACAAAATAAAAAATTTAACCCCTTAATACATCCCTTAAAATAATATTTTTTTCTTAATTGCAATATTATTATCAATGCAACCTCTGTACCACATTAAATACACCCTTTCATAAGTAAATCCGTATCAACAAACCAGTGTTTTCATAAAATTTGAAAATCCGGTCCTGTCGTGCCGATTTTGTTAAAATTTTAGCAACACATTTTAATCTCTACTAAAGGGTTAAATTCCAATTTTGAAACAATTCTGAGATTTTTTTCGGTATTTTTGGGCCCAAAAACTTTTTGGAACCCCTAAATACAACCCTGAAAATGGTCTGATCGGGCCCATTTTAAATAGGCTTCTTGCGGTGATGGGTTCCAATGTGTGTACCAAATTTCGTTTCAATCGATTAAGTCTGTCGAGAGTTATCGTGTACACACATATATATATAAATATATATATATAAATATATATATATGTATATATATAAATATATACATACATATATATATAAACATTTGCAAAAATGGTGCCAAATTGTTCAGGAGGCTATGAAACGTCGAGAAATTTTGGTCCGACCCCTAGGTCCCGCCATCCGACCGACGCCAATAGTGTATGTGCCATATTATGGCAAATACACTAAAAACAAAAAATGCCGTTAATCCCGCAATAAGAAAAATGCTTTATAAACACCTTTAAACAGCAGGAGTGGTCCCAAATTTCAATAGTGTATCATTATCACCAATTACCACCATTCACAAAAAAAATGTTTATTTCGTTTTTTTGCATATGTAGTTAACACAAGGGGGTTTATGTTAAAATGCAACGACTTGTTAACTAGTCAACGTATTTTTTGTTCATTCACTTCTCCAACAGATGTCACTAAATCAATGTTTGGTTTGAATACAGAGACTAGTTAACTAGACGTCGGTATTAACTGTAATTTTCTTGCGTCTAGTTTACAAGTCAGATGTAATAAGAAAAAAGTATGTAAGCACAAACTGGGATTAGGAAGAAATTATGTTTTTTTGTTCCGGTACGCAAAATGTTAATTATATAGTAAAACAACCATCGAAATAAATACCTAAATTTTAATACACTGCAGACACTTCTGGCGATTTTATTAGCACAAAATTTATATTTAAATAACAACGTGTAAATTGAACTGAAATTTTAATAAAAAAAGTCCAATAAACGAATATAGTATTCTGAAACAATTACGTAATGTTCATTAGTCTATTATGTAGCCAATGTATTTTTTGATAAATTGTTAAGCGGGTCATACACGGTCAATCATGATATGTGATTGATTTAATTTCATGTTTGGTTTTTTATTATCACCCAAGATATACTTGACACTAAGGCCCATTGCACACTGATCAAACGAAAACGTTGTCAAACAAAACGTTTTGTTGCATTCAAAAACATTTCGTTGTATTGAACAACAAATTTTTGGACGTCAATGCATATTGATCAAACAAAATGTCTGACCCGCACCGCTGTTTATATACCTGCGTGGCGTAAACTCAGTGGTGTTTCTCTAGCGTTGTCCAGAATGTTCGTGAAGGTACTAGTTGTTCGGTAAGCAGACCCCCGTTTCTCAGAACTATTGTCTGCCGTTCATATACAGGCTGATCCGTAACAATATGTTAGTTCGCGTCACACATTTTTGTCATTCATTTTTTGTAACACATCATTTACTTAACACTTACCTACCCCTTATATATACCGCCGGGAAAGACGTAAGTATTTCTACGTCAAAATGTAGTTATATGATCACAATCTATAAGGTTATTGTCAAACCAGACTTTTTGACAATACGTTCTGCAACCCAACACGAATGAATGATGATTGTTGATGGAAATCGTAAATCGTCAATTGCAGATTGTCAATCACAATGATTGATCGTGTATGTCCCTCTTTAGACTGCCGGCATTCATTTATTTCAACTTGTTTTTTACATGACAGAGTCCGTTAGTATTGATTACGTCATAAAATTATTTTTATCAATTTTATAACTTTGCTTCCACTTAAATATAGCATAATATTTATTACGATTTATATTATCTCACCATTCTTTCAGCGCGCTGACTACTACAATCAACGTGTGACAACTTACTGTCAAATGGCCGTTACAAGTTTCGCAATGGATGTGACTAGTTTAATAAATGAAATTTTGCCAGTTTTTATTTAATTTGTTTTGAGTTTTTTCTAAGACGTATTTGAAAGTGTTAGATTCCATACGTAAATATTCAAAAAACCGGTTTGGGTAAAGTTTTAATTCTTGGTATAAATGATGAAATTCGCCATGTTTAGATCGTTTTCTATTAATAGGGTGGCCATGATAGCTCCTACCCAAATTTGTATTTAAAATATACCACTTTGAACACAAATATAGGACACAAATATAGGAATATTTATACTTAGCGGATCCCGTCCGTTCAGACACGTATCAACACTCGTATTTGAAATGCATGTAAAAATGTTTGTCTTGTCGGAAACGCTACGTTCCCGCGCCGTGTCTGACCGGATAATATAAATCGACCTTAAGGCCGGCCACATACACACCCAATAGTTTCCACGACTAAACAGTTTAGTCGAATATTGTGTACGTGTCGCGATTTCAACTCGACTAAACTGTTCAGTTGTTAGAGGTGCGCATACAAAATCAATCAGTTGTGCCATAATTTCACTATTAAACTAATCGGTCGCCGAACAACTATTTAGTCGAGCGTATGCTAGCTTCAATCCACAGCTGTGCAGGACATAAGCTGCCGAAGATAGTTGCTCGACAGAAAGTCAAAGGACGATCGATGCGGTCTTTTGATTTTTTTGTCGTACTACTACAGTGTCAAATTGTATTTTAAAGACCACCAACAGCTAAGGTTATTTGGGCCTAGCACCAATTCATATTTTCAATTCATTTTTTTTTTTTAATAATAAATTGAAAATCCAATTGACACGTTTTACCAGCTCTCGGGCTAGAACTCGGGAACTGGGGACTTGTAATAGAGGAACCATAGCAACGCCATGTAAACAACAGCGCCGCTACACTCTCGGCTATTCTCAAGCCCTACTACAGTGTCGACAGTATGCGCAGTCCCTTCTGATTCCATAGCCTTTTGACAAACAACTAAACAGTTGAATGATTAAAAATTGATTAAATGAGATATTCTCCTGAGAGTAAATACCTACTTCTTTCAATTATCCACGAGAGGCAGCACTTGTGGTAGGTACAAACATTATATATTCTCCATTAGTACCGTGTCATTTTAGTGGTATAACTTAATTAATTTAATAATAATTTTATAATTAAGTTATAACACTAAAATGACACGACACTAATGGGGAATAAATAATGTTTGTACCTACCACAAGTTCTGCCTCTCGTGGATAATTAAAAGAAGTACTCTCAGGAAAATGGTTCATTGAGTATAATTTAAAATCAAAGTGTATGTGAATATCTCCATCCTACGCGATGGTTGTAAACTATAAATAATTACCTGACAAATATAATTTTTATTAAATTGTTGAAACGGTACGGAACCCTCATGACGTGAGTTTTACTCGCACTTGACCGGTTTTTTTTTTATCTAAAAATGGTAAAACTCGTTTGCGATGAGGCAATTGAAAACGGAACAGCAGTTACATAAAAAGTCATTTCTCAAAGGTATAATAAAGACCGGGTATATTGTATTTCAATATCAGACCTACTTCTTTCCCCCTTTTCTACTAACAAAAATTGAATTTAAATTAACATTTTAACAGCCAATTACCTTGCAAATTAACCCCAGTACTAAATTTCACTTCCAATTATCTTAAGAGAATGCACGGGATTAAAATCTAATATCTGTAACGTGTACGTCAGGGATGACGAACCAATGGCACGCGTACCATAGGTGGCACACGACGGAATATTGTTGGCACGACATTGATTGAATTACACAATCGAAATAATTAAAAATATATTAGATGCAGTCAAAAAAATTTTATTATCATTCAGATAACATAAAAATTGAAATCTATACATACAGTATGTAAACAGGTAAGCTGCACATAGAGAAATTAGCATTGGGAAATAATGAATGGATCAGAGTAAGCCAGGGCTCATAATGTACGTATTTATATAGAGTTGCTATGGTTTTTTTAGTGTTTTTATTTCAGTTTCAATTATTTTTATTTTAATAGCTGTTTAAATGTCAAATAAAGTAAAAATAATTGAAACTAAAATAAAAACACTAAAAAAAACACTAAAATAATCATAGCAACCCTATATAAATACGTACATTATGAGTCATGGCTCACTCTGATCCATTCATTTTTTCCCAATGCTAATTTCCCTATGTGCAATTGTGATTGTAATTGTGTTTTAAAGACCACCAACAGCTAAGGTTATTTGGGCCCAGCACCAATTCATATTTTCAATTCATTATTTTTTTTTTAATAATAAATTGAAATTAAATCCCTATCTGCAGCTTACCTGTTTACATACTGTATAATAAAATTGTAGACGGTTTTTTTTTGTCTGTGTTTGTGCACGCGAATCTCCGCAATGGCTGAACCAATTAGGATGTGTTTTTCAGTGATGTTTGAGATAAGCTTGGGATAACATTTAGTGTTTGTTTCATTTAAATCGGTTGACAAATAAAAGAGATATGTCAATTTTAAAATGTGAGTGTTTCTGTATGTGCCACCGTTAATGTAAATGTCAAAACTGTTAAACATAATAAACTGTTTAGTCCAACTCACTCTTACTCGCCTAAAATAAGGAGTTTAGGTAGGGGTAATGTTTGAGACAAGCTTGGGATAACATTTAGCGTTTGTTTCATTTAAATCGGTTGACAAATAAAAAAGATATGTCAATTTTAAAATTCGACTGTTTATTCATGTGATTCCGTTAATGCAAATGTCAAAACGGTTAAACATAATTAACTGTTTATTTTATTTATGTGACACCGTTAATGCAAACTATTTTCAAGTGATTTTAATTAAGCCATGCGTGGTGACCACTACAAATAATAAATTCATAGCATCCGGGCTAAGCCGGACGGGAAGTCGACGAAAGTTTCATGGCACTCAAAATGCACTATCGAAATCTTTCTTTTTATCTACGTTTGAATAATTTTTTTGTCCGTTAAATTTCTTTCATTGCTTGTTGGCACGTCATGGCCACATTAAACACTTTTTGAAAAAATTGGCACGTATAAAGGTTCGCCATCCCTGGTGTACGTAGATATAACGATACGTTGTGTCTTAAAACTTTGAAACTTCGAAGATATATGCGATGTCTGCAATTAAATTAATTAAAGTTTAGTGCAGTACGATCATAATAGCTTTGTTATTTGTATTAAATAACTATATTTCAGGCACGAAGGTAATAAAGTTTCACTTTAAAATAGGGTGAAATACGTCCCTGATTTTGTCTTGAAGTTATTTGATTAATCTTCTGCTTGTTGGAGGTGAACAGACAAATGGACTTCTTCAACTTGTGTGTTGTGTGGACAAATTTATTATCGTTTAAATTAAATTACATCGAGAAAAAACAGTGTTTTTCTAAGGGAATTACTTTTTTCGATAGCTGCTACTTTAACATACCTAACTACTGTGAATTTTGGGGCTTGAGAATGGCCGAGCGTGTAACAGTGCTGTTGTTTACATGGCGTTGCTATGGTTCCTCTAATACAAGTCCCCAGTTCCCGGGTTCTAGCCCGAGAGCTGGTAAAAGTGTTAACTGGATTTTCAATTTATTATTAAAAAAAAATAATGAATTGAAATTAATATGAATTGGTCCTAGGACCAAATAACCGTAGCTGTTGGTGGTCTTTAAAATACAATAATAATGACCGGAGATGTCGACGCGTCTATAGTCTACAATAAAAATAAAATAAAAAAGTTAGACTATAAAATTAAATTATGGCGTTTTATTGTTACTAGTGGGTCATGTGTCAAAATGAATTTGTAAAATGTGTTATACCATCTTCAAAATACCTATAATTTTCATAACTTTATAAATAACTTTAATAAAAAATCAAAAAAGGTATATTTTTGCTTTCATCTGATCTTTTTTCCAATATTCTAGAATCTAGAAGAACTAAAAAAGTTCCGACAGTGGTCATTTGATTTTTTCTTAGATATAGCTCAAAAAATCATGGCAGCCTACTGTCTGAGATATTTATTATTTTCACCTCTAATTGTTATGTGAATAATATGGTGTGGATATAAGGGGTTTTAAATCGATTGATTTTATCATATACCAATTAAAAATTCTAGCTAAAAGATCTAATTTAAATTAAAAACAAAAATCTATTTTAAAATTTAAAGTACAAATTATTATGTTAGGCCATCAGGAAGCAGCAGATTCCCATTAAGAATCGAGGAGGAGATATCGAGAACTTTTTCGATTGGGAATAATTCCGTTTCGAAAAATTCATGCATTAAATCGAGTCTAGAAGTTAATATAATATAAAGTATGTATGTCGCATTATAAGATAAGCACATGATAATAAAAGCTGTAGTTAGTTAGTTAACGTGAATTATCTCCGTTTAGGGAACAAAGCGGCAGCCACCGCCGGAAACTACAATAATATCAACTGAGAGAGGAGTACAGTTTCCCAAACTGTCGTATAGTATCTCGAGGAATACTCTTAGAAATGCGTCAGGGCCGTACTAGATTTATTTGATACTATAGCGGTACATGTACGGCTTCGCCCGGGTGGTATGAAATTATGATTTAATAGCGGTCGCCCGTGGCTCCCTCACGTATATTTAGATTTTTTTATGCCCAGTAATATAAAATCCTGTATATATTGTTAATCTATTTATACGCTGTAAAAAATGGATGTAAAAATACTTTGAAAGTTAAGATAGAATTCGCTCGATTTTCTAAGTGATTCATTCTTATTTATTTTTACGCAAAAAACTTCATAAAAACTTGAACTTTTACTGTAAACTTAAACAAATTTGTGAATTTTACATAAAGTAAATTAAAATTACATAATTTGTGTAATATTCCAATAAAGTGTGTAAAAATTACAAAATAAAATGTATAGTTACATATATAAAATGAATGAATACAAAACAAATTAATGTAAAATTAATAACTACGCATGCGCAATGTGTTTTTATGGAATCTACGCGATGTGCAGGCGATACCTGTTTGTGACGCCATTGTCTCTTTGTGTGCCTATTACCAGATTAATCGCTGACTACAAATGGACATTCGATAATCTGTGTAATCGGCATTCTCATTTCTTACAGTGTACCCCCCGCGCGAGAGTTAGTCAGACAGACCATGCCATGTCTTAGGGGTTGATTTCCGAAAAATACTTTCTTAATGCACCTCTACACCCTGTAAAGAACATAACTTCCAAATTTCATGTTTCTATCTTCAGTGGCTTAGGGGTAGAATTTCGAAAAATTCCCTCTTATTGGGAGCTTACGTCACAAAAGGAACCTACTGTATAAATTTCAAGTTTATAATAATAAATAATAATAATAATAAATTTTATTAATTCATAAAAACTGAAAAATACAGATATGAACAGTCAAAAATATATAGCTTCAACAGTTTGGTCTGGGCGTTGATTAGTAAAAAACATTACACCTCAGTTTTACCCCCTTAAGGGTCGATTAACAATAAAAAATTGTAACCTAGATCACGCCCAACAACCTCCTATTCACAACAACAAGTTTCGAGGTTCGAGTCATATAGCTTTGAGAGTATGAAATATTTGATTTTTGATGTGAAACATCTTATGTCGGGCAGCAGTGAACAGCCGCGTGAGGGGAAATATGCAACGAAATGTTTGGTCCGCTCCTTCGCTGCTGTTCTCCCCACCACTGCGACACTGGCTAGGCGTGCACTGTAGCACACGCGGTGTTACAGAGCTGTATATACGTCAGCATAACAATTAGTTGTGCGTATAAATATGACACGAGGCGAGGCTCTGTCTTAAACTTACAGTCACATGTAATATATGTTTTTTTAATTTACTGTTTACGTTATAATAGTGAAAATGAGATACCACCGAGTTCAATAACGTTTTCTTTTATGTTTCACATCTGTCGGGGGTCCCGAGACCCACACCCTTTTTTTTTATTTATAATTGAAAATATTAAATTGAAAAACAATAAATTACTGTTGAATTTACATTAAATTAACATTGCACTTTACTTTCCCATACTAGTTTGGGAAAGGCACGTTCCCACACACCTGCCTAAGTGATCCATTGCAGACCGGTATACATGCATGTAAAGCAACTATTTTATAGTGGGTATGGCAAAGATACATTATTATATGATATTTCTAGAATATTATGTGGTAATACCATTTATAGCATTGATATATCTAGGTGTTTATTAATATATCCTATTAAAAAGGGTGTTCGAAATAATTTTCACTTTCACTGGGCTCTCGCTGGTACGAGGATTCACTTCATATTATAGCTATTGAATTAGCATATATGAATTGACACTCGCATGTAGTGAAAATCTATTGATTCTGAAGCATATAAGGAGAATATTAATTTAGCAATCTTGTCACGGTTGAGTATTGTAAGCTCATTCCGCCGCGAAAGTGGAAAGGTTCATGTTAGAATCCTGACTGTGACCACTGGTTGGTAAAATGATTTTTTCCAATATGTTTCGAAACAATTATATAATTGGCTGCTCTCCAACGAAAAAAAAAAATTTTTTTCAATTGCATTTCAGCCGTATATAAAACTATTATTTATATTATTACTAGCGGCCCGGTCCGGCTTCGCCCGAACTGCTCTTTCGCTCCCGGGTGGTACATTACTCACTCGCTTCGCTCGTTCGCTTGAATATTGTAATTACATTACTCACTCGCTTCGCTCGTTCGCTTGAATATTATAATTAAATTACTCACTCGCTTCGCTCGTTCGCTCTCGGGTGGTGTGATTTATATACAAAATCTTTGTTTTATATATACAGAATAATAATCTTTGTTTTATATACTTATACAGAATAATACATTACGCACTCGCTTCGCTCGTTCACTCCCGGGTGAATTTTTCAAATGTTTTAATAGTTATTCTGTTAGCCAGGGCGGAGATAAATTCAAAAAATCAAAGAACATGAAAATCGGTCCAGCCGTTCTCGAGTTATAAACGATGCCACTAACTAACGAACACGACTTTCTTTTATATATATAGATATGATGATTGTTATTTATAGATCCTTTAAAAATTTCAAAGGTTCGCAGATGCTGGCCTGTTAAATTTTGCGAAGGAGCTAGTTAGGTCGCGACTGGACCATTCAGTAAATTACGGCCTTGTTAAAGCTATTATTTGTAGCAGAGCCTTTGTGTTCTCTAATGTAGGTAACCTCTAGTTAGTGACCTATGTCCCCCGTCGAATAAGGAACGTTCTCTTATTTAAATGCTAAGTTAAAATTGCTCCAAGGTAAACACTGGCCACGATTAGAACAAACAAAGATGGCCACAAACCGAACAAACAGACAGCGACGGTCACAAATTGTATTCCGGACGACCATTTTATTCAATGATAACAAAAAGCCTGTCAATTACGCACTTGTCAATTTATAATAAATGCTTCTTCGTCACGTCCCATCAATTCGAGATACACTGGCAATAGGGTCGTCCCAACATTGACAATATAGGGTCGTCCTACGTATAAAAAATTCACAGATTTCGCAATCCTTGCAACCATCAAGGACATTGGAAATGATAACAGCATATATGAAACATAATTAACTGTTTATTATACACACAATATTTATCAATGCACTGTTTAGTTTTGTCAGGAATAACCCTATTATTCTTCTGTTATATCCGCGTTCACTTTTGCTTGATTACTTAACTTTTAAATGGATTTTTCTACAGTATTTATTAACATTTGCTCAAAAATAACACCGCAGATCGTCGCAAATACCTCTCAATTAACTAGATATGATATAAAACACATTTCGAAAAAATTGCACTTGTTCAATTTTGCATGATTGCTCCTCACTTGATCGCGACTCCGTTGTCTTTTGGCCTTGAACGAAAACTCGTAACTCTGCCTCCATATACGAACATAAACATTTCCAATGTTAAAACTGATAATTTTGAACAGTGCATTTTAGGACTCGTTCAGACATGGCGTTGAACAATACATACTTTTGTGAATTTTTGAAGTGAAAACTTCCTTAGGCGCGCTTTGCCTGGGCTGTTGACAACACTGATGTGAAGCGCACCCGACGGTGACAATTGGGGTTACTCGGATTAAACACGAACACGTACTTGCAATCTGTTAGCACACTTATGAACTACGCACTATTACCAGCATATTGCAAATACGTGTTCGTGTTTGAGCCGAGTAGCCCCGATTGTCACCGTCGGGTGCGTTTCATATCACTGTCGTTAACAGCCCAGGCAAAGCGCGCCTAAGGAAGTTTTCAATTCAAAAAGTTGAATTATTTAGTTACTCATTATCTTGGATTGTAGATTATAGACGCTCGCCAAATGATTTCATGTTTACCACAAATGTTTTATTGGACTACTGTTATAAATGACCCATTTTCCTGAGAATAGTTTTTTCAATTATCCACGAGAGGCAGCACTTGTGGTAGGTACAAACATTATTTATTCCCCATTTATGTCGCGTCATTTTAGTGGTATAATTTAACTATTAAATTAATTAAATAATTATGTTATACCACTAAAATGACACGACACTAACGGGGAATAAATAATGTTTGTCCCTACCACAAGTGCTGCCTCTCGTGGATAATTGAAAGAAGTACTCTCAGGAAAATAGCTCATTAACTAACATTGAGGACAGCAATTAAAATATTTTCTTTAAACTGCACTTTGGCGAGAAGTTCTTTTAAAAACTTTTATTCATCTGATAAGGTAATTAGGATGAAATAAAACAGTTCTTATTTTATTTCACACGATTCGTTGAACAACTTACGAAAGTTTTCTTCTTTCAACTTTTTACTAACTGAAAAGATAAGATATATATTTGTTGCTTTTTTATGCATGAATTTGCATCCTTTAAACATAACATCAAAGAGATTTTAGATAAAATAGATACTTCAAACGTAGCAACGAGATTATGTATTTTTCTTTCCTGATATCCATAAAATTTAAATAAATCTTTGAAGATTCTTTAAAACACTGATGGTGTTACTTGAAGGTAACAATCAACACCGGCTATTTGTCGGTCTGTCTGTCCGTCAAGACCCTTTTTAACCGACTTCAAAAAAGGAGGTAGTTCTCTTAATTGTAATTGTTAATTGTATTTTAAAGACCACCAACAGCTAAGGTTATTTAGGCCTAGCATCAATTCATATTTTCAATTCATTATAGATTTTTTTAATAATAAATTGAAAATCCAATTGACACTTTTACCAGCTCTCGGGCTAGAACTCGGGAACTGGGGACTTGTAATAGAGGAACCATAGCAACGCCATGTAAACAACAGCGCCGCTACACTCTCGGCTATTCTCAAGCCCGAGGTGGTTCTCAATTCGATTGTATTTTTTTTATGTTTGTTACAGAAATCCGTCATTTATAAACCGATTTGGAAAATTCTTTTTTTATTGGATAGGGTATACTTCGAAGTTGGTCCCATATAAATTTTACTTAAATCGGTTCAGTAGTTCGGCTGATTTTATTAAAAGTGAGTAACGGCGTGTGATTCCTTAAGGTAAATGTCACTTTTTGACACATCACACAGCGAAAGAAGTAAGTTAAAGTTCGCAGAAGCGAATTTACTGGCAAGCGACTAAACTGCGTATTGTAAAGCCGCTAAACAGTAAAAAATAAAAAATTCTTTAACAAAAAAAAAACCTTAAAAAAGCTGCTAAAAAGAGTAAACTATTGAAATTTTGAGATCTGCGCCAATTTAATAAAATATGAAGTCGATTAAAAAGTATAGTATAGTGATTAATATCTTTTTTTAACCGACTTCATATTTTATTAAATTGGCGCAGATCTTAAAATTTCACTATTTTCCTCTTTTTAGTGGCTTTTTTAAGGAGGTTTTTTTTTTGTTAAAAGGTTTTTTTTTCAGGAACGGCTAGAGATATTAATTGGTAAATGATAAAATCAATCGATTTAAAACCCTTTATATCCACACCATATTATTCACATAACAATTAGAGGTGAAAATAATAAATATCTCAGACAGCTATGCTGCCATGATTTTTGAGCTATATCTAAGAAAAAATCAAATGACCACTGTCGGGATTCGAACCCGAAACCCCCAGTTTCCGGCTAGGTGAGTTACCGATTTCTCCACAGTGCCCGAGAGCGGATATCAAGTTGAAATTCAGATCAAATATACTAAGGTCTACAACTTCATAATCCCAGTTTTTTTACCAAAACAATACATCCAATCACATGGGGATGCGGAAAGTAAGCAGTGATTAGAACACCCAAACCCTTGGGCCCTTGGGGCCCCTGCACCGAACTGAACTACCCTACAATAGCTACGTGACCGCAGCCTACAGCTGTCATGACTATCATCAATATTATCAAAGATGAAATGCCACGTACCCGACTTTTCGTCAATAAAAAAGGGAAAAGTTAATAAAATAAATCTATTGAAAAGTTGAAACGGGTTCAAACCGAACATATGGGAGTTTAAAGCGATTCAATATTCCGGAAAAGCACATCGTTATCTCTGATTTTATCCCGTTCGTGCATAAAAATAAGGGAAGATGTGTTCATATATACCTGGAACACTATACTGTGTCAGCGTGTAGCCGCATCCTGATTCCTGCAGGACCTCATTATCCTGTCTACAATACAGTACTACCAACTGCCACAGACAGGTACCTATATAATGTAGTGGAGCTATTCGAAACCGAAAATATGTCAAGGAGAAAATAAACCTTAGGAATATTGTAACAAAACTGTTTTCTTACGTGGGTGGAATAAATTATTTATTTACAATAATTAAAAATGTAACAAAAATAGATAACAATAAAATGTAACAATTATATTTCAATTCTAACAGTCAACACTGTTTATATAATTATAACACGAACAGTAATTCTTAAACGAACTGAAGCACTTTTTTCTCACTGAACAATTTATATGCTGTATTTATTTCAAATCGACACTGTCACACGACTCTCCTTGTTCTTTCCGGTGACTGCTCCTGCTTATATAGAGCTAGCAGCTTGACCCCCCCACGCTCGCGCGCTTTCCAGAACATTCTGGTGATTACCTGTGTCTTCGATATCATGCCACGCCTCACCATTGTTATTTGTTCTCGATGATTCTATTGTCGCCAGCGGCGTATCTTCTGGGGTTTTGCTACAATATGATCAAAGTATCGCAACTTATAAACTTGAGGACAGTGTGGTGTAACGATTAGCGTAGCGGTCTTTGGATCACACTGTCGTGGGTTCGAATCCTACATCCGCTCATGGATGTTTTGTGATGTAATTTAGTTTTAAGTGAGTTGTTATTTAATGTAATTAAGACGCTATAATGACCTAAGTTGTAGATGCGTCTATAATCTACAATAAATAAATAAATATAAAAAACTTTTTAACAAAAAAAAAAACCTCCTTTAAAAAGTCACTAAAGAGAGAAAAATAATAAAATTTTGACGTCGGCGCCAATTTAATAAAATATAAAGTCGGTTAAATAGTATAGGTAGATATTTATTAAATTGGCACATTTTAACTGTGTTCATATTTTTTTAAATTGGCGCCGACCTCAAAATGTTATTATTTTCCACTTTTTAGTGAGCCAAAAATTTTATTATTTTCTTCTTTTTAGTGAGCCAAAAATTTTATTATTTTCCTCTTTTTAATGAGCCAAAAATTTTATTATTTTCCTCTTTTTAGTGAAAGATTTTGTACACCAAAAAGTAAAAAATAAAAAACTTTTAAACAAAAAAAAGACCTTCAAAAAAAAACTTTTTAACAAAAAAAAAACCTCTTTCAAAAAGGCACTAAAAAGAGGAAAATAATGAAATTTTGAGGTATGTGCCAATTAAAATATGAAGTTGGTTAAAAAGAAGATATTAATCACTATACTATACTTTTTATCCGACTTCATATTTTAATTGGCACAGACCTCAAAATTTCATTATTTTCCTCTTTTTAGTGCCTTTTGAAGGAGGTTTTTTTTTTGTTAAAAAGTTTTTTATTTTTACTTTTTAGTGTCAAAAAGTAACATTTATACCTTCAAGAATCACACGCCGTTACTTACTTTTATTAAAATCAGCCGAACTACTGAACCGATTTTGATGAAATTTCTATGGAACCAATCTGAAAGTATATCCTTTCAAATAAAAAAAAATTTTCAAAATCGCTTCATAAACGACGAAGTTATCCGCGAACATACATAAAACATAAAAAATATATACGGTCGAACTGAGAAACCTCCTTTTTTTAAGTCGGTTAAAAAAGAAAGATGCAGCGCTACGTCAAAACTTGTTGGTATACAAAAACTTTTTGCTTTGATTCCATTACGAAATCGTAAATCTGTGACATTTTCACAAAGCGAAAAAGTGTTGAACAAACTAAATAAATAAAAAAAAAAAACATTTTCAAACATTTTCACTACACTACACGGCAGACACGATTGTGTAAGGTAAAGTGGGAAATACAATTTCCATACGTACACATAACATATTTTACAGGTCATACAAAACAACTTTGCACAATGAAACGTGTCGGAAAAAAAGATTAGATAACAATTTTACCCGATTATTTTTCATACTGAAAGCTTTTTTTGTACTTTTTGTGTAAAACGCAGCCGAGTTTTTTGTTCTTTTAACATTCTTTTTATTTTACACTTTTTAGTTTTTTGTAACTTTATTTTTTGGTTTTGCTAGAAGCTTCTTGGGCTTGAGAATAGCCGAGAGTGTAGCGGCGCTGTTGTTTACATGGCGTTGCTATGGTTCCTCTATTACAAGTCCCCAGTTCTCGGGTTCTAGCCCGAGAGCTGGTAAAAGTGTCAATTGGATTTTCAATTTAATATAAAAAAAAAAAAAATATTGAATTGAAAATATGAATTGGTGCTAGGCCCAAATAACCTTAGCTGTTGGTGGTCTTTAAAACACAATTAGAAGCTTCTTTTGTTTGTTTGTACATATAGTCCAAGCGGCAGGTAATAAATGAAGGGCGTTACCTGGAAAGTATTCTGAAGTTAATGATATTTTGGTATGTTGTTTGTGGGTACTCTGTGGGGTAGAATCTGAGTTTTCGACCTCGAGGACCCTGTGCTAACGTGGGGGGAGCCTAAAAACCACGAAATATTACCACCTTTTTTGCTTTTTTCGAAATATCTCTGCAGAAACGGTCGACTTAGCAATTCTTTCATTATATAATGTTTTAAAGAGGATTACGTTTCCTACAATTTTCATTCCCACAACTTTTCTGTGGTACTAATGGTAAGTGCGCTGCAGCTTCTTGAAAATCACCCGCTCGGCTTTTTGCAACCTTGGTAACCAATGTGTTACATGTGTATTTTCAATTTAAAGTTCGATGAAGAACAAAATAAATAAAACTATTGAAAAGAACATTACATTTTAACCATTGGTTACCAAGGTTACAAAAAGCGGAGCGGGTGATTTTCAAGAAGCTGCGGCGCGTTTACCATTAGTACCACAGAAAAGTTGTGGGAATGAAAATTGTAGGAAATATAATCCTCTTTAAAACATTACATAATGAAAGAATTGCTTAAGTCGACCGTTTCTGAGAGATTTCGAAAAAAGTAAAAAAGGTGGAAAAATGTCGTGGTTTTTCGGGTCCCCCCACGTTAGCACAGATTCTACTCCACAGAGTACCCACAAACAACATACCAAAATATCATTAACTTCGGAATACTTTCCAGGTAAAAAGTACCTGACTGCTGGACTACATAATAAATAAGTAATAAGTAATTGCAAATAAATGTTTCAAAAAAGAATAACCTTCCATATCTCCGAAACCGTTACTTTGCGAACCCATATTTACTAAGACTTTTTTGTTTATTTTGGTCCATATTATTACCCCTTTAAATATGTTACACTCTTTTTTTAACAGCCTGTATAGATTTGTGCGACAAGACCAATAAATTCAACTGTATTTGAGTGCAGTTGAACGACAACAAGGAAAATGCGGTTAAAGTGGTTAGTGTGACATCAGACCCTCTACAAAATTAATCTACTGTTGTACCTTGTTTGCACTGCCTGCAAATATATTACCTACATAGTTCTGGATATAGTGCAGGAGATCTGACTTTATTAAAATTTCAATAGTTCATTATATTTTTCGATATATCTATGCGTTTTGCTGCATATTTCCCATGAATAAAACTCTAATTAAAAAGGAGCAAATAAATAAATCGGAATTGATATTTTGCAATTCTGTACTTGTCTGTTAAGAGTATTCTATACCGGAAGTTACCCCTTGCACTCTTCATCTCAAATCCTTTTCCCTCGCCTAAAAACGGTTACCGCTCTCCCTACGCTTTTTTAAAGCTATAAAGGGTTCGGGTAAACGCCAAATGAAGGACCGAGAAGCGAGAACCACACTACAGATTCTACAGGCGAAAAATTGAAAAAAAAAATTCGACTGATTACCAGTCCTATACTTCCCACCTAGTAAATATTTGCAAAAAATAAACACTCTTTTTTATTCTTTGAAAAAAAGCATGGCCCTCTTTTTTGTTTGGTGCTCTACTGATGGCTAGTAATATAGCAAAAATCATGGTTACCTTGATTTATGTACAATTTTCTTTTTTTTGTAAAATATTTTTTTCTCGAAAACTATACATTTTAGAGAAAAAAAATATTTACATTTTTTTCATATTATAACATCTAGAATTCATTTATATTTTTTTTACCTATGTTAATACGTGACATTGAGAACGTTTTTTTAATATTTCAGAATCCACTGAACCGATTTGATTCAAAATCTAATCAGATCTCGAAATATTTTTTTCGGACTAAATCCATTACTTCCCTACCATAGTAGAGGTGGGAAGTAAAAATATTCCTGCAAAAACTTAGACCTTTTTAAAAATTACGTGATCTTTCACCACGCCTGTAATTTCATTTGGCGTTTACCCGAACCTTCTAGCCTATAATAACACAAAACACTATACATTTACGTAAGCCATGTTTCCATCGACTTAAAATTAATGTTAAATAACGACGATTTGGCGATGGAAACACTTAAGTAAATTTCCACTAACTTCAAGTTATCCCCAGGTTTAAAAGCTTAAACAGTGATGGAAATTTGGCTTTATAATTTTATAGATTTATTACTTAAGGTACGTGCAGTATGGAGCTGGGATTCTAGATGGTAGCGATCATAGCTGGGCTTGCTTAAATGAATGCATTGTTATATATGCGACTGCGAGCGTACACAACGAAGCAGTGAGTGTAGCAGGTATAAGCGCTGTTACAAGAGCTGCTAGATACAAGAATGTATCCCACCATTCTTTCAGCGCGCTGACTACTACAATCAACATGTGACAACTTTCAAATGGCCGTTTCAAGTTTCGCAATGAATGTGACTAGTTTAATAAGTGAAATTTTGCCAGTTTTTATTTAATTTGTTTTGAGTTTTTTCTAAGACGTATTTAAAAGTGTTAGATTCCATATTCAAAAACCTGGTTTGGATAAAATTTTAATTCTTGGTATAAAGGATGAAATTCGCCATGTTTAAATCGTTTTCTATTAATAGGGTGGACATGATAGCTCCTACCCAAATTTGTATTTAAAATATACCACTTTGTAGCAGAAGAACACAAATATTCGTCTTCGCTATCTGACATTTCAAACGCGATTTAAGCTTGTATCAAAGCTTCGTTGTGCAAACCTATAAGCGCTTATAATTTCAGCCACCATCTACCATACATGCTACCATCTAGAATCCCAGCTGCGTACTGCACTTACCTTTAGAGATTAGTGTCACAAAATCACATCATTAATTTCATTTTTGACTTTTTGCCTGCCATCTAGAAAAAACGAATTCCATTTTTTCTCTTTTAGTTCCTATATGGCAGTCTTTTAATAACTTCCTCAAATATTAATTTGCTTTTTCCTTACTTCCACGTTTATATATTTCGCTAAGTTAATTTTACTCGTAATATTAAAAATTTAAAAGATGACATGAAAAAAAAGCGACCAAGTGCGTGTCGGACCACGCACAGTAAAGGGTTCCGTAGTCGGGTATCCGCCATGTCATGGATTTTTAATGATTTTTGATTTTTCTCGTAATTGTTACCTTAAACACTATCTATGTTCCAAATTTCAATGCTCGATTGGAAGTATACCCTAGGTTTTATTTCGTTTCAGAATCCGCCATGTTGAATTTTCATTGATTTTTGATTTTTCTTGTAATTATCACCTTAAACACTATCTATGTTCCAAATTTCAATGCTCGATTGGAAGTATACCCTAGGTTTTATTTCGTTTCAGAATCCGCCATGTTGAATTTTCATTGATTTTTGATTTTTCTTGTAATTATCACCTTAAACACTATCTATGTTCCAAATTTCAATGCTCGATTGGAAGTATACCCTAGGTTTTATTTCGTTTCAGAATCCGCCATGTTGAATTTTCATTGATTTTTGATTTTTCTTGTAATTATCACCTTAAACACTATCTATGTTCCAAATTTCAATGCTCGATTGGAAGTATACCCTAGGTTTTATTTCGTTTCAGAATCCGCCATGTTGAATTTTCATTGATTTTTGATTTTTCTTGTAATTATCACCTTAAACACTATCTATGTTTCAAATTTCAAACCTCTAGCTCGATTGGAAGTACCCTAGATTTATGATGATCTATCAGTCAGTCAGTATTTATGATGATCTATTCCTCAGAAGTGCCACCCCTAATTTTTAACTTCCCATTGGAAGTTAGTGTAATGGATCCGAAAATCGAAATCAAAATGTGTAACAAATTTTTATGTTTCAAGGTCACTACACTATTTTTAGAAAGATGTCTGTGTGTGTATGTGTGTGTGTGTGTGTGTGTACGTATGTACGTACGTACGTACGTATGTGTCCATTTCTTTCTAAGACGAAATCGCGAGAATGAAAAATGATATCGACTACGTTAGGGTGCCAATCGACGCGTATTAACGTAAATATGATCTGAAAGAAATTTTTTCAAAATCGGTTCAACCGGTCTTTTTTCTTAACCAAATAGACTCCAAAAAAAGTAGATTTTACACAACATCTCGCGAATAAAAAATTATATCGACTTCGTAAGGGTGTCAATCGAGGCGTGTTAACGTCATTTTGATCTGACATAAATTTTATAAAAATCGGTTCAGCCGTTTTTTTTTTTTTTTTTTTAATTTTTGATGTTTTAATGATTAAAATGATTACTTTTCTGTGTATTATCTAATTTAATTATTATTATTAAATATTTTTCAAACTGGAAGTTCGTCGTGTGGACCTCAAGGGTCGCACTTTAGTCCTACTAAACGACCCACCTCACGGCATGTTCAATTTAATTATTAGGAAGAACGTTGGGTCGTTCCCGATAGAGCGTCTCCGTTCTTTTGGCGCCCAGGACACGTGCTATATGATACGTCTCTGGAAGCAGTAAGGTTTAAATTGGAGTACCTAATAATAACAAATTCATGGCCTGCTTCATCCGTTCAGGTCATAAAATCTAAAGCAGGCTAGTCTGTGCTAACGTTTCGGCTTAAGGACGCCATTTAATAGTTT
The DNA here is from genome assembly GCA_039654895.1 of Mongoloraphidia duomilia. Taxonomy (NCBI): domain Eukaryota; kingdom Metazoa; phylum Arthropoda; class Insecta; order Raphidioptera; family Raphidiidae; genus Mongoloraphidia; species Mongoloraphidia duomilia. The sequence goes on along the minus strand of CM077527.1, from coordinate 6,689,140 downwards.
ATTTATGATCTAATTCCGTGATTAATACACTCTGGGGAGAGTCTAGAGATCAGGCGTCGGAAACCAAACTTCACATAGGTGAGCTACTTTTAAGGTTACAGTTCACCAGCAACTGTTAAATATGCTCCCTTAAGGTACGTGCAGTATGGAGCTGGGATTCTAGATGGTAGCGTAGATCACAGCAGGGCTTGATTAAATTAATGCATTGTTATACAGTGTGTCCACAGACTCATCCTCAACATGGGGATCTCCGTTGTTATGGGAGATAGAGATTTGGTTAAATGAGACAAAATGTGCAGAATCTCCGGTACTACTACCCTGCGTAGTCAAACTTTCCATATTTTGCTTGGTTCGCGCCCGACAGTTGAAAAACGAGATTTACCCATTTTCGTTTTTTGTTTATAACGCGCTTATTAAGTAAGTTAGAAAAAAAATATTTTCACTTTCTTAAGGCCCTTTTTTATGAAGATTTCAAATATCTTTTCATATTTTTATTTACTTTTATAGTTTTAGAGATACGTGTATTAACTTTGTTTTTTTAAATACACGTCAAAGATGGCCATGACACCATTCGAAAGAGATTTTTTTTCTCTTTAATTTGATATGAGGGTTGATGGATTTATTTTCAAAAATAACATAGTTATACGTAAAACACTGATTTTTAATAGTAGGCTATGCTAAATTAATTGATAAAACAACAGAAGGCTTAGCAAACAGTTGAAATTCGCGTTGGCTTAGTAAACGGCTGTTTTGTTTTAGCTGTCAAAGTGTAGTTTGTTGCTATTTGTCAGTTTACTAAGTGATTTATTAAATTTACTTTTGTTATCATGAAACCAATTTTGTAACAATGAAAAATAAGCGATTTTCAACAATTGATCGTAAAGTAGTTTTGTCTTCTTCACTTATTCGCGTTGACTTAGTAAACGGCTTTTTAAATGATCCATAGTTTATTAAATTTAGTCGTAAGTTTCTGTAAATAGACGAATAGGGTTGTCTTCGTTCTGGATACTGATCGAAGTACATTTCTGCAGCTCTGGTCGAATTTTTGTAACATAGAATGTAACAAGATACATATCAAATTTTTCATTTTTACAAAATGATTCCATGATAACAAAAGAAATTTAATAAATCACTTAGTAAACTGACATATTAGCAACAAACTACACTTTAACAGCTAAAACAAAACAGCCGTTTACTAAGCCAACGCGATTTTCAACTGTTTGCTAAGCCTTCTGTTGTTTTATCAATTAATTTAGCATAGCCTACTATTAAAAATCAGTGTTTTACGTATAACTCTGTTATTTTTGAAAATAAATCCATCAACCCTCATATCAAATTAAAGAGAAAAAAAATCTCTTTCGAATGGTGTCATGGCCATCTTTGACGTGTATTTAAAAAAACAAAGTTAATACACGTATCTCTAAAACTACAAAAGTAAATAAAAATATGAAAAGAGATTTGAAAACTTCATAAAAAAGGGCCTTAAGAAAGTGAAAATATTTTTTTTCTAACTTACTTAATAAGCGCGTTATAAACAAAAAACGAAAATGGGTAAATCTCGTTTTTCAACTGTCGGTCGCGAACCAAGCAAAATATGGAAAGTTTGACTACGCAGGGTAGTAGTACTGGAGATTCTGCACATTTTGTCTCATTTAACCAAATCTCTATCTCCCATAACAACGGAGATCCCCATGTTGAGGATGAGTCTGTGGACACACTGTATATGCGAGCGTACACAACGAAGCAGTGAGTGTAGCAGGTATAAGCGCTGTTACAAGAGCTGGTAGGTTCAAGAATGTATCTTATCATTCTTTCAGCGCGCTGACTACTACAATCAACGTGTGACAACTGTCAAATGGCCGTTACAAGTTTCGCAATGGATGTAACTAGTTTAATAAGTGAAATTTTGTCAGTTTTTATTTAATTTGTTTTGAGTTTTTTCTAAGACGTATTTAAAAATGTTAAGTTTCATACGTAAATATTAAAAAAAACCGGTTTGGGTAAAATTTTAATTCTTGGTATAAATGATGAAATTCGCCATGTTCAGATCGTTTTCTATTAATAGGGTGGACATGATAGCTCCTACCCAAATTTGTATTTAAAATATACCACTTTGTAGCAGAAGAACACAAATATTCGTCTTCGCTATCTGACGTTTCAAACGCGATTTAAGCTTGTATCAAAGCTTCGTTGTGCAAACCTATAAGCGCTTATAATTTCAGCCACCATCTACCATACATGCTACCATCTAGAATCTCAGCTGCGTACTGCACGTACCTTTATTCACCCGCATAGCTCTATCTTACGAGCATATGAATGTGTGTGTGCATACAAAATACTGAAAAACAGTTTCGAAAATCTCTCATTTCTGTGAAAAACCTTATTTAATCTTTGATGATAATGCTTTCAAAATAAACTAGAAATATGTATCATTCTTCCCATATGACTTTGTGCCAGATATTTATATAATATTTGTTCTAAATAAATGATTTAAATCAGGTAAAAATGATAAAAATAGCACAAGTTAATTTATGTACCTAGTACAGAAAAAAATAAATTTCCAAAAAATTCTTGAACAAGCGCCATTTCTCATTATTTTTAACACACATTTGTGAAGAAAAAACTTTCAAATGTCAATTAGATTTCCCGTAATTCGAAATCTCATGTCGTGCTGTAAAGAAATATTGAAAATATATCACGTTTTTTGATACAATTTTTAGTACAAAAATATTTTTTTTAGTTTTTGAGCAACAAGCGCCATGTTTATTTTATTTATTGTAGATTATAGTCGCGTTGACATCTCTGGTCATTAGCGTCATTCAACTACACTAAATAACAACTTTCTTAAAAACTAAATAACATCACAAAACATCCATGTTCGCAGGTGGGATTCGAACCCACGACAGTCTAGTCTAGAGGCTGGTACCAAGTACGCTATCCACTAGGCTACACTGCCCTCAACAAGCGCCATGACGTAACTTCTTCAGCAACTCAATGCTGAAGAAGTTGCAATAAAACGTCCTATCCAATCTAATTATAGATTCTTATTTTTGTTGTCCAATTTCCTGTGACGTCTTATATAATAAATTTAATATTGAGTTGATGCGAACCTGCAATCTTATACACCGTACACTAATAATATAAAATAACATTTGTAGTTTTCTATTGAGTAGGTCGACTAAAATTACACTCAAAGCTAATTTATTGTAAAACGTTTTATAAAAATAGAGCTGTATAGCTCTATATATAGCCATATATTATTATATCTAGTATAAAGAGATTACGGAGCTATTATTACAAATACACTGATACAGGCTGCTTCAGAATAATATTATTATTCGCCTATTTAGACTGCTTTTTACAAGCTTTTATTTAACTTGCAATGCATGTTAGTTTGTGTGTTTGTTTGTTTAGGTCAAATCTTGCAAGTCAATTTTGAACGACTTCCACGTATCCGATCGATTTAAAATTTTGTACACATATGTATTCCCGATGACAATACATGAATAAATCATTTTTAGAATTAAATTCAACCCCTAAGAGGTTCAAACGAGGGCGTAGGGTTTTTTTTTTGACTAATCAACGCGCAGGCCAAATCGCTGAAGCTACTTGTAATTTGGACAGTTGATTCCTTTTCTGACGTAAGCATTCCCTAAGAAAGGATTTTTCGAAATTCAAACCCTACGGGTGTCAAAGGGGGGTAAAATTTTGAAAGACTAAAATGAACAAAATAAAATATTAGTAAAAAAAAACTTTTTAGAGACAAGCTTTTATTGAAATGTACTAAAAAGGAAAAAATAATATTTAATAATTTTGGTTCATAATTATTATAAAAGCGGGGGTTGCGACTAATAAACTATATCATAGAGATTACAACTCCCACTTTTATAATAATTATGAACCAAATTTATTAAATATTACTTTTTTCTTTTTAGTACATTTCAATAAAAGCTTGTCTCTAAAAAGTTCTTTTTTACTAATATTTTATTAAACTATTCGATAACCCGTTCTGAAATTTTGTGTTGGTACTTATTTCAGATATATTAAGAAGTAAGTTTACAAAATTTTATTAATTTCTCTGTGATTAGAGATAGCTGCCACCCTTAAGTACTTTAATTTTTGAAATGGTAGATATTGTAAACTATAGACGCTCGACATCAGATGTAATAAGCGTCTTATATATCTTTGAAATTCGTACCAGAAACTAAGCATTAGGTATATGGATTTCAAGTTTTACAATAATGTTTCGTACGATCAGCTTGCACATTATGTAGCTCCCTGTCGATCGTGTACGGGGAGCTACTAAAGAATTAATTAAACGTTTGAAAGAGTCGAACCACACATTTTATGTGTATACATTCTACATTATTGATGTAATTGAAACTGCTTCAGAGAGAGATTACCGAAGTGTACACATCGGCCAGACTGTGGTTCCCAAACAGTGGTCAGCGGGGACCGATTCGTAAACAACCAGAATATTGACTATCAAATACTCTAGCTACCCAATTTAGATTCGCTCCCTGCTCATTCGCCTTTTGTCGTATCTCTTCTCTAAATAGTATAAAACAAAGTCGCTGTCTGCCTCTGTCTGTTTCTCCGCTTACTTCTTCTAAATTACGCAACTGATTTTGAAACGGTTTTCACTAATAGAAGAGCGATAAACGAGGAAGGTTTGTGTATATAATTTGTAAATATTTTGTAGAAAATGGCTGAACTATGACGATGTTTTTTCAAAAAAAAAACTGTTTTTGTACGCTTACATGGCTAACCGCTATTAAATCATGATTTCATACCACCCAGGCGTAGCCGGGACGGGCCGCTACTATTGTAATAATATATAACCAACATTATACTACTACTACTACTAGGAGGGCAGTATAGCCTAGTGGTTAGCATGCTTGGTGCCGCAACCTCTAGACAGGACTGCCGTGGGTTCGAATCCCACCTGCGCTCATTGATGTTTTGTGATGTTATTTAGTTTTAAGTTAGTTGTTATTTAGTGTAGTTGAAAGACGCTAATGACCTTAGAAGTTGAATTGAATTGAATTGTAGATTATAGACGCTCGACACCTTAGATGTTGACGCGTCTATAATCTACAATAAATAAATAAACATTATACTAGTTAAGAAGTACCAGAGAACAGTGTGGTCCAGTGGTTTTCGTCGCGGCCTCTGGATCAGACAGTCGTGGGTTCGAATCCCACCTCCGCTCATGGATGTTTTGTGATGTCATTTAGTTTTAAGTGAGTTGTTATTTAATGTAATCAAGACGCTAATGACCTAAGTTGTCGACGCGTCTATAATTTACAATAAATAAATTAAGAAGTACCTAGTCTTTTAAATACCTACTTCTTTTGGTATATATGAACCTTCTTTTGGTTTTGAAATATCCTACGAGTTGAACGAACAGAAATCCCTAACTATGTGTTTGTGTGTCTGTGTTTACATTATGTATGAACAAACCTTATACAAGCGAACATGGCAGGGTTGGTGTTAAATCTGACAAATTGACTTCCACTTGATCCGGAATTAAGGAATGTAATCCAAAAAATAAACGAACACCATAAATATTCTTACGTCACGTAACTTTCGTATAATATGCCGTTCGGCAGCAGTACTAACGACCTTAGCAGTCGAAGCACATTTTGTTGTTTCAAAATAAAAAAAAATAATACTTGACTTTTCAGATTATATATCTATCTGATCAGGGTGAATAAACATAAATCAGTATATGGAAAAGGTTTGCTTTCCCACACTAGTGTGGGAAAGATACGTTTCCGCACACCGGTCTGTCAAAAGTCACTTTACACTGTAAGAAATGAGAGCCGATTACATAGATTATCGATGGTCCATTTGTAGCCAGCGATTAATCTAGTAATAGGCACACAAAGAGACAATGGCGTCGCAAACAGGTATCGCCACATCGCGTAGATTCCAAAAAAACACATTGCGCATGCGTGGTTACTAATTTTACATTAATTTGTTTTGTTTTCATCCATTTTATATATGTAACTATACATTTTATTTTGTAATTTTTGCACATTTTATTAGAATATTACACAAAATATATAATTTTAATTAACTTTATGTAAAAATCACAAATTTGTTTAATTTTACAGTAAAAGTCCAAGTTTTTATGAAGTTTTCTATGTAAAAATAAATAATAATGTAAAATCACTTAGAAAATCGAGCGAATTCTACCTTTTCAAAGTATATTTTTACATCCATTTTTTACAGTGTAGGTACATGCATGTAAAGCAGCTATTTTATAGTCGGTATGGCAAAAAAAATATATATCTATATAACTACCATGCAGAATATAGAGGACAGTGTGGTTCGGTGGTTAGCGTCGCGGCTTCTGGATCAGACTGTCGTGGGTTCGAATCCCGCCGCCGCTCATGGATGTTTTGTGATGTCATTTAGTTTTAAGTGTGTTGTTATTTAATGTAATCAAGACGCTAATGACCTAAGTTGTCGACGCGTCTATAATATACAATATAAACCATGCAGAATAGCACCTATTCATATTTTCAATTATTTATTATAATAAAATAATTATAATATCTCATTAACGATACATCGGATCAAAAAAATGTCTACGCCCTACGGACTTTTCTGATCAGAACTGTTTTCCCTATTTCATTGTACTTTCTGAGACACCCTGTATAATCAAGATGTCTATTTATAAAAATACCGATCCGATATCAAGATGGATAATATTAAGACGTGACATATTATTATTCACGCTAAATTATCTCCAGCGTGTTATGTTACAAGCGTGATATATTGATGTTTTCCATCATTATCTCTCTCTGCTCAATTCATTGAACGAGCTGAGTAAAAGATTTCACTGTACAGGGTAACAGAGCTGCAGAAGATGATAGAAATAAAATATAGGTAAAAACATTTTTTTTAAAACAAACTTCTCTTGAAATATACTGAAAAGAAAGAAAATAATATTTAATAATTTAGATTCCTAACTTTAAAAGCGTGGATCGTAAACTCTACCCCACCCCTTTCCGCAATTACGTCATCGACATTTTTAAACGGTTTTATTTAGCTTGACCTCGTATATTTGTTTGTTACTATCTTTGTTTCAAATCTTGCGATAGCTTTTTCAACTACTTCTACTTAACCGATTCTTATGAAACTTTGCACACACATTGAGTTCCCGTAACAATACAATATGATAATTTCAACTTGGTAACGAGGCTCTGATGATAGAATTAGGAGGTCGACAGTTGAAAGGATGAGGAGTTTGCATAATGATACGGGCCAGAAATCAAACTAAAAACTAGAAAATAAAAATAATTTGTTATTTATCAGTAATAAAAATAGGTAACAAAACTTTTAAGTTAAACGGTTTTATTTTAAATCATCAGCTGTACCAAAAACTAGAAAATAATTAGGACACAACCCAAGGGGCACTTTGTGTCGCTGCGTCAGCGGAATAAGTAATACAAACGTGGCGCGCATAAAAATCTGTATAACGACTGTATAATTATTAAATAAGAACGGCTTGTCTAGAAAAATGTGTTTCCAAGCCCACCAACAGAAATATTTCAAATGCGCCCCACGTTTTTATTACTTATTCCGCGGACGCATCGACACAAAGTGCCCTTTGGTTTGTGTCCTAATTATTTTCTAGTTTTTGGTACAGCTGATGATTTAAAATAAAACCGTTTAGCTTAAAAGTTTTTTTACCTATTTTTATTTAATTGTAAGATACTTTTCCGAATATCCTCACTCAGTCAGTCTAAAGTATAATATTTCTTAAGGTAAGAAGTCTAAATGAAAAAAACAATTTTCTGCCACATTAAAACAAAATACATTATAGCATTGAATTACCACTAGACGGAGAGCTGGCGACGTTTTTTCTCAACTGTCTACGTAAGGCAAAATACTATTAGAAATACATGTGTACGTGTCCCTCATTTGGGAATCTGGCAGCCTTTTTCCCTTGCGTTTTAGGTGGCAGGTAGAAATTAGACAGCTAAAATATGAATTTTTCATGTATCTAATAATGGAACACTTTTTTTTATTCTATATTAATGAGTAATAATTTAGAATACATAAAATAACATTGCCTGCTCAATTGGTCATTTTTATCATGTTGTAAGACTTATTTCTAATTAAAAAAAAATCACGTATCTACGTAACGTTTGGCATATTTATTTTCCATAAAGGGTGTCCGGAGTTTAAGTGTACATAAACTTTCGCGATATCCTGCTTCCCCAATTATTTTAGGAAAAATATCTTCAAATGAATGTTTGATAAATATTTAATACTTAATAATAATTAAATTAGATATTACACAGAGAAGTAATCATTTTAATCACTAAAACATAATTATTATTTATTTTTAACAATAATTAAAAAAAAAAAACGGCTGAACCGATTTTTATAAAATTTATGTCGGATCAAAATGACGATAACACGCCTCGATTGACACCCTTACGAAATCGATATAATTTTTTATTCGCGAGATATTGTGTAAAATCTACTTTTTTGGAGTCTATTTGGTTAAGAAAAAAGAAGTTGTAAAAATTTCTTTCAGATCATATTTACGTTAATACGCGTCGATTGGCACCCTAACGTAGTCGATATCATTTTTCATTCTCGAGATTTCGTCTTAGAAAGAAATGGACACATACGTACGTACGTACATACGTACACACACACAGAGAGAGAGATCTTTCTAAAAATAGTGTAAAAATAGTGTAGTGACCTTGAAACATAAAAATTTGTTATACATTTTGATTTCGATTTTCGGACCCATTACAATAACTTCCAATGGGAAGTTAATAATTACAAAATAGTGTTACATTATTATACGTCTACTTTCTACCTGCAGCCACCTAAAACGCAAGAGAGAAATGCTGCCAGACTTACAGATTCTCAAGTGGGAAACACTTATACAGGGATTGTTGAGATTATTTTGCCTTACGTAGACACTTAAGATCTTCCATGTTATTTAATATATACGCTGAAAAAGTGATGAACGAAGCTTTAAATGATCTTAATATTGGTATAAAAGTTAATGGTAAATTAATAAACAATTTAAAATACGCCGATGACACAGTATTAATAACATCATGCGAATCCGACTTACAAATTATAATGGATAGAGTAACCTGTGTCAGTGAACTTTTCAATTTAAAAATTTTTTAATACCAAAAAGACTGTCTGCATGGTTTTCAGTAAAGAAGCCGTTCAACCAATACTTAATATTACATGTAAAAACACTAAACTAAAGCAAGTAAATCAAATAAACTATCTGGGTAAATTGTTTACATGTAATAATGATCATTTAAATGAAATTAAAAAACGTATTGCCGTCGCGAAAATAAATTTCGTTAAACTTAAAACATACTTAACCAATAGAAAATTATGTTTCAAAAACCGTTTAAGGATGCTTAAAACTTACGTGTGGTCTACGCTACTCTATTCATGCGAAACCTGGGTGATCAAAAATTCTAGTGAAGTCAAACTGCATGCCTTTGAAACTTGGTGCATCAGAAAAATGTTAAAAATAAAGTGGACGGACAAATTAACAAATGAAGAGGTATTTCGCAGAGTTGGCTACAAAAGATGTTTGGTTACCACAATAAAACGAAGAATATTACAGTACTTCGGGCATATTTGTAGAGGAAAGGAATATGAACTACAAAGACTAATTATGTGTGGCAAACTGGAGGGGCATGTATCGAGAGGAAGAAAGAGGATCACGTGGATAGCGAACCTGAAATTATGGTCAAATATAAATTCTTTTAGTAATTTAAAATCTACAGCTAATGACAAAGTGCGGTGGAAAAAAGTGGTCTCCAACATCCTGTAAGATAGGGAACTTTATGATGATGATGAGACACTTAAGAAAATCCTTCGCTGTCTCTTAGACTAAACTTCCTCGTTCGAGAACGGTAGAATCTCATCCACGCTTATTGACCTCACCTGTCGAACGTTTATAATAGACAATCTCTCTCTCTCTCTAGACTCTCATCTTATATTTTTCTCTGACGGAACGAGTGCATTTTCCGATAACGTCACAAAAGCAATCTTAGATAATAGTATTATCTTAACAGCATCCTTGGGACAGAATCTCTATAAATAACAATGGCGTTATAATATATTAGCCTTCGTTATAGTTTAGAAGCAATATGTTACAAAGCCGAAGAACTAAATAAGCGTATAGTTCAAAGGGTTAGCACGGTCTCAATATAAGGTTTAAATTAAACGCTGTCAGAAAATGATTTGATGCAACAGTGGCGCACGACAGATTTTATATAGAGTGTTGAAAAACTTTTTTGCAAAAATGATGTTGTATATAAAGAAAATCGGTCCATCCATTGAAGAGCTATGACGCCACAGACAGATAAACCCAAACACATAGTGCTTTTTTGGCTAATTTTTAGGGTCCTGAAGAAGAACCCAATTTAGTGTTGAAATGTCGGTGTAAAGTAGAATTTCACGGAAAATCAGAAGCTGCGCCAGAAAAATTAGGAGTTGTCATTTAAAAAAAAAATGTCGAAACGTCCTTGCGAAAAGGAGTGGGGGTAGAAAAAATTTACAACTATCAGAAAATATGCGCAATCAAGAAATATAAGGTTGACGTGTTCGAGAATCTTGGTCGCAGATAATTGGGGAAGTTTTTATTTGAAACGTTTCACAGCCATCGTTTGCACTGTATAGATATTCTTTTGCCCTGTACACCCCGTTCTAAAGTTCTAAAGTCAATTAATTTCAATGTTTTAAGAAAATTACTATGTAAAATGAGTTGTTTAGTTACATCCTGTATCTAACACAAAAACTAAACAGGATATATTCAATCTAGCTGTATATATTTATTTTCAATATCAGCCTTTCGTTTCATCAAATTGTGTTTACTATGAGAAGCATGGATTCCCTTGATCTTCTTTCTCCGTCTACAGATATTTGTGATGGCAGTATATCCTAAAGCCGGTTCCAGACGACATGGCCAACGCATGCCAATGTTGGCGAATGTATAGGCGACCAATGTTGCGTATGGTTGGGCATGTGTAATCATTTGAATATGTTCATTCAATGCACGACAGGATTCTGTTTGGCCAACGTTAACCAAGCTTATGCCGGCACTACACGATGCTACGAAAACCTTCCAACGTTAGTTCGTCGCATCGTGTGGCCGATGGTCAAACTTACGAGCTGCCAATGTAGAGCGTTCAACGTTCGCGCTTGACCATGTTCCGGCTGTTGTCGGTATTCTTGACCCGAGTCAAAGAAATTCCTCCAACGTTCGATGGAAAACATTCTTAATGCTTTAACATTCGACACACCGTGTAGCAGAAACATGTGGCAAACCAACTGTCGAACTCAGTTGACTCAAACGTTTGGTCCAACGTTCGGCCAAACGTTCGTAGCATCGTGTAGCGCCCGCATTAGTACACCCGATGTTTAGCGAATATACACAAACATTAAACAAAATGGATAGCGAAGATGACGCAATTACTGCAAGTGCATCAGCGGTAATAATTTCTTGTGCCCAGCTCTTAATACGTGTTTCATGCAACTCATAAATCACAATAACAAACACACACTGACAAACACCGCGTAGTGAAAACTGTCCAATCGTCTGGATGAAAACAATTTGCAAGTCGAGACCAGCGTTGGCCAATCCCTTTGATGTGTGTTCAAAAAACCGCTCTCAAAGCGAATGTCTTCCAATGCCAACGCTAGTGACTTTGTTAATCATTATTATTGTAGATTATATAGACACGTCGACAACTCAGGTCATTAGCGTCTTCAACACAACAATTATTAATCCATTTGTATATTAGAATCTGCCAGCCGGCATACACAAACCGACTGGTACGAGCTCGCGGTCCTGGGAACACTAATTTCCAAAGAACATTGGAATGCAATAGCGAGAACAACTACATTTCAATGTTCCCCCTGGGGGGACTGTTTGTTAAATATTGGCCATATGAAAATTATCCACACGGCATGGCAATTGCCCGAATGTCAACGTTGGTCGACACTTGCCAAGACGTGTCTGGAACCGACTTTATTAAATCATGTCGAAAGTTCGTATAAAATTTTGCTTTTCTTTTATATATGTGTTCGTCTTTTCCACGATGACGTTTGTCTACAAGTCTAAAAAAGAACTACAGTCCTATCAAAGGGGACAATAATATTATATACTTATTCGTTCTTTTGTTTCGCCGTAAAATTATTACTTTGCTGTAAGCAATTTCGGAAGCTACCGTACAGGGGAAGTCGAAAGATTATTTTAAAGCCGCTAGTATAAACCGAAAATGTATTACCTATAATAAATGATAATTTATACAGGTGATAACTTGTGCGAGTGAATGAATTGTAAATTATAGACGCTCGACAACTGAGGTCATTAGCGTCGATAACTTGTGCGATGCACCATAGGGTTTTCAATGGTAAATTAGTTGCTTCCTTAATTAACACGCGACTAGGCCCTGCAGTCAGGGACCATTATGAATGGTCGAATACCCCATCTTGATGTCGTTTGACACACACACACACCTAAACGAACGTAACAACTAACTAGTGAACTCTGTATACAAATATGGATAGTTCAGAGGTCGGCAACCTTTTGAGACGGAAGAGCCAAAAATTACAATTTACAAAATTTCCCAGTTTTTAAAGAGCCACTAACATTTTTTTTTCAATATTATGGTATTTGATTAGGATTATAACTAAACAAACAGAACAGTGTTGCCACATTTAAAAAATGTCAGTTGTCCGTATACTCTCTACTCCACCTATTCTCACTGTTCTCTGTTGAGTGTTTTTATTCTGTTTAAAGTTTTTTTGCTAGTATAATATTTTTTATGAGTTTTGAAAATAAAATAATATAATTATTAATATTTGCGCATGGAACTGGAGAGCCGCATCTTGACATCATAAGAGCCGCATGCGGCTCGCGAGCCGCAGGTTACCGACCCCTGGGATAGTTGATAGCGATTAAAAATTGGTTTTGTATGCGAATAATGTTCAAACAGATATTCTTCGAGACAGGCATTAATGTTCACAAAATTAGAACGAAAACTTCAGATAAGGCTTGTAATCTAATTCTTTCTATAAAAGTCGATCAATTTTTTGATATTTTAAAATAAAACCTAATTTAATATAATTATTATTTGAGATATTAGGATGTCCAAACTTTATACAATAACGCAGTGTTCTTGAGAAATTGGAAAAGAAAGATAAATTTTAATTAAGTTTTATTTTGAAATGTCAGAAAATTGATCGACTTTTATAGAAAGAATTAGATAACAAGTCAATTATCTGAAGTTTTCATTGTAATTTTGTAAAACTTAATTTTTATTTATTGTAGATTATAGACGCGTCGACATCTAAGGTCATTAGCGTCTTTTTGTAAAACTTAATGCATTATGTCAGAGCTAAAGACAAAATGTACCTATATAAGTATAGATTTTTTATCGAGAAAAAATACGGTACCTGTTCATACCACAATAAATTGTTAATAATTTTTTGTCATACCCACTATAAAATAGCTACTTTACATGCGTGTATGTATGCACGTAAAGAGACTTTAGACAGGCCGGTGTGCGGGAACATATCTTTCCTACACTAGTGTGGGAAAGCAATTTATTTTTTTATTTATTTATTGTGGATTATAGACGCGTCGACAACTTAGGTCATTAGCGTCTTAAATACAACAAATATAATATATCACTTAAAAACTAAATAACATCACAAAACATCCATGAGCAGAGGTGGGATTCGAACCCACGACAGTCTGATTCAGAGGCCGCGACGCTACCAACTGAGCCATACTGTCCTCGTGGGAAACCAAACCATTTCCATAGTGATCTATGTTTATTCGCTCTGATCCGCCCGCTATTACCTATTGACAGCTACTCGCGGCCTACTATAGAAATGAAGTTAGCGACACAAAATGAACTGTGAAATTTTTTTGAAAATACTGAAAACAAAGTGAAAAGCAACTATTTTATAGTGGGTATGGCAAAAAAAAACATATATATTTCGTGTGTAATGATATTATTATGACACGTGTGACTGTTCAAACTCGTTATCGTTTGTTTTAACATACTCGTCAGTAATAAACCTCATTACGCCACTAGATATACAACCTACTATGTATTACATTTTCCGGAAAAAGTCGATGAATTTCAAATTCAATTTTCGCAGAAATATAGCATGGAATTAAATCCATGACATCGTTGATTTTTGTAAAAAAAGGAAATTTTAAAATTTCGTCGAATTTTGCAATTTCGGAAAATGGGAAATTATAAACAATACAGTGTGTCCACAGACTCATCCTCAACATGGGGATCTCCGTTGTTATGGGAGATAGAGATTTGGTTAAATGAGACAAAATGTGCAGAATCTCCAGTACTACTACCCTGCGTAGTCAAACTTTCCATATTTTGCTTGGTTCGCGACCGACAGTTGAAAAACGAGATTTACCCATTTTCGTTTTTTGTTTATAACTCGCTTATTAATTAAGTTAGAAAAAAAATATTTTCGCTTTCTTAAGGCCCTTTTTTATGAAGATTTCAAATCTCTTTTCATATTTTTATTTACTTTTATAGTTTTAGAGATACTTGTATTAACTTTGGTTTTTTAAATACACGTCAAAGATGGCCATGACACCATTCGAAAGAGATTTTTTTTCTCTTTAATTTGATATCAGGGTTGATGGATTTATTTTCAAAAATAACAGAGTTATACGTAAAACACTGATTTTTAATAGTAGGCTATGCTAAATTAATTGATAAAACAACAGAAGGCTTAGCAAACAGTTGAAAATCGCGTTGGCTTAGTAAACGGCTGTTTTGTTTTAGCTGTCAAAGTGTAGTTTGTTGCTAATTTGTCAGTTTACTAAGTGATTTATTAAATTTACTTTTGTTATCATGGAACCATTTTGTAACAATGAAAAATAAGCGATTTTCAACAATTGATCGTAAATCGGTAGTTTTGTCTTCTTCTCTTATTCGCGTTGACTTAGTAAACGGCTTTTTAAATGATCCATAGTTTATTAAATTTACTCGTAAGTTTCTGTAAATAGACTAATGAGGTTGTCTTCGTTCTGGATACTGATCGAAGTACATTTCTGCAGCTCTGGTCGAATTTTTGTGACCTAGAATGTAACAAGATAACATATCAAATGTTTCATTGTTACAAAATGGTTCCATGATAACAAAAGTAAATTTAATAAATCACTTAGTAAACTGACAAATTAGCAACAAACTACACTTTGACAGCTAAAACAAAACAGCCGTTTACTAGGCCAACGCGAATTTCAACTGTTTGGTAAGCCTTCTGTTGTTTTATCAATTAATTTAGCATAGCCTACTATTAAAAATCAGTGTTTTACGTATAACTCAGTTATTTTTGAAAATAAATCCATCAACCCTGATATCAAATTAAAGAGAAAAAAAATCTCTTTCGAATGGTGTCATGACCATCTTTGACGTGTATTTAAAAAACCAAAGTTAATACAAGTATCTCTAAAACTATAAAAGTAAATAAAAATATGAAAAGAGATTTGAAATCTTCATAAAAAAGGGCCTTAAGAAAGTGAAAATATTTTTTTTCTAACTTAATTAATAAGCGAGTTATAAACAAAAAACGAAAATGGGTAAATCTCGTTTTTCAACTGTCGGTCGCCAACCAAGCAAAATATGGAAAGTTTGACTATGCAGGGTAGTAGTACTGGAGATTCTGCACATTTTGTCTCATTTAACCAAATCTCTATCTCCCATAACAACGGAGATCCCCATGTTGAGGATGAGTCTGTGGACACACTGTATAGTATGTACAAATGTAGTAAGGTGTTTCTCCACGAAAATATCTAAAAACCCTTTAATAAGTAAGTATTTAATAATTTGTTGAATTAAAAAAATAATCGTATTTACTTTTATTGTAGTTGTATAATAGTAGATTGTATGTCTAGATACGTAATGGGTTATATTACGACGAGTGATGACAGTATGTAAAAACGAACGACTTCTGTTGTCGAGCGTCTATAATCTACGACAACGAGTTTTTACAGTCAAACGAGCCGTAATGCCATTACGTACGAGACATATTTGGTATTTTTTGCCATACCCACTACAAAATACCTACTTTTCATATCATTTTCAAAAAATTCTGTCAGTTCATTTGCGTCGCCATCTTTTCTTCCACAGTGTGCCGCGAAGTTCGTGCAAGTAAGTAATAACAGGCGCACGCAAGCGTACGCAGGCGCATAGAGCGAATAAACTGAAATTGCTATGGCAACCGTTATTTTCTGCGCCAGTGCAGAAAGTAAACCATTTTCCGCACACCTGCCTGTTAAATAGGTCATTAATGGCCGCTATACATACAGATTGTATCAAATTAAACCTGTGCATAGGGCATTCTGTGTGTAAGACAGAGATTGATACATAAAGCAATAAGTAAGATTGAGATAAAATGATCGCTAATAGGATGTTACGTGGTTACTGTAAATTAAACTGATAAAAGATTTACATTTTTACAGCATAGAAGGAGCGAAAAAACAAAGATGACGCTATTAGGTTGTATAAATATTATTTATTTACAGTAACCACGTAACATCCTAAGTGATCATTTATTTCATTCTTACTTATTGCTTTATGTATCGATCTCTGTTTTACACACAGAATGCCCTATGCACAGATTTAATTTGATACAATCTGTATACATCGAAAGTAGCTATTTTGTAGTGAGTATGGCAAAAAATAAAAAATCAAACCTAATCACATATTATTATACAATTTACACATCTGTGCATTTTTTTTAAAGAATAGAATCAAAAGATTCAATTATAGAAACGGAATTGATTCATCGAAGCATCAACCGTTCGTCGGCGGCTTATAAAAATATGATATTTCGCAAAAGCACGGGCTTGGAATGTACAAATTTACAGTCAACGAAGAAAAAAATTCACTAACGATTTCATAAATTTATTTTAAAAGCTTCGTATAGACTAAGAACATTGTATGTTTGTTGGTTTGTTTGTATGTTTGTCCACGGTAATCTCAGGAACTACTGAACCGATATGAAAAAAAAAATATTATTAAAAATTTTTTTTTAAAGACAAGTTTTTTTTGAAATGCACTAAAAGGGAAAATAATAATTTAGGTTCATAATAAATTAAGCGTGGGTCGTGACTAATAAACTATCATAGAGTTTACACTTTTATAATTATGAACGTAAATTATTAAAAATTGTTTATTCCTTTTATTCCATTTCAATAAAAGCTTGTCTTTAAAAAGTTTTTTTTACTACTATTATTTATTTTGTTCATTTTAGTCTTCCAAATTTCTCGGCCGTCATTTTGGATTTATAATGACTGCTTATACCATACCCTTTCACGAATTAATGTTTTTTAAACAAATTAATAGTAAAATAATTACGCACATACCTACAGACTAATTGTTTTTTTGAAAAAACAATGTTACTAAACTAACTTCAAATGATACTTTATAGTAATATCAAATCCCGTCTGATGTCGCTAGTTCAATTCACTATTTTCGCTGATTGCTAATCCCCCACAAGGAATATCGCGACAATTCTAAGGGTAAGTTCGGTTTTGAGCTCAGATCGATCTGAGTGCTCTAATGCGTTCGAATTTAACACGCTCTGAAAGATCTCTATCCTGCGTTCGAATTTAAAATCTGGAGGAGATCGAGCACACTCTATGAGCTCCGAGGAAAGCGAGCGAGCAAGTAGATTTAACTATCTTCAGAGCATTCATTTCAAAAATGAGCGGAAACACTTGTTGTAAGAATTGATAAATTTCGAAGTTTATTTATATGAGGTAATTGTTCAATAGGTAAAAATACACGAATAATATTTATTCAAAGAATAGTAATAACCAATAATGTCTATATCGGACAGAATGATTAAATAATAGTATATTGTGCGACTAGTGAGAGAAAGAGGAGATTCCTCGAGTGTTGATTTTGCCGCACGAGCGTAGCGAGTGCGGTAAAACACACGAGTGGAATCTCCTCTTTCGACCAATAGTCGCACACAATATTTTGTTTAACTACCGCAAGAAATATGTCATTTCGTGGCTCTACTGAGCGTGGGCGAAATAATGGGTGACCTGATTGATTGACGAAACTATCAACACTTGCATAAACGTTCCCCGTAATGAGCGTGGGCGAAATGCTATTTCGCCCACTCTCTACGTCTACAGTCAGAGAATTCATTATTTCGCCCACTCTCAGTTATAGACCCACGAAATTACATATTTCTTGCGGGTGTTGAACAAAATATTTATTATAGGTACCTATGGGTCGAAAAAATCAACAACCGGTAGTACCATTAATTTTAAAATAAAGGAATAAAACGAAAAAAATTGTGAATCATGATTTGTTATTATAACAATGTTGAATTAATTCAAAATGAAGAGCAATAAAGAATATATTTCGGCTTTAGTAATGAGAATATAACCTACTAGCGTCATTTTATTCTGACGTTTGGAAAAATCTGCTAGATTACGTTCGGAATTGTTTAGATGGCTCGATTTGCTCGCTTGTCATGTGACCAAAAATCTGTTCGCTCGGCTCGATCAATCGAGTGCAAAACCGAACTTACCCTAAATTGTAGCTAAAGATCGAGCCTATATCAGGTATAGATCTGCAAAGTTTCATTAAAATCCGTTCAGTGGTTTATGCGCGATGCCTGGGCCCCCAAGTGTCAAGAACCCACAAATATTGAATTATTATAGGTTCGTATAGTATAAAAAATAGTTAATATTAAATAATATAGTAATAATGACATTTATAGTATTTAGTAGATTTCGTGTCCATATTTATATAATTAATGTAGTAAAAAAAAGTTTAAATCAATAAACGACACGTCGAATTTAAAAAAAAACTGTCTGTTTTATTATTTACTGTCCACATACATGCGAATTTACTACATTGATGATATTTATAGTAATATTTCTTTGTCAATCTAACAAAAAATGGGGCCCCCTTGGACTTAAATAGGCCCTAGGCCCCGAAAAACCTAGATTATTCCCTGACACCAGTTATCTTTTATTTTATTTATTGTGGATTATAGACGCGTCATTATAGCGTCTTAAATACAACAAATATCATAATATATCACTTAAAAACTAAATAACATCACAAAACATCCATGAGCAGAGGTGGGATTCGACCCCCACGACAGTCTGATTCAGAGGCCGCGACGCTACCAACTGTGCCATAATGTCCTCGACACCAGTTATCATTTTATTATACTTATGTATAGAATATAAACTCTTAGAAGATAACTAACATTTCTCTATAAGAACTTTAAAGTCTAGGAGTTCAAATTTTCTCCGCTAGATGTACGTCAATATGAACTTATTCCGGCGAATGCTGACTGCATTGAAAGGCTTTCACATTTCAAAGAACCCAATTTATTTTTTCAATACAATGTTGTCAAATGCCCTCCGTAAATACCTATATAGGTGAGGGATATAACAATAATAAGAACAATATTTCCCCACAAAGCAATACGACTTATAGCTGACTGAATCGTTCATTTCTAACAGAGCATTGATTTTGAATAAAATTTAAAAATAAATGTAGGGCAGAAGGGCAAACCTGACACTCATACTTCTTGAACTGTTGATACTAACAAAATCACATCATAGACATCGCTCTGTAGTGCCCTCTACTTAATGTCAAATGTGCCCCATGCAATCTGCAGGGAAGGAAATACAAAATATTCGAAAAAATCGAGCTTCGTAGTGCACTTAACCTTAGAAGGAATCCAACAAAAAAAAAGTTTTAAAAAAAAACTTTTTAACAAAAAAAAACCTCCTTCAAAAAGGCACTAAAAAGAGGATAATAATGAAATTTTGAGGTCTGTACCAATTAAAATATGAAATTGGTTAAAAAGAAGATATTAATCACTATTGACTATACTATACTTTTTAACCGACTTCATATTTTAATTGGCACAGACCTCAAAATTTCATTATTTTCCTCTTTTTAGTGCCTTTTTGAAGGAGGGTTTTTTTTTGTTAAAAAGTTTTTTTTTTTACTTTTTAGTGTCAAAAAGTAACATTTACCTTAAAGAATCACACGCCGTTACTTACTTTTTTATTAAAATCAGCCGAACAACTAAACCGATTTTGATGAAATTTCTATGGAACCAATCTGAAAGTATACCCTTTCAAATAAAAAAAAATTTCAAAATTGGTTTATAAACGACGAAGTTATCTGCGAACACACATAAAACATAAAACATAAAAAATATATACGGTCGAATTGAGTAACCTCTTTTTTTTGAAGTCGGTTAAAAATCGGTTTAGGCGTTTTGGCTGCACGCGTGATATAAAATAACGTAACTTATTACAGATAAAACGAATGCATATTTGGATCTGTCAAATGGGCATATGACATCTGGTGGTAGAAAATTTTACTCATATAAGAGAAAAATTTACATGCTAACAGTGTAAATGTATCGTCAAATTGTTTATTACAAAAATAAAACAAGTAAAATAAACAAAACGTTTATCGAAAATGGAGTCCGCGACGTTTTCTAATATCATGGCAATTAAATACTAGATTAGTTATTACCCTGTAAAACTTACTTTACAGCAAATTATTTTCTAATGAAATGTGAAGAAGCTGTATTTATGAATTAAAAAAATATATATTTGTTTTTATAAAAAAATAAAACCATAGCAACTATTGAAATTTTTCCCGTAACTCCGCCATGTTTTAAAGCCCCTCCCATTTGACAGATCCCAATAGGTGCTTCATGTATGCTAATGTATTTCTCCACGTAGCCATCTTGGTCGTTCTGTGTGAGCGTTTAACAGCTTATACATACCGTGTACTTTTATGTTTAATTTTTTTTTGTATCGTTTGATTTTTTGTGTCTAGGTCAGGGGTCGGCAACCTGCGGCTCGCGAGCCGCATGCGGCTCTTATGATGTCAAGATGCGGCTCTCCAGTTCCATGCGCAAATATTAATAATTATACTATTTTATTTTCAAAACTCATAAAAAATATTATACTGCAAAAAAAAACTTTAAACAGGATAAAAACACTCAACAGAGAACAGTGAGAATAGGTGGAGTAGAGAGTATACGGACAGCTGACATTTTTTAAATGTGGCAACACTGTTCTGTTTGTTTAGTTATAATCCTAATCAAATACCATAATATTGAAATAAAAATGTTAGTGGCTCTTTAAAAACTGGGAAATTTTGTAAATTGTAACTTTTGGCTCTTCCGTCTCAAAAGGTTGCCGACCCCTGGTCTAGGTCATTCCGAATCACTAGTCTCGCTAAAAAAGTTCCACTTCAAGGCTCGTATTTTTAAAATTTCGAAAAATGTTTTCTTTGATTTTGAGTGAACTTAACTAATTGCGTCTCAAATATTTTTTTTTGTTACATGTTATTAAAATGGCTTGAGAATGGCCGAACGTGTAGCAATGCTGTTGTTTACATGGCGTTGCTATGGTTCCTCTATTACAAGTCTCCAGTTCCCGGGTTCTAGCCCGAGAGCTGGTAAAAGTGTCAATTGGATTTTCAATTTATTATTAAAAAAAAAATGAATTGAAAATATGAATTGGTGCTAGGCCCAAATAACCTTAGCTGTTGGTGGTCTTTAAAACACACACGTACACACACACACACACACATATATCACATGTTATTAAAAAAGTTTTTTTTATTTCAGTGGAGGGAATAGAACTCGAGTCGCTGTACAGAAGGTACTGCGTCCGCCTGAAACACGCCCTCTTCGTGTCCTGTTTGGCCGTAGCTTTAATCAGCTGCACCACTGTACTGGCCACCACTTTGGCGCTGCATTTAAACGTAAGTTATTTAATTTTTGACCGACTTCAA
This sequence comes from Mongoloraphidia duomilia, assembly GCA_039654895.1. Classification (NCBI taxonomy): domain Eukaryota; kingdom Metazoa; phylum Arthropoda; class Insecta; order Raphidioptera; family Raphidiidae; genus Mongoloraphidia; species Mongoloraphidia duomilia. The sequence goes on along the minus strand of CM077527.1, from coordinate 6,667,277 downwards.
AAAAAAGAGGAGGTTCTCAATTCGGCGCGTATTTTTTTCTGTCTATGTACACCGATTTCTACTGCATTTGTGAACCGATTTTGATGATTATTGTTTTTTTTAATAGGGCATACCTTCGAAGTGGTCTCGCATATAAATTTTACTTAAATCTGTTAAGTAGTTTGACTAATTTTTTGTTATTATGTATTTTATTAACCGACTTCAAAAAAGGAGGTGGTTCTCAATTCGGTTGTTTTTTTTTTTTGTTTGTTACCTCAGAACTCCGTCATTTATAAACCGATTTGGAATTTTTTTTTATTTGAAAGGATATACTTTCAGATTGGTCCCATCGAAATTTCATCAAAATCGGTTCAGTAGTTCGGCTGATTTTAATAAAAGTTAGTAACGGCGTGTGATTCCTTAAGGTAAATGTCACTTTTTGACACATCAGACAGTGTAAGAAACTCGGTTTAGTAACGGCGTGTGATTCCTTTAAAGTTTAAGGTAAATGTCACTTTTTGACACTAAAAAGTAAAAAATAAAAAACTTTTTAACAAAAAAAACCTCCTTCAAAAATCCACTAAAAAGAGGAAAATAATGAAATTTTGAGGTCTGCGCCAATATAATAAAATATGAAGTTGGTTAAAAAGAAGATATTAATCACTATACTATACTTTTTAATCGACTTCATATTTTATTAAATTGGCGCAGACCTCGAAATTTCATTATTTTCCTCTTTTTAGTGGATTTTTGAAGGAGGTTTTTTTTTTTGTTAAAAAGTTTCTTTGTAGGTATTTATGTCACCTCATACCCTGAAGTTTTAATTCCACTTGTCTTTCAATGAGCATTTTTCCTGAGAGTAGTTCTTTCAATTATCCACGAGAGGCAACACTTGTGCTAGGGACAAACATTATTTATTCCTCATTAGTGTCGTGTCATTTTAGTGGTATAACTTAATTATTTATTTAATTAAATAATTAAGTTATATCACAAAAATGACACGACAATAATGGGGAAAAAATAATGTATGTTACTACCACAAGTGCTGCCTCTCGCGGATAATTGAAGGAACTACTCTCAGGAAAATGGCTCATTCACCCATCAACACTTGGAAAGTTCCTACAGAAAAAATTTAAAAAAAAGAATGAAAATGACACCAGCTGTGATTTAATAATCCGCAATAAAATTACGATAATAAAAAAAAGTTTCAAATTTTAATTAGGCCTTAACGCACAGTTGATGGTTTTTTATTGGAGAATAAAAAAAGTTTCAATCGCATCAAAGAGTATTAAAAGCTTTAAAGCGACAGATAACTTCAAAAATCCCGGGAGTTTTTAATACATCGAGAGTACGGCGACAGCGAGATACTATCTGATTCAGATATTTCCGTAATATCATTATCATAAAATTACATTTTCTACTTTAAAGCAATTTCGCTGAAAGACATTTTACTTATTATATAAGTACGCGTTGCAGATAAATAAATTAGAATTCGTCTTTCAGTAAACATCACAAACTGTCAGTATATAAAATTATTACTGACAAACATATTTTTTATTTGTTATAATTATTTTATTTATTTGTTATAATTGTTATACTAAATTTACGAAACCAGAGCACGAGTGCTACTCACACTTGACCGTTTTTTAACATTGGAAATGTTTATGTTCGTATATGGGGGCAGAGTTACGAGTTTTCGTTCAAGGCCAAAAGACAACGGTTTCGCGATCAAATGAGGAGCAATCATGCAAAATTGAACAAGTGCAATTTTTTCGAAATGTGTTTTATATCATGTCTAGTTAATTGAGAAGTATTTGCGACGATCTGCGGTGTTACTTTTGAGCAAATGTTAATAAATACTGTAGAAAAATCCATTTAAAAGTTAAGTAATCAAGCAAAAGTGAACGCGTATATAACAGAAGAATAATAGGGTTATTCCTGACAAAACTAAACAGTGCATTGATAAATATTGTGTGTATAATAAACAGTTAATTATGTTTCATATATGCTGTTATCATTTCCAATGTCCTCGATGGTTGCAAGGATTGCGAAATCTGTGAATTTTTTTTACCAATTTGGCACGGAACCGTGTGTGGAGTTACAAGTCCTCCAAATAAACCGAGAGCTAGTGACAATTTTTTGGTGTTATTTATTCAATGCCTTATTTTTGTGAAGATGTTGAGGAAGGCATATTAAAGTTCCCTGAGTAAGGGATATTGCTAGATAGCGGTATGGAAGGGATGCAGACCGCCCCCATGTTACAAAAAAAAAATGGTCACAATTATTATTGCTTCAAGGCTGAAATTGTTTGTATAGCTTGCCGGTGACTCAATAATGCCATTATAATATTTGCAGATCGATTGGTCAGTATTAAAGGGGTGGCAGATCACCCTAAACGTGTCATGTATCCGACGAAATTTATATTATGAGTTCAAGGTTCAAATTTTAATATGTTGTTACGGCGACTGTTTTAAGCATATATTTCAATTTGCAGAACAAAATGTCGGTATTAACCCCCTTGCAGAACGATATAAACACCTAGGCGAACAAGTTTCCTTCTAAGAAAGGGGGTTAATACCGACATTTTGTTCTGCAAATTTAAATTTGTGCTTAAAACAGTCGCCGTAACAACATATTAAAATTTGAACCTTGAACTAATAATAAAAATTTCGTCGGGTACATGACACGTTTAGGGTGATCTGCCACCCCTTTAATACTGACCAATCGATCTGCAAATATTATAATGGCATTATTGGATCACCGACAAGCTATACAAACAATTTCAGTCTTGAAGCAATAATAATTGTGACCTTTTTTTTGTTACATGTTGGGGGCGGTCTGCATCTCTCCCATACCGCTCTCTAGCAAAATCCCTTACTCAGGACACTTTAATATGCCTCCCTTAACATCCTCACAAAAATAAGGCCTTGAATAAATAACACCAAAAAATTGTCACTAGCTCTCGGTCCAAAATGAAGTTAATTGCTTTCGGCAGGATTTTCGCCGGCACCGTTGCCGTTTTAGGGACATGTTTTCATAACGAATCGTTTAGAAAACATTAAAATAGGCCGGGGATTCAAGGTAGAAAAATCGACCGGGCTCTCGGACTATTTAGTTAAGTGCAAAAACAGTCTGTTAAACAAAAAAAACAAACTTTTATGATGATAAGCTTGAATATAATATTAAAGTTGTTCTACAAAGCTTTGATCATGTATCATAATTCATATGTTAAACTTGCATATAACAAAGGTTGACACAACCGAGCTTTTAAAAGCTTTGTTCCGAGCTTTCTCTGCAGTTTTAACGTATAATTAGATCTTTCTACACAAAGTAATAAAAAGGTTTTAAACACAGCTGTTTATTATTGCCGCTAAACTTTGCAAATTACTTTAATCAAAGTAAAATTTAAATATATTAGTTTTAATTGCAATTTAAACTTTCCTTTTCAGATTAAAGCCCAAATTATCCAATTAATTAATCTAAGACAACGTCGAGCGAATCCATTTTAAATTTTATTTCAGAAATACGATTACGTCAATGATTAACATAATGGGACCGCCCTACATTTTTGATGTGAAACATCTTATGTCGGGCTGTGAACAGCCGCGTGAGGGGAAATATGCAACGAAATTTCTGGTCCGCTCCTTCGCTGCTGTTCTCCCCACCACTGCGGCACTTCTCTCTCGGCTTCCGCGCGCTCGGGCACGGGAAGAGAGAGAGAGAGAGAGAGTATACATACGAACGTACTGTAAAGCAAAAGTATATGTATACACGTGTAGGTATGTAATATAGATACCTCGCTGTGTATTTAGTTGCGTTTCTGGCTCAGGCGTGCTCAAACGCCGCAACCGCGTGTGTTACAGTGCAGTATATAGGATTACGTCAGCATAACAGTTAGCTGCTGCTTTTGAAAAAATATATACTACTACATAGATTTATTTATTGGGGATTATAGATGCGTCGACAACTTAGGTCATTAGCGTCTTAAATACAACAAATATAATATATCACTTAAAAACTAAATAACATCACAAAACATCCATGAGCAGAGGTGGGATTCGAACCCATGACAGTCTGATTCAGAGGCCGCGACGCTACCAACTGAGCCATGCTGTCCTCACTACTACATAGAGAATACCACCGAGTTCAAGAACGTTTTCTTTGATGTTTCACATCTGTCGGGGGTTCCGAGACTCACATCCTTTTTTCTGTACATGTTTTAAACTTCTATTTTTGTCAATTTTACCTGATATTAAATCATTGATTTAGATCAAATAATATACAAAAATCTGCCTCAAAGTCATATGGGAAGAATGATACATACTTCTAGCATTTCATAGAATTTAGATATTTCCGAAACTGTTTTTTACGTGAATTGTATACACACACACATTGAAATGCTCGTAAGATAGAGCTATGCGGGTGAATAAGGGGGCATATATTGGTGAACAGTCACCTTAAGAGAAAATCAATATAGTAAAAGAATTGATAGACTCTTTTACACTATTTGCAGATTTCAAATCGTCAAAGTCGTTAAAAACCGATTATTTGGGAGAGAAAAATCTTTAAGTTGTTTAAAGTTTTGCTTATTTTACATCTTTTATATAAGTATACATTATACAGATTGGAGCAGGGCTTGAGAATAGCCAAGAGTGTAGCAATGCTGGTGTTTACATGGCGTTGCTATGGTTCCTTTAATACAAGTTCCCAGTTCCCGGGTTCTAGCCCGAGAGATGATAAAAGTGTCAATTGGATTTTCAATTTATTATTAAAAAAAATATAATGAATTGAAAATATGAATTGGTGCTAGGCCCAAATAACCTTAGCTGTTGGTGGTCTTTAAAACACACAGAGTGGAGCAGGGCTTGAGAATAGCCGAGAGTGTAGCAATGCTGTTGTTTACATGACGTTGCTATGGTTCCTTTATTACAAGTCCCCAGTTCCCGGGTTCTAGCCCTAGAGATGGTAAAAGTGTCAATTGGATTTTCAATTTATTATTAAAAAAAAATATAATTAATTGAAAATATGAATTGGTGGCCCCAATAACTTTAGCTGTTGGTGGTCTTTAAAACACACACACACAGAGTGAAGCAAAAATCGAAAAACCAAAAACAAAAATACACTGGGTAAATTCAATATATTAAAATCGTATCAACGTGGGTCGTGGGTTATTCTTATCCATTGATTTTTTTGACTCTGAGTCCACGAAAAGAGAGGTGTTATGTGTTTGGGTCATTTGTTTTAATCCTCCGATCTATGAAAAGAAAGGTGTTATGTTTTTGTCAAAAATATCAAAAAACGTAAAACCGAAGCTCACATTTTAAAAATACAATTAAAGATACAATTTTGCTACCGACGTAATAATTTTTATCCATTGATTTTTTCAACCGAAAAGAAGAGTGTTATGCGTTTATGTTGTATTTGTATGTCTAAGGCCCGTATTCACCAAACACTGTTAAAGATAGAAGTTACTAACCTTAGAATAAATTTATTCCTTGGAATAAAATTAACTTTCTATTCACCAAGCAATTCATTCGATAGAATAGTAGCTTCAGGTAAAAATTTACTATATACCATACACCTTGGAGATTTTGTCAAATATTTTGATTCTAAAGCACGTTTACCAAAGATCCGACCGATGGCGCATCGATCGAAAATGTATAATGGTGAATACTGATATATTTTACTGACAAAAGCCTTTACCTGAAAGATATGAAATTAATATTTACCTGAGAAGGTTGTCAGGTCATAAAATAATTTATGCATTTCGTGCACACCTTATTTTACTAGGCGAATAAATATTTATACCCTTGAAATTGGACAGAATAACTATTCTTATGATTTATAGCTGCAGTAAACGAAACTACGTTTGGTGATTTGAATTATCACTATTTATTCCGAGTAATAGTTATCAGGGGAATAAATCAACGGAATAAATAACTAACTAGGCTCGGTGAATACGGGCCTGAGTCATTAATATAAAAAGTTACTAGAAGGTTATTTTCTTTTTGGAAGCACTGGTCTAATTCCAGATGTACGTAGTGAAGTTACATTCCCTTACATTTAAAATTCAACACAAGAATCCAAGTGTCCCATCGTGTAATCCGCTTTGCCGAAGCTTTACACCTATTTGCCTTCATATAATCTTCAGAGCGTTTAAAATTCAATAGTCTTTTGCGATGACTGCACAAATCTGAAATTCCCCCGCTGCGTCTTTCAGAAACTACTATGGAGATTTTCATTCGGTTTTCACGACTAGATTGGCATCAGCGTATATCTGTTATTCACTAAAGATACGTGCAGTATGGAGCTGGGATTCTAGATGGTAGCGTAAATCATAGCAGGGCTTGCTTAAATTAATGCATTGTTATATAGGCGAGCGTACACAACGAAGCAGTGAGTGTAGCAGGTATAAGCGCTGTTACAAGAGCTGGTAGATACAAGAATGTATCTCACCATTCTTTCAGCGCGCTAACTACTACAATCAACGTGTGACAACTGTCAAATGGCCGTTACAAGTTTCGCAATGGATGTGTTTAGTTTAATAAATGAATTTGCCAGTTTTTATTTAATTTGTTTTGAGTTTTTTCTAAGACGTATTTAAAAGTGTTAGGTTCCATACGTAAATATTCAAAAAACCGGTTTGGGTAAAATTTTAATTCTTAGTATAAATGATGAAATTAGCCATGTTTAAATCGTTTTCTATTAATAGGGTGGACATGATAGCTTCTACCCAAATTTGTATTTAAAATATACCATTTTGTAGCAGAAGAACACAAATATTCGTCTTCGCTATTTGACATTTCAAACGCGATTTAAGCTTGTATCAATGCTTCGTTGTGGAAACCTATAAGCGCTTATAATTTCAGCCACCATCTACCATACATGCTACCATCTAGAATCCCAGCTGCGTACTGCAGGTACCTTTATTGTTAAATGAATACGTTGTGGATATTTGGATTATTACTTTTGTACTTAGATTATAGACGCGTCGACAACTCAGGTCATTAGCGTCTTCAACACAACAATTATTAATCCATTTGTGTAATAGAATCTGCCAGCCGGCATACACAAACCGACTGGTACGAGCTCGGGCTCCTGGGAACGCCAATTCCCAAAGAACATTGGAATGCAATTGCGAGAACAACTACATTCAAATGTTCCCCCTGGGGGACTGGATATTTGGAGGTTTAAATTGTTTTAATTATTTTTAACTATTTAATAATATCATCCACAGTTTCTCAAATCCTGTTATATTTGAAAGAACTGTTGTTTTAATTTATTTAAGGTCACCAACTGTCATTGATATTTGGGTCTAGTATTAAAAGGAGGCCAACATTAATCATGGGTTGTCGTTATTTATATGGCGTACCATGATTATAATTACTAACTCCCCCGCTCTTATCTCGATAGCAAGAATAACAAGCCGTGAAGTGGGTCGTTTATTAGGACTAAAGTGCGACCCTTGATCTCCACACGACGAACTTCCCACTTTGATAAATATTTAATAATAATAATTAAATTAGATATTACACAGAAAAGTAATCATTTTAATCATTAAAACATAATTATTATTTATTTTTAACAACAATTAAAAAAAAAAACGGCTGAACCGATTTTTATAAAATTTATGTTGGATCAAAATGACGTTAACACGCCTCGATACCCTTACGAAGTCGATATAATTTTTTATTCGCGAGATATTGTGTAAAATCTACTTTTTTGGAGTCTATTTGGTTAAGAAAAAAGAACAGCTGAACCGATTTTGAAAAAATTTTTTTCAGATCATATTTACGTTAATACGCGTCGATTGGCACCCTAACGTAGTCGATATCATTTTTCATTTTCGAGATTTCGTCTTAGAAAGAAATGGACACATACGTACACACACACACACACATACATATTTCTAAAAATAGTGTAAAAATAGTGTAGTGACCTTGAAACATAAAAATTTGTTATACATTTTGATTTCGATTTTCGGAACCATTACAATAACTTCCAATGGGAAAGTCCTATTTTAACACTTTTATATTGTTTCAGGACGTCTCCGAAGCCGCCTTTCCAATAATAACCCTCTCGATAATATGTTTCATCCTGATGACAGTTCTGATAATATCCCAATTCCCGGTCTTTATCGAGTCCAAAATCCTATCTCTAATCGCATCGTTGGTCCTGACGGCAGTTCTCGCGGGCGGAACTCTGGTCCTCGGAAAACACAACGCCCCGTTGCCGTTGTTCGCTTTGATTTTGGCCATCCACACAATGATGCCGATTACAATGACCGTGTCAGTAACGCTGGCAACACTGCTAACGATCGTACATCTTTTAATGGCAATCATAACCAAACATAATGCCGAAGAACAAATTAGCATAGAACAGGTAAACATCTATAATTTTTTATAATGTTTCAGTGGCGCTGAAACATAGCGTTCTTTTATTTGCACCAAAATGCCACGAAATCTTACTCACTACTGACACTTTCGTACCTTTTTTCTTCAATTTATTTTATTTATTGTAGATTATAGACGCGTCGACATCTAAGGTCATTAGCGTCTTTCAACTACACTAAATAACAACTAACTTAAAACTAAATAACATCACAAAACATCCATGAGCGCAGGTGGGATTCGAACCCACGGCAGTCCAGTCTAGAGGTTGCAGCGCCAAGCACGCTACCATCTAGGCTATACTGCCCTCTTTTTTCTTCAAATTTTGTTCATTTTTTTCATTGTTAAATTTGGATTTTAATTTTCAATAAAATAATGTTATGCTATAAAATTGTTTTTCTCCTGTAGTAGCAAAGATAATAGAGTAAATCAAAAAACAAAATGTTATGAAAAGATAAGGCTACAGTTTGATTTCAATTTTTATTTGATATTGTAACTGTTGACCTCCACAGGTTGTTAAGAATTTTATGAAAAAAACACGTCATGATTGATACACCCGCTATTTATAAAAAATAGGTTTCTAATAGTGATGTGCCGGATCGTTAAAAATGTTTATCCGCGGATACGGATCTGAATACGGATATTTGGTCTCAAGATCCGCGAATACGGATACGGATACGAATCTTAACTTTCTTAGAGTACGCGGCGGTAAATACTAAATATTGCACATCGACCTTTGGAAAGAGACTATCTGTTATGGGAAAAAGTTATTGACCACGATATTAAAAAATAAAAAATAATCTGAATGGAATTTAGGTAACTGTTTTTCATTATTACCTAATCACCTATATATATAAAATTTTATCTATGAATTGAAAATTGATAAGGTAAAAGATCCGCCAAAAAACTAACAGATACGGATACGGATCTTTCTTTTCCCTCGGATATCCGCGGATACGGATCGGATACGGATATCCGGCACATCACTAGTTTCTATGCGAATACAGTAGTATACTAACTTTCTGGAAGAGACAACCTGTCGTTCAAAAAAAAAATCGTCCAAATCGAACCAGTAGTTTTGACGAAAAATTACTTTAAACTTTTGCTTACTTTTTAGTGGTGCATTAATTTTTTGGAGTAGTGTATTTATGAATGTTTCGTGCAGTTAATTGCGGAGGGAATTCTGCTGGTGACGGCCAGCGGCACGGGACTCTATTATCGTTACATGACGGAAGCCGCACACCGCAGGACGTTCGTCGGGACGAGGACCTGCATCGAGTCGCGCGTCAAACTGGAATGTGAACGGGAACAGCAGGAACAGCTGTTGCTCAGTGTTATACCGGCTTACATTGCCGCCGAGGTATGTGAACCCACGACAGTCTGATCCAGAGGCCGCGATGCTAACCACTGGACCACACTGTCCTCTTAGATGGCTTTTATATTGTACTTGTATCGAAATATGCCATTTTTTCAAAGACCGTATCTTTTTGTTGCATTGAGTTCTAAGCTCGAATTTTTTACAGAAAAACTATCATAGAGTTTAAGCCAACGCTTTTATAATAATGAACCTAAATTAAATACACACATTTTTTCTTTTTAGAACATTTTAATAACCTTGTTAAGAAAAATTCTTTACTTATATTATTTTAATTTTTAGTCATAATAATATAAACAGCTTTCTATCTTGTCCCGTTTATGAGCTGGAAGACCTTGTCAGACCCTTGGACCCTTTGGATACGCAATCCTAAAAAAACTTGTAAAAACGTCTAGATACACGTTCTCCCACCACCAAAACCGGAACTTCCACCATATATTTTTTTTTTCGTTTTCTAAACTTGTTTTATAAAACATACACAAAATATCAGAATATTGTATTGTTATTGGACTGCTAAGTTTCAAGTCGATTTGAGAAGTGAAAGTGGGTCAAAAAAGCGTTAGAAGATTTCACCCTTACAGAAAACTGAAACCCAATACAAGCTTGTAAAAAAATCGCGTATTACTAAAATGAGAGAGCGGCCTAAGATTTCTAAAACTATGTAACTCACACAAAATAGTAGATTGGATTATCTAGTGGCGTATTGAGGTATATTACAGATTACTGACGTGTATGTTAAAACGAGCGCTAGCGAGTTTTAACAGTCACACGAGTCATAATATCATTACGCACAAGTTATATGTGGTATTTTTTGCCATACCCACTATAAAACACAGCTACTTTTGACTTCATTTTCAGTATTTTCAAAAAAATTTGACATTTCATTTTGTGTCGCCAACTGCACTCCTGGGCTTGAGAATGGCCGAGCATGTAGCAATGCTGTTGTTTACATGGCATTGCTATGGTTCCTCTATAACAAGTCTCCAGTTCTCGGGTTCTAGCCCGAGAGCTGGTAAAAGTGTCAATTGGATTTTCAATTTATTATTAAAAAAATAAAAAAATTGAAAATATAAATTGGTGCTAGGCCCAAATAACCTTAACTGTTGGTGGTCTTTAAAACACAATTTAACAATTTTTTAACTGCACTCCTATAGTAGGCCGAGGCACGCACAGGAGTATGTAATGGCAGGCGGGTCAGGGCGAATAAACATAAATCACTATGGAAATAGCTTGCTTTCCCACACCACTGTGCCAAAAATACGTTTCGGCACACCGGCCTATCAAAAGTCACTTAACGTGCATGTAAAGCAGCTATTTTATAGTGGGTACGGCAAAAAATAAATTAAAATATGTATTATCTGTGTGTCCCAGGTGAAGCGCAGCATAATGCTGAAGATGGCCGATGCATGTCACGACGCCACCAACAAACAGACCAGGTTCCACGAAATGTATGTGCAGCGTCACAACAACGTCAGTATTTTGTACGCTGACATTGTCAACTTTACGCCATTGTCAGAACAGCTGTCAGCGTCTGATTTGGTCAAAACTCTCAATGAATTGTTCGGGAGATTTGACCAACTAGCTCATGTAAGTACATGATCTACAATAATTTTAACTTAGACAGATTATAGATTATAGACGCTCAATAGCTGAGATCATCAGTGTCTAAGTTAAGGGCTTGAGAATAGCCGAGAGTGTAGCAATGCTGTTCTTTACATGGCGTTGTTATGGTTCCTCTATTCCCGGGTTCTATCCCGAGAGCTGGTAAAAGTGTCAATTGGATTTTCAATTTATTATTAAAAAAAAATAATTAATTGAAAATATGAATTGGTGCTAGGCCCAAATAACTTTAGCTGCTGGTGGTCTTTAAAAACACACACAGTATCTAAGTTTGTATTGACAACTTGCCGCCTGGCAGCCGGCATACACAAACCGACTGGTACGAGCTCCGGTACCTGAGAGCTCTAATCCCATAAAACATTGAAATGTAGTTTGCATTCTGATCTTTCCCCTTGGGGTGTCATCTAAACTTAGCTATAACTCAAATGCCTTTTGATTTTAAAATTGGAGAATTCCGAGAAATTACCTACTTAATCAATTTTGGAAATATATATATTTTTATAAAAATTAAAAAAAAAGAACAAGATAAAAATTTATGAAAATGTCTTTGAGATGTACAAAATCCATGTACCACTTTTGCGAACGCTTTTTTTAATTTTAATGTTGTCTTTTTATGTACAAAATTGTATTTTTAAGTTAAATTGTTCGTACAATTAAAGTAAATATTGCAATTATTAATATATACAAATTAGTGCTTAAGTTTGCATTAGTGTTATTAATTAAACACCCATCGAAAATGACATAACATTACGATGCACCACTGTAAAAATTCATTTCCAAACCCATGTCACTGTCGGGATTCTAACCTGAAAGTTCCACTTTCGCAGTAGCTGAGTTTTTAGTTAATAATAAATTTTATAAATAACAATATATGAGTTAGGTAATTGTGGACAACAATATAATAATTATTAATTAATTCAACAATGAATTTTCATCCACTAGGTAGTGAATAGTATTTCTTAACATATCAGTCAACATATTATGCCAACATGATTGTTAAACGTCAAACGATTGTTTGTGGCTTCTGATTTTTTCCTTATATATCTTATAACAATCGTTTGACGTTTAACAATCATGATGGCATAATATGCTGACTGATATGTTAAGAAATACTATTCACTACCTAGTGGATGCCTTGTGGATTAAAATTCATTGTTGAATTAATTAATAATTAATAATAAATTTTATCTTACCTTTGTTAAGAACTCAAGTATCTTTTGTATCATTCTTTTTTCAGGAAAACCAATGCATGAGGATCAAGATTTTGGGCGATTGCTATTACTGTGTGTCGGGACTTCCCGTGTCCAGGCCAAATCACGCTTACAATTGCGTCTACATGGGACTGCAAATGATAGACGCGATACGGTAACATTTTGAATATATTGTATTTTATTTTTTATTGTAGATTATAGACGCGTCGACAACTCAGGTCATTAGCGTCTTCAACACAACATATTTGTGTATTAAATTCCGCCAGTTGTCATACACAAACCAACGGGTACGAGCTCGAGTCCCTGGGAGCGCTAATTCCCAAAGAACATTGGAATGCAATTGCGATAACAACTACATCCCAATGTCACCCCTGGGGGGAATATATTGTAGATTGAAGGAAGAAACCTCGGTGGAATAGGATCAATAATTGCAACACTGATTTAAATTATTTGCATTTAATAAACTAACGTTTCGGAACTCCTTGTTCCATTCTCAGAGTAGAAATAATTTATAGATACTATGCCACCGATGGCCACCGAGGTTTTTTCCTTCAATCTGCAAAATTTTCAATCTAAGGATCACCATTACTCTAATTTGTTAGAGTTATTTTTATTATTTTGAATATAATCATCGAAATTCATATAAGTTGAGATGGGGCAAGTGCGATTTCCGATCGGTGAACAATAATGCAACTGAACATAACCAGTGAACTAACTATGGAGGAATATGTTAGTTAGATGTCTCCTTATATGCTTCGGAATCTATTGATTTTCACTACATGCGAGCGTTAATTCATTATAGCTAGGTTGTAGATGTGAATCTTCGTACTAGCGAGAGCTCATCATGAAATCATTAGCACGAAGATTCACATCTACACCCTAGCTATAATGAATTAACACTCGCATGTAGTGAAAATCAATTGATTCCGAAGCATATAAGGAGAATGTTAGATTAGTAATCATGACACGGTTGAGTAAAAACAAATCGCTGCGTGTACCTTATAGTTGTAATATTTGTAGTACAAACAAAACATAAAAAACAACCGTTTTTTGATAAAACCAAAAGGTTCGTCCGCGAGGCAACAGGTTTCAACGTCGACATGCGAATCGGGATTCACACCGGGAACGTCCTGTGCGGCGTTCTGGGATTACGCAAGTGGCAATTCGACGTCTGGAGCGACGACGTCACACTAGCTAATCACATGGAATCGGGCGGAATTGCTGGGTGCGTCGCAAAATTATTCATATCACGTGATACACAACGCTGTTGTCTGTTACAATCACTAATAATTAATTAAATTAATTTCAATTCAATTTCCAGACGCGTTCACATAACAAAAGCCACGCTACTACAACTTAACGATAGATTCGCTGTTGAACCAGGCGACGGAACAAGCAGGGATAGTTATTTAGCCGATCATAAAGTCGAAACTTATCTAATTATACCGCCAAATGTAAGTTCATATTTTTTACCTGACTTCGGCACCCCCAAGGTAATTAGGAAGTTTCCCTTTTTTATTTTTTTAGTCTAAATCATAGTTCTAAAAATTACAAAATAAATGGCGGAAGAATTTTTGAAATATCTTTAAAAACAACAAAGTTATGCTACTTCAAAGTTTGAATTTGACAATTCTCCAAGAAATTCCGTTTTCAGTCCGGGTGACGTCACGCGGCATGATATTTTTAAAAGTTATTTTCAGTTTGTATGTGTGGTAATTTAACATGGTAAATTACGATAAATATCTTTCTTTAAACTCGTAAATTGTTATGGAAACACTAAAAACAAACCAGTTGATGACGAAAAATATTGACATCTAAATTTTTTACAGTTGAGTTAATTTTAATTTAATATAAATAGAAAAGTCTGTATTACAACAAAATAGTTATAAGTAACCTCGGTTCTAATTACTCACAAAGCTAAAAAACAGCAAACTTGTACTGCGTAACGTCATATTCATAAATCAGTTTCGTTTGCGACCCCACGGACAAGAAATTGAATATCTCCGTTGAAATTAAAGATATCAAGATAATTCTTTCAGAATTTAAGTCATTTCATTACAATGATGTGACAGTATCATAATTAGTATTTTCGTCCAATGGAAACTTCCTAATTGTGTTTATAGCTATTTACTTTGTGACCGCTCTGTACAGTTATACGGCACGCCCCAAGGTGTTTATATCTATTTACTTTGTGAACGCTCTGTACAGTTATACAGGGTGTTCAAATAATGCGTTCTCGGACGATATATTGATTTTGGGTAAAGATAGAAAAAAAGTTTAAATAAAAAAGTTGTATGAATTTTTATTATGTTTAACCTAAAAACATATTTGTTTATACAGTGTGTTCCAGAAAAGTGGTGGTGTGTAAAACTTTGTTATTTTAAGTGGAACACTCTGTATATTACTGATTTTTTGGATTGTATTGATCTTTTATTCATGACTTTTTTTGACGACATAATACCTGAAAATGTAATTTTTTATAGACAAAACGACTAATATCTGAAAAACTGTTAGGTTTAGGTGTCGATAATGGTGTATAAAAAATATGTAAACTTATCAATACAATCCAAAAATTCAAAAATATACAGGGTGTTCCAGTTAAAATAACAAAATGGTACACATCACTTTTCTCTGGAACACACTGTATAAAAATATATATTTTTAGGTTATACACCATTAAAATTCATACAACTTTTGTATTTAAGGGCTTGAGAATAGCCGAGGGTGTAGCAATGCTGTTGTTTACATGGCGTTGCTATGGTTCCTCTATTACAAGCCCCCAGTTACCGAGTTCTAGCACGAGAGCTGGTAAAAGTGTCAATTGGATTTTCAATTTATTATTAAAAAAAAAATAATGAATTGAAAATATGAATTGGTGCTAGGCCCAAATAACCTTAGTTGTTGGTGGTCTTTAAAACACAAAAAACAAAATTTTGTATTTAAACTTTTTTTCTATCTTCACCCGAAATCAATATATCGGCCGATAACGCACAATTTGAACACCCCGTATAGAAAAGCTTACTCAATTATTTTGTCAATAGTTTGTATAGAATAAAGCAAGTAATTAAAGCTCTATAGAATGTGTATCTTTTGTTTATAGACGCGCAGTTGTTTAATACGTTATGTTTTTCGTATAGAAAGCTGTGGAAACAACTGAAAATCAGTCAGTAATCAATAATGTCAACCATTCGACAACAGATGGTGTTGTCCAGCCACCGACAGGGAAAAAAGGTTCAACCGACGCTAACAGTAGCGACCGCTTATCAGTGAGTACCACGGGAGGCGGCGATAACGCTATGATTGGATTTGCAACGCCGGGTCCATTGCCGACAAGGTCACGAGGGTCGAGTAAAATGACCAAATATGTCGAATGCTGGGGTGCCGACAAACCATTTGCTAATATCACCGAAAGTACACTTGCCAAAAACATAGGTCTTACCGTAAGTTTCCAAATCATACCTATTAACTATTGTAACAAAACTGTTTTCTACGTGGGAGGAATAAATATATTTATTTACAATAATTAACAATTCAATAACAATAGACGCAACAACTATATGTCGATTCTAACAATCAACAGGATAATAATAACGACCAGTAATTCTTAAACAAAGTGAAGCACTTCAATAACACTGAACAATACCTATTTATATACTGTATTTATGTTCGCAAATTCAACTCGACACTGATTCACGACTGACTGCCTAATTCCCGTCCGCTCCCTGCTTATATAGAGCTACGTGGCTTAAACACACCGCATTCTTGTACTTTCTAGACGTATATCTTCGATACCATTCCACGTCTCGCCACTGTGACCTATTCTCAACGCTTCTATTGTAGTCAGCGGCGTAACATCTTGGGGTTTGCTACACTATCTTTGACAGCTAGTTCAAGCTCTTACCGTACAAAAGTCTACTGGACAACACTACTAACAATTATATTACTGAATTTAACAGATAATAATATGATGAAGGTCCACGGTGTGGCTGCCAATAATAGGAAAGCGTAACGCTGGAAGACAGAAAAGTAGATGGCCAGATGAAATTGTTAAATTTGTTGCATCTTTATGCGGCATCGAAAAGTGACAAATAAAATTGAATGGCCTAAGTTGGGGGAGGCCTTTGCCCAAAAATGGGACAGTTAGGCTATTATTATTATTATAATATAATGAAAAACATCAAATCGGCGGCAGACTAATTTAATTTTTTTAATCATTATTTAATTTAAAGCTGCGTGGACGTATTCTCATTCATTTTAATTATTATATTTTTCTTTCAGAGTTTAGCAATGATCGAATCAAATCTATTACCAAGTACAACAACTTGTCTAGACTGCAGGTAAAAATAACAAATTTTACAATTAGCAAAATTGTACCCGTAAAAAATAATAAAAAGAGGCTTGGTGTGTGGGTAAAACCACACTGCTAACTTTCCATTGGGTGCCCTTAGAGATTAGAGACCAGTCTACTGTAGAAAAACTATTTGCAATGCAGGTTAACTTGTTTTTGTTTTTTTTTGTTATAAAAAAAAATTGCAAATTTTTTGTAAACCTTATCAGGTGTTCATTATGCAATTATGGCAAAATTGTTGTAAAATGTTACTCGTCTCGCATATCTCGAGAACAAATAATGATATCGACTCCGGTCTCCGGACCAATTTCATTATTTGTTCTCGAGATATGCGAGACGAGAAACATTTTACAACAATTTTACAGTAGTTTATTTGCAGAGATGCGATTTATTTGAAATACTTCTATTTAAAATGCAAATACAAAATGCAAAATACCTATTTTGTATTTTGCATTTAAATGCCTTTTAGTAAAAAACATTTTGTATTTTATTTTAAATACCTTTCGAGATGTATTTTGCATTTTTAATATTCATTTCAAAATGCAAAATACTTTGTGATTAAGTTTAGCCAACATCACCAGTCAAACAAAATAAAATGAACGAATGACGCTTGTATTGCCGAATTATTTTAAGTGAGTATTATTATTATTATTAATAACATAACAGAATTTATTGATACGCGTACTGATAAATATGACCAAAATGTCATGCATAAGGTGCCATGTTATTAGACGTTTTTGTTCGGCTCGGCATTGTGTCTCTATTTCTCATGATAAATACCTAAAATAAATAAAAATATCTGAAATTTGGTAAAAAGGTATTTTATTTTGAAAAAGTATTTTGAAAATACCTATTTTGCATTTAGCATTTGAAATACAAAACGCAAAACTATTTGGTATTTTGCATTTGAAATAGTAAATCTGAAAAGTATTTTGCATTTTGTATTTAAATGCTTTTTTAAAACCATTTTGTACATCTCTGTGAATCATTATGCAATTATGGCAAAATTGTTGTAAAATGTTTCTCGTCTCGCATATCTCGAGAGCAAATAATGATATCGACTTCGGACCAATGTCATTATTTGATCTCGAGATATGCGAGACGAGAAACATTTTACAACAATTTTACAGTAGTTTATTTGTTATAAACAATAAACTGTTAATTGAAATTTCTTGCAAACCTAATCAGGTGTTAATTATGTAATTATATTTACGTGTCGAATGAAATTAGTCCGGAGTCGATATCATTATTTGTTCTTAAGATATGCGAGCCGAATAAAAGTTCACCAACGTACGAACGAACGAACGTACGTACACACACACACACACACAAATCTCTCTAATATTCATTAATATCGATGTAATTATTTATTTTCAAGAAACTGGTCGAACAGCGAAGACATTAATCCGGTATTACTTTGGTTCCGGAATAAGAAGCAGGAGTACAGCTACCAGAATCAACCCGACAACGAGTTCAGATTCTACGTCATCAGTGGAACCACTTTGGCGCTCTGTATGGCCGTCATGCAATTTATTACAATTCCTGGGTGAGGCTATGTGCTGTGTTTATTTTTATTTATTGTAGATTATAGACGCGTCGACATCTCAGGTCATTAGCGTCTTTCAACTACACTAAATAACAACTTTCTTAAAACTAAATAACATCACAAAACATCCATGAGCGCAGGTGGGATTCGAACCTACGACACTCTAGTCTAGAGGCTGCGGAACAAAATACGCTAACCACTAGGCTATGTGCTGTGTTAATTTTTGTTATACGCAACGTGGGGGAAGTCGAAAAACCACGAAATTTTACCACCTTTTTTGCTTTTTTCGAAATCTCTCAGAAACGGTCGACTTAAGCAATTTTTTCATTATGTAATGTTTTAAAGAGGATTACATTTCCTACAATTTTCATTCCCACAACTTTTCTGTGGTACTAATGGTAAGCGCGCTGCAGCTTCTTGAAAATCACCCGCTCCGCTTTTTGTAACCTTGGTAACCAATGTGTAACATGCGTATTTTCAATTTACAGTTCGATGAAGAACAAAATAAATAAAACTATTGAAAAGAACATTACATTTTAACCATTGGTTACCAAGGTTACAAAAAGCCGAGCGGGTGATTTTTAAGAAGCTGCAGCGCGCTTACCAGTAGTACCACAGAAAAGCTGTGGGAATGAAAATTGTAGGAAATATAATCCTCTTTAAAACATTACATAATGAAAGAATTACTTAAGTCGACCGTTTCTGAGAGATTTCAAAAGAAGCAAAAAAGGTAGTAAAATTTCGTGGTTTTTCGGCTCCCCCCACGTTAGCACAGGGTCCTCGAGATCGAAAACTCAGATTCTATTCCACAGAGCACCCACAAACAACATACCAAAATATCATTAACTTCGAAATACTTTCCAGGTAAAAAGTACCTGACTGCTGGACTATTAGTACTGATTAATTCTAGTTTGATCTTAATTATTTTAACAGGAGTGTCGTCCTATATGGATCTTTCGGACCCACTCTACTCGCGCTGTCTATATTCGTCTACTTGTGCTGTCTGGAAACCTGCTGGTCGCGGCGATCGCACGCGACCAGCGAGACGCCGATCAGTACGGTGACCGATTACCGTACTGGAGACGACGACTCACCGCGTACGGTGCATATCGTGTCGAGTAGCCGATGTCTTAGGGCAGCCGTGTTCCTGATATCGGTTATACTAACGTCAACATGCGCCGTCATCACATTGGTTAGTGGCTTTACAAAATTAGAAGATGTTTAGGGCGGATTCTGACGCATCAGAAATTTCTAGAGCCTCAGGAATCTCTGGCGTCTCAGAAATTTCTAGAGCCTCAGGAATGTCTGGCGTCTTAGAAATTTCTAGAGCCTCAGGAATCTCTGGCGTCTTAGAAATTTCTAGAGCCTCAGGAATCTCTGGCGTCTCAAAAATTTCTAGAGCCTCAGGAATGTCTGGCGTCTTAGAAATTTCTAGAGCCTCAGGAATCTCTGGCGTCTTAGAAATTTCTAGAGCCTCGAGAATCTCTGACATTCTCAGGAATGTCTGTGACGTCAGAATCCGCCCTATCCTTAAAAAAAGGTCAGGAGGTGTCATGAGACACCCGACAGAAGCTATGCTTTTTACGTCAACAGATGGCAAGTCCAGTACAAAATATAAATACAATTTAATTGAAATAAGAATTAACATACTTATACAGGGTGTTTCATAATATATGCGCAGGACTTCAGGATGTGATAGCTCGTCCAAAAATATGAAAAAAAGTTTCTATTAACTTACCCTCTAAAATGCACCATTTTAGAGATACAGGGTGTTGAAATTGAAAAAAAAATTTCGTTTTTTGCGAATATCTCCGGAACCGTTTATCGTACAGAAAACAGCTTTTGTAAGCATTTTCTACTCATAATAAGCTATGTTTTGTGCGGAAAATTTTTTTTAGTCATAATTGGTGAAGGTTTTGAAGGGGTAGTGGGTGTTTTTCTCCCCAACTTCTACACTACAGGAAAAAGTACGGTTTTGAGACACCCATTTGAACTGCCAATATTTTCTACACAAAAAAGGTACTCTTGGTCATAAGCTCTAAAGTCGATCTTTTTCGAGGAAAATCAACTTTTATGTTGAAAAACATGGCCAATTTTTTTAAATAAAATTTTTTTCTTACTAATTAAATTTATTTAAACGTTAGAACAAGTAACAAAACCAAACGTTAAATTCATAATTGCAAAAAAAAAATTTCCGCACAAAACATGAGTAGAAAATGCTTACAAAAGCTGTTTTCTGTACGATAAACGGTTCCGGAGATATTCGCAAAAAACGAAATTTTTTTTTCAATTTCAACACCCTGTATCTCTAAAATGGTGCATTTAGAGGGTAAGTTAATAGAAACTTTTTTTCATATTTTTGGACGAGCTATCACATCCTGAAGTCCTGCGCATATATTATGAAACACCCTGTATACTATTTAAGAACACATATCGCGTAATGAATTCAACTTTACTTATATAACACACAGTAGTAATGTTGTACAACACGTTATCTTTGGCTTGGTGAATATACGTGTACCTAGGCCACAGCGCATGCGCCAGTATATACAGTGTGTCCACAGACTTATCCTCAACATGGGGATCTCCGTTGTTATGGGAGATAGAGATTTGGTTAAATGAGACAAAATGTGCAGAATCTCCAGTACTACTACCCTGCGTAGTCAAACTTTCCATATTTTGCTTGGTTCGCGACCGACAGTTGAAAAACGAGATTTACCCATTTTCGTTTTTTGTTTATAACTCGCTTATTAAGTAAGTTAGAAAAAAAATATTTTCACTTTCTCAAGGCCCTTTTTTATGAAGATTTCAAATCTCTTTTCAAATTTTTATTTACTTTTATAGTTTTAGAGATACTTGTATTAACTTTGTTTTTTTAAATACACGTCAAAGATGGCCATGACACCATTCGAAAGAGATTTTTTTTCTCTTTAATTTGATATGAGGGTTGATGGATTTATTTTCAAAAATAACAGAGTTATACGTAAAACACTGATTTTTAATAGTAGGCTATGCTAAATTAATTGATAAAACAACAGAAGGCTTAGCAAACAGTTGAAATTCGCGTTGGCTTAGTAAACGGCTGTTTTGTTTTAGCTGTCAAAGTGTAGTTTGTTGCTAATTTGTCAGTTTACTAAGTGATTTATTAAATTTACTTTTGTTATCATGGAACCATTTTGTAACAATGAAAAGTTAGCGATTTTCAACAATTGATCGTAAAACAGTAGTTTTGTCTTCTTCACTTATTCGCGTTGACTTAGTAAACGGCTTTTTAAATGATTCATAGTTTATTAAATTTACTCGTAAGTTTCTGTAAATAGACGAATGAGGTTGTCTTCGTTCTGGATACTGATCGAAGTACATTTCTGCAGCTCTGGTCGAATTTTTGTGACATAGAATGTAACAAGATAACATATCAAATTTTTCATTGTTACAAAATGGTTCCATGATAACAAAAGTAAATTTAATAAATCACTTAGTAAACTGACAAATTAGCAACAAACTACACTTTGACAGCTAAAACAAAACAGCCGTTTACTAAGCCAACGCGAATTTCAACTGTTTGCTAAGCCTTCTGTTGTTTTATCAATTAATTTAGCATAGCCTACTATTAAAAATCAGTGTTTTACGTATAACTCTGTTATTTTTGAAAATAAATCCATCAACCCTCATATCAAATTAAAGAGAAAAAAAATCTCTTTCGAATGGTGTCATGGCCATCTTTGACGTGTATTTAAAAAAACAAAGTTAATACAAGTATCTCTAAAACTATAAAAGTAAATAAAAATTTGAAAAGAGATTTGAAATCTTCATAAAAAAGGGCCTTGAGAAAGTGAAAATATTTTTTTTCTAACTTACTTAATAAGCGAGTTATAAACAAAAAACGAAAATGGGTAAATCTCGTTTTTTAACTGTCGGTCGCGAACCAAGCAAAATATGGAAAGTTTGACTACGCAGGGTAGTAGCACTGGAGATTCTGCACATTTTGTCTCATTTAACCAAATCTCTATCTCCCATAACAACGGAGATCCCCATGTTGAGGATAAGTCTGTGGACACACTGTATACGTCACACTCATAGCTATAGATATACTTTTAACATGAGCATGTTGCGTGACGCGAACCCATAAGTTTTTCCCTGCCAGAAATCGTCTAACGCGCCTATAGAGGCATAGCTTCAAAAAAATTAATTTCCAACGCAATTAAGTAGTTTTCTAATTAATTATTATAAAATGTTCGTAGGTCAATGTGGATCCATCTGACGAGTTTTTGTTGACAACACCAATACTTTATAGCGACAATAACACCACCATCGAATTTCCACAAGAAATTATAAATCAAACAACGGTCGAGTCTGTCCCCGTAAGTGAAAAGAATTTATTTATTTATTTATTGTAGATTATAGACGCGTCGACATCTCAGGTCATTAGCGTCTTTCAACTACACTAAATAACAACTATCTTAAAACTAAATAACATCACAAAGCATCCATGAGCGCAGGTGGGATTCGAACCCACGGCAGTCCAGTCCAGAGGTTGCGGCACTAAGCACGCTAACCACTAGGCTATACTGCTCTCAAGTGAAAAGAAGAATATATGTTTTTTGCCATACCCACTATATTAGTGATGTAAATGCGTATAATACTCTGGTATAAAACGTTTGTATAAAACGGTATTATACGGTATGTAAAAAAAATAATATACCCCAGTTTTATACTAGGTATAAATACTGCGTATTTTACTATTTTATATAGCACGTATAAAACGTTTAACACCGTTTAAAATGGTTAAATACAGTTTAAAACGGTTTAATACCGTTTAATACCGAAATGAGAACAGAAACTTTTCCTATTATGCAGTTGGCAATACTGAAAAATCCACTGTAACCGTAGTGTGAAAAAGTAAAAAACCGTTTTATATTGAAAAAAATACGGTAATACACCATGGGTTTAATACACAAAAAAGTTTAATACCGCGGTATTTTTACATCACTACCCCCTATAAAATAGCTGCTTTACATGTATGTATGTATGAATGTAAAGTGACTTTTGATAGGCCAGTATGCGGGAACGTACCTTTCCCAACACTAGTGTGGGAAAGCAAACCATTTCCATAGTGATTTATTCGCCCTGATCCGCTGGCTATTATCTACCGACAGCTACTCTCGGCCTACTATAGAAGTGAAGTTGGCGACACAAAACGAAGTGAAAAGCAGCTGTTTTATGGTGGGTATGGCAAAAAGTACCACATATATCTCGTGCGTAACGATATTATGACTCGTGTGACTGTTAAAACTCGCTATGCTCGTTTTAATATATTGTCATTACTCGTCAATAATATGCCTCATAACGCAACTAGATATACTTACGATCTATTATTCTCTTAAATAGGCGTTATAAAACCAAAAGAAATAATTGCATTTTTTCAGACTTACCTATACAGTTCGGCCATATCTCTGGCCATCATATCGGTGTTCCTGCGAGTCGGATTCCTGCTGAAATTGTTCCTGATGCTCGTCACAGTCATTTGTCACGTAACACTATTCAGTTGTTTCAGACTGTTCAGGGATTTCCACGATAGTCACGACGATGAGTAAGTTGTCAATCACTTATCACTTCAGGTCACTATCTATAAATTTTATTTATTTATTGTAAATTATAGACGCGTCGACATCACAGGTCATTAGCGTCTTTCAACTACACTAAATAACAACTCTCTTAAAACTAAAAATGGCTGCAAAGCACAGTGTAAAGGTACGTGCAGTACGCAGCTGGGATTCTAGATGGTAGCATGTATGGTAGATGGTCGCTGAAATTATAAGCGCTTATAGGTTTGCACAACGAAGCTTTGATACTAGCATTGATACAAGCTTAAATCGCGTTTGAAATGTCAGATAGCGAAGACGAATATTTGTGTTCTTCTGCTACAAAGTGGTATATTTTAAATACAAATTTGGGTAGGAGCTATCATGTCCACCCTATTAATAGAAAACGATCGAAACATGACGAATTTCATCATTTATACCAAGAATTAAAATTTTACCCAAACCGGTTTTTTGAATATTTACGTATGGAACTTTTAAATACGTCTTAGAAAAAAACTCAAAACAAATTAAATAAAAACTGGCAAAATTTCACTTATTAAACTAGTCACATCCATTGCGAAACTTGTAACGGCCATTTGACAGTTGTCACACGTTGATTGCAGTAGCCAGCGCGCTGAAAGAATGATGAGATACATTCTTGTATCTAGCAGCTGTTGTAACAGCGCTTATACCTGCTACACTCACTGCTTCGTTGTGTACGCTCGCATATATAACAATGCATTAATTTAAGCAACCCCTGCTATGATCTACGCTACCATCTAGAATCCCAGCTCCACACTGCACGCACCTTAAAAGATAAAGGATAAATACGTATTATAAATTTATTTTAACGGTCTCACTAGTTCATCAATTTTTTTAAGAAATGCAAATACAATCGCTTTGTTATTTATTTTTACAAATCTTATGCTTGGTTGCAGAAAGCATTGTCAGAAAATCTGAATTGACAATGATCTTAAATTGTAATATTTCTCCATAAGAAAAGCATTGTAAGATTTTAAATCGATCGTGCTCGAAAAATAATCAATCGATTGAAACGATATTTTTTAAAACTGTGTATAGAAGTACCTATTTTTTATATAGTTTTTTGTACAATTTCCATTTCGAAACAACATTTTTTACGTAAGTATAAATCATACTTCGCTTCGCTTCTCCGGGGGAGAATTTCTCGCGAGGGGGGATAATAAATTAACAATACCTATACTAAACATACGTGAGCGGAGTCACGGGCAGTGTTGCCAGGTGTCCCGATTTGCGCGGGACGTCCCGATTTTCAGGGGTATATGGACACGTCCCGATTCACCCTTGATCGGGTCGCTGAATGTCCCGATTTAGGGTCAATCGGTAATTATAAAAGGTTCAAACTTCACACATATTGTTTTGTGACTGCGAATAGCGCGATAGACGTATCGCGCTCTCCCGTTCTTTTCTGCCACCGCGTACGATCCAAAGATTATGATGACATTATTTTGATGATATTATAAAGACATTATTTTCACCACTTAATAACAAAAATTAACGTTGATTTATGAACACCTTGTTTTTTTTAGTTGTCCCGATTTCAGAAACAAAATCCCGATTTTTTAGCCTTCTGTCCCGAAATTTGGCAAATTGGACCTGGCAACACTAGTCACGGGTGACCGCAAGTATAAAATAAATTAAAGTATTTTCTTACTTTGTTATAAATGCGATGATAATCAGCCGCTGGAATTCACACACATTTTTTATATTATATAAAAAAACTTCTCCTATAACAGTCATGATAACTATCAAATAAAACAATATTGTCTAGCGACAATAATTTACATCTGTCTATCAATCAATCACATAATTTATTTCAACTCAGTTTATTTAAATAAATGCATTGATAAAGACAGCCAGGCGAATCCACCCACATTTTTTTTATATTACAAAAAAAAACACACTTCACTAACAGTCACATAATAACCATCAAATAAAACAATATTGTTTAGCGTCTATAATTTACAATATTTATCGATCAAATAATTTATTTCAATTCAATAACACAGTCACTTATTCGTTCTAATGGCATTTTGATTTCTGAAGTCAGTATATTTTTACAAACGAAATCTGACATGTTAATATTGGTTTACGGTGTTCAAATTATTCAATAGACGTACCTACTGTCTATAGCAGTGTGAAATAGGTTATGCAACCGATTTTTGCATTAAAACTTATTATACAGAGGTCATAATTTCTAAAGGATCGACATACATAATACCAGTGGCGTAGCTATATTTTTTTTAATAACAGAACTTACCCACTATTTTTATTAATATTTTATTTTATTTATTTATTTATTGTAGATTATAGACGCGTCGACATCTCAGGTCATTACTCATTGTGTTTTAAAGACCACCAACAGCTAAGGTTATTTAGGCCTAGCACCAATTCATATTTTCAATTCATTATTTTTTTTTTAGTAATAAATTGAAAATCCAATTGACACTTTTACCAGCTCTCGGGCTAGAACTCGGGAACTGGGGACTTGTAATAGGGGAACCTAGCAACGCCATGTAAACAACAGCATTGCTAAACGCTCGGCTATTCTCAAGCCCCATCTCAGGTCATTAGCGTCTTTCAACTACACTAAATAACAACTATCTTAAAACTAAATAACATCTAACATCACAAAACATCCATGAGCGCAGGTGGGATTCGAACCCGCGGCAATCCAGTCCAGAGGTTGCGGCACTAAGCACGCTAACCACTAGGCTATACTGTCCTCACCCACTATTTTTATTAATATTTTATTTGAGTTTGGGTTTTGAACCAAGATTAAAGAAAAACCGAGAGAAAAAAAAACTATATTGCTTTTAACATTTTTTTTGCCATACCCACTATAAAATAGCTAGTTTACATGCATGTAAAGTTACTTTTCACAGGCCGGTGTGCGGGAACGTAGTGTGGGAAAGCAACCCATTTTCATAGTGATTTATGTTTGTTCGCCCTAATCCGCCCGCCATACGTACTGACAGCTACTCTCGGCCAACTATAGAAGTGAAGTTAGCGACACAAAATGAACTGTCAAAATTTTTTTTAAACACTGAAAACGCAGTGAAATAAGTAGCTATTTCATAGTGGGTATGGTCCATATATTATATTTCGTGCGTGATGATATTATGACTCGTGCGACTGTTAAAACTCGCTATCGCTCGTGTTTATATATTGTCACTACTCGTCAGTAATATACCTCATTACGCTACTAGATAGTATACAATCTACTATCAAAATATTACGAGAAAATCGTCTGACATTTGAAAAAAAAAATTGTGTTTTAAAAACCACCAACAGCTAAGGTTATTTGGGCCTAGCAAATTCATATTTTCAATTCATTATTTTTTTTTAATAATAAATTGAAAATCCAATTGACACTTTTACCAGCTTTCGGGCTATAGAACCCGGGACCTGGGGACTTGTAATAGATGAACCATAGCAACGCTATGTAAACAACAGCATTGCTACACGCTCGGCTATTCTCAATTAAGCCTTCTCTGATATTTCCGACCTTGTATACTACAATTGATTTATTTATAGCGTATCATGCTTTGGTTACGCGCGAAGACACTTCCGTTTCATCTGGCCATCGAGCCAACGCAGCCTAAGAAGTTTTACTTCAAAAATCTAAACAAATCCGAATACAGTAAATTAAAAAAAAATGAGCGACAAATTGCTTACTACCTAAATTGTTTGTGACTAGCCGAAGGGTCCTCTTCCTTTGACGCCCACATGCTATATGGTAATTTTAAAATTGTCGCGGACGTTCTCACAATATTCATCAACACTCTACCAACACCAGTTAAAATTTACTAACTTTTTGAACAGGTGTATTTAGAACGTTATTCACTTTTAGGCTATCAACGTTACCGTTCGAACTGAAGGGCGCTTTAGTGCTAACAATTGTCGTGGTAATACTTCATGTTCTGGATAGACAAATTGAGTTCACATCCAGAACTGACTATTTATGGCAAGCCAAACTGAAAGTTGAACAGGAAGAAGTGGAAACTATGCGAGGAATAAATAAGGTTCATATTTCAATCTTAATGCCAAACTCTCGGTTAAAATTGAACTAACCACTCGGTTTTTCTGCTATATTAAACGGTTTTATTTAGCTTGATCCCGTATATTTGTTTGTTACTATCTTTGTTTCAAATCTTGCGACAGCTTTTTCAACTACTTCTACTTAACCGATTCTTATGAAACTTTGCACACACATTAAGTTCCCGTGACTATACAATATTATGATAATTTCAACTTGGTAACGAGGGTCTGATGATGGAATCAGGAGGTGGACAGTGGAACTCTTAAAAAATAGAAAATAAAAATAGGTAAAAAACTTTTAAGTTAAACGGTTTTATTTTAAATCATCAGCTGTACCAAAAACTAGAAAATAATTAGGACACAAACCAAGGGGCACTTTGTGTCGCTGCGTCAGCGCAATAAGTAATAATCTGGAACTTTTAAAAATCTGTATAACGACTGTACAATTATTAAATAAGAACGGCTTGTCTAGAAAAATGTGTTTCCAAGCCCATCAACAGAAATATTTCAAATGCGCCCCACGTTTTTATTTTGGTCTGTTAAAAGTCCCAGATTATTACTTATTCCGTTGACGCAGCAACACAAAGTACCCCTTGGTTTGTGTCCTAATTATTTTCTAGTTTTTGGTACAGCTGATGATTTAAAATAAAACCGTTTAACTTAAAATTTGTTTACCTATTTTTATTTTTAGAGTTTAGGGATAATTGATCTGGCAGCATGTTTTTGTTTACTGATGAAACCGGGGATAAGTTTTGAAGCTATCAGATGGTCATGAAAGAGTATGGCGAAGGTCTGGAGATCAATTTGCTACTTGCAATATTTCTGCAAGGAAACGATTTCGTGTTCAGGGGAGGAAATTAATTAGAAACCATCAGATATTCATGAACGAGTATGGAGAACGTTTGCTGCCTGAACTCTGTCCGGACGACGTAGCAGATTCCTTCCCGTACCATCAAATTGTTCCCTTGCAGAGATATTACAGGTAGGAAATGTATCTCCAGGTCTGCGTCATACTCGTTCATATCTGGTGATGTCAAAGTTTACTCTGTGTGTCTGTTTTGAAGACCACCAACATCTAAGGTTATTTGGGCCTAGCACCAATTCATATTTTCAATTCATTATTTTTTTTAACTTCCCATTGGAAGTTATTGTAATGGGTCCGAAAATCGAAATCAAAAAGGAAAAAAAATTTTTATGTTTCAAGGTCACTACACTATTTTTACACTACTTTTAGAAAGATGTCTGTGTGTGTGTGTGTGTGTGTACGTATGTACGTACGTACGTACGTAAATACGTACGTATGTATGTGTCCATTTCTTTCTAAGACGAAATCTCGAGAACGAAAAATGATATCGACTACGTTGGGGTGCCAATCGACGCGTATTAACGTAAATATGATCTGAAAGGAATTTTTTTAAAATCGGTTCAGCCGTTCTTTTTTCTTAACCAAATAACCTCCAAAAAAGTAGATTTTACACAATATCTTGCGAATAAAAAATTATATCGACTTCGTAAGGGTGTCAATCGAGGCGTGTTAACGTCATTTTGATTCGACATAAATTTTATAAAAATCGGTTCAGCCGTTTTTTTTTTTTTTTTTTTTTTTTTTTAATTATTGATGTTTTAATGATTAAAATGATTACTTTTCTGTGTAATATCTAATTTAATTATTATTATTAAATATTTATCAAACTGGGAAGTTCGTCGTGTGGACCTCAAGGGTCGCACTTTAGTCCTAATAAACGACCCACCTCACGGCTTGTTTTTAATAATAAATTGAAAATCCAATTGACACTTTTACCAGCTCTCGGGCTAGAACCCGAGAACTGGGGACTTGTAATAGAGGAACCATAGCAACCCCATGTAAACAACAGCACTGCTACACTCTCAGCTATTCTCAAGCCCAAAGTTTACTCTGATTTCATCAGTAAACAAAATATCCTTCCAATCCAATTCCAGGTTTTCGTCATACTGATGCATAACTGGTGATTTCAAAGCTTATCTTGGTTTATAAAAGAATGTAGGCTTTCACGGCCGGCGTTAATAAAATTAAGATAAGAATCTTTCGGGCTTATGAGCCGTGGTCTACTGGAATGGCATCTTCTTCTTCTTCAGTTGCAAGCGAAACGTCTGGAAGAAGAAGAAGATGCCATTTCAGTAGACCACGGCTCATAAGCCCGAAAGATTCTTATCTTAATTCTATTATCTTGGTTTCATAAGAAAACAAAAGTATGTGCTTTTACTCCATTAATTCCTTCACTATTAAAAATAGAATAGAAAAATTGAGTGGAACTTTAATTTTGACCAACGGTAAATTTTTTGAAAATGATTCAAACGTAATTCTTTATACATTTTGTGTTTTATTCGTCAACAGATTCTGTTGGAAAACATTCTTCCAGCTCATGTAGCAGAACATTTCCTGGCCACTCGAGCTTCCCAAGAATTGTACCACGAAAGATATTCTTGTATAGCTGTGATGTTTGCATCAATTCCCAATTACAAGGAGTTTTATGATGAAAATGACGTCAACAAACAAGGACTTGAATGTCTTCGATTGTTGAACGAAATCATTTGCGACTTTGACAAGGTATCTAACGAATTTATTTTATTTATTGTAGATTATAGACGCGTCGGTATCAAACGAAATTAGATTCCGTAGTTAAGGTAGTTGTCGTGCTATGGGCATAGTGTCAGAAAATTCTAAATTTTCGTATACTCATTAAGGATACTATAATACAAATACCATTAAAATTTGAAGTTGATTGACCATCTCTAACTCGAGATAAACTTAATTAAAGTTCGGATAATTAACACGGAGAGTATTGGGGTCCGTCAAATGAGCATCTGACATCTGGTGGCAGAAAATTGTACTCAAACGAGGGAAAATTTTACATGCTAACAGTGCAAATTAATCATGAAATTGTTTATTACAAAAATAAAACAAGTAAAATAAACAAAAAGTTTATCGAAAATGGAATTCGCGACGTTTTCTAATATCATGGCAATAAACACTGTCAGTTATTGCCTTGTAAAACTTACTTTACAGAGAATTATTTTCTAATGAAATGTGGAAAAACTGTATTTATGAATTAAAAAAATATTTTATAGTAATAATAAGATGTACTTGTTATCATACTGCACTAAAATAGTTGAATCCCTGATGATTAACAAATTTATAGGATTAACTTCGTTTACAAATATTTTGAGGTTAGTAACTTACCTACTTATTACAATATAACTTATTATGTTGCAGTTATGTGTTTACATTATTCACCTAACCCAGCCTTAAAAGCGCATTGAACGCGGATGATTAATTTCGTGGAGATTTTCTTTTAATTTTGATGTTTTTAAGCAATATGTCGTAAAGATTACTACTTTTGACAGTTCATTTTGCATGCATTTTTCTCGTTTTATTTCCGACATTTGATAATATGTCCGGCTTTGAGAATCCGTTCTCCTTCAACGAAATTCCTTTGTTTAGGATTCGTACCGGCCCAATCACAAATTGCACTTATATTTATCATTTCTTATCACTTTGAAAATCATAAAATTACACGCAAAAGTATACCCCGTATATGAAATTTCCCCCCGTCTGCGCCATGTTTTTGAAGCTCCACCTATCTGACGGATCCCAATAGAAAAGGTTGTATTTTTGACAAGTTTTTTTTAATTTAAAAAAAAAGTAACAGTCAGAAATTTTCAAAAAACTAACTGTTCATTGATGTTTTTGTTCTGAGTTTAAAAAATAAATTCCAAAAATTATTGACGTTTTTATTGTTGAGATATAATAACGCAAAGTGCCACAATTTATGAGAAAAGATTGACATTTTTATATAATCCAAGCGAACAAACTTAGTGAAATATGTGTTACTATGTGAACAACAGTTTAGGTACAAAATTTTTTTATATTTAACACTATACTTATTTATTGTTTTACAGCGTATTATGAACGAAACTTTTGGATGTTATTGTAGCACGACAACTACCTTAATTGGGCCATTTGGTTAATCGGGGCGATCTTTATTTAGGACGGCAAATTTTAAAGAACAAAAACGAATCGAGAAACCAATCAGAATATTGTGTGTCCCTTATTTGAGACAACTTAAAAAAGTACAATCTTGAAGGAAATAACCCTGTCCCTCTCCCCTTTCGTCGGGCCTGGTACGGTGATTCCGAACGGAATCTATACTGTACTTAAATAATATAATGAACGATGATCATTTAAATAATTATTTTTTTGTTTAACAGTTGTTACTGAAGCCAAAATTCAGTTGCATAGAAAAAATCAAAACTATCGGTAGTACTTATATGTTGGCTTCTGGACTTCAGCCTGGGAAAGAAGATAGTACGGTAAGTTATTATCGACGAATAATATAGCATCATCATTTGACTTTTCCTTGATGATAGGCAGGCCCGGACTTAAAGATCCAGGGCCCCTAGGCACTTGACAGTCCCCCCCAAGCCCAAAAAAAGGGGGGAAATGGAATTGGATGGAAATTTAGCAAAAAAAAAGTCGCCAATTGGGTTATCTTACAAAACTGTTGGGCTTTTTTTCTTTAATTTCCATCCCCGCCCTGGCCGGGGCCCCCTCAGCGGCTGGGCCCCTAGGCCGATGTCTTGTTGGCCTAGGCAGAAATCTGATGATAGAAGATTATGCTAATAATAAAAATCGACTTGCACAAATTTAATCATTTTGAAAATTTGATCGCCCAAAACCGGCTTCAAACGACATGGCCAACGTATGCCAATGTTGGATAATGTATTGACGACCAATGTTTAGCATGTGTGATCATTTGAATATGTCCAATATGACAGGATTTTGTTTGACCAGCGTTGATCAATCTTAGTATACACGATGTTTAGCGAATATACACAAACATTAAACAAAATGGATAGCGAAAATGACGCAATTATTGCAAGTGCTTCAGCGGTAATAATTTCTTGTGCCCAGCTCTTAATACGTGTTTAATGCAACTCATAAATCACAATAATATACACACACTGACAAACACCGCGTGGTGAAAACTGTCCAATCGTCTGGATGAAAACAATTTGAAAGTCGAGACCAGCGTAGACCAATCCCTTTGATGTGTGTTCAAAAAACCGTCCTCAAAGCGAATGTCTTCCAATGCGTTGGTGACTGTTTGTTAAATATTGGCCATATGAAAACTATCCACACGGCATGACAATTGCCCGAATGTCAACAATGGTCGACATTTTTCATGTCATCTAGAGCCGACTTATCAAACATAATTATTTTGTTTCGTAAACTCTTTTTGTATTTCATTTATAAAATACATTAAAGCAAAGAAATACAGCAAAAGCTTGGCAGCGATAGAATTTAAGTAACTTACTTATTTTCCAAATTAATATTAGGAACAAATTAAAAAGTATAAAGACAAACATCAGTTCTAATTCGAATTAATTTATTGAAATTTCTGTCATCTTTCTCTGAAATCACGCTTCAATGAACTAATTTAAAAAAATGTTTTTAATAATGCTGCAATTATTAGGATAATACGAAGGTACAGTTTTTATTTTAAAATCAATAACTTTTACGTCTAAAAGCGTAGTATTTCTCATCCAAAATAATACTTTTCACAGGACGCTTTGAAGAAACAAGAACATATTATTGTAGTTCTGGTCGATTTCGCTGTGGCGCTGATGACCATTTTGGATCAAATCAACCGTGAATCGTTTCAACGATTCAAGTTAAGAATGGGTAAGAAATAAACTTCTGGTCCAGTAATAACTATTCTTTAATATTTCATTGTAGGATTAATTCATTGTCCAGTAATAACTAATTCTTTAATATTTCATTGTAGGATTAAATCATGGTCCGGTGATAGCGGGCGTAGTGGGGGCCCAGAAACCTCAGTACGATATCTGGGGCAATACAGTAAATGTGGCATCACGCATGGATTCGTGCGGTGTCATGGGTCGACTACAAGTCACTGAGGACACCGCCAAGATATTGATGCAGGCGGGGTACGCCTGTGAATGCAGAGGGCTTACGTATGTCAAAGGCAAGGGGACACTCACAACATATTTTGTTAAAACGATATTCGACGAGAAATAAGTATACAAATACATAACGTGAGATGGGGCAAGTGCGACCCAAAAAATGAATAATATCATTTCCAATCGCTGAATAATAATGCAACTAGTGATGAGCAAAATTGGTTTTGGTCTTGCGAAAAAGCAAGACCAAGACCAAGACCGAATGAACAAGAACAAGACCAATACCAAGACCAAATACACAAGACTAAACTAAAAATTCTTACTTCAGAGCCAGTGGCGGCTCGTTTTTAAGTGCGCTCGTGCAGAAGTAAAAAACTAAAAAAAGACAGATAAAATGAGCAAGACCAAGACTTGATACGCAAGACCAAGACTTGATACGCAAGACCAAGACTTGATACGCAAGACCAAGACCAAGACTAAAAAAGCTAGACCAAGACCAAACATATTTGAGCAAGACCAAGACCAAGACTGAATCAGTAAGACCAAGACTGTCCAAGTCTTGGTCTTGGTCTTGCTTTGCTCATCACTAAATGCAACTGAACATCATCAGTCAATAAACTATGGAAGAATATGTTAGTTAGATGTCTAATTCACAGATGACAGTACGCAAGTATGTGAAATATAATGACAGAAATAATATTGCTCTTGCCCCACTTTACCTTAACAGAAAAAAATATCGTAAATGATAATAGTCGAGTAAACGAATGAGGACAGTGTGGTGTAGCGGTTAACAGGCTGGCCTTTGGATCAGACTGTAGTGGGTTCGAATAACCACCGACTGCTACTCTTATGTGGGCCCAATACCAATTTACAGTTTCAATTTGTGGTTATTTTTAGACCGAAAATCAAACTGACCCTTTTACAACGTGAACTTGAAAGTTGACAATGGAATGAATATCATTGTATTCAGTAGCGGTGCTAGGGTTTTTTCTAGGGTGGGCCAATGTTGAGCATGGTGATCTGAAGGTGGGCCAATAGCATTTATTTACCCAAAATTGCAGTGCTCGATAAAATTTTAACCCAGGTTACTTGCTATAGAATTTACAAAAAAAATTGATGAACAAATTGGTTGAGGCTTTCGCGGCCAGTTGATGAGCTGGTATTGTCCTGATTTGGGTCTATAGGCCGTCGTTGGTTGGAATTGCTTCCTAACGTTTCGCTAGCACGAGTGGCGAGCCCCCTACCCACAGGTATAAATACAACCTGCGTCCGAGAATTTGCCATTCTACATCCAGCATCGGAGATGGAAGGACCTCTGAAGAAGTTCGCCACTCGTGCTAGCGAAACGTTAGGAAGCAATTCCAACCAACGACGGCCTATAGACCCGAATCAGGACAACACCAGCTCAAAATTGATGAAATTTCGAGGGTTAAAAACGTAAGTATTTAAAAGATAACCTAGAGATTGGGGATTAGGGAATGCAATCTCGATCTCGCGAGATCTCGAGCCATTTTTCGAGATTTAATCTCGTGGGCAGGCAATCTCGTTCGAGATCTCGACCCGATATAGTCGAGATCTCGAACGAGATTTCAAGAACGAACGCGCTTGAAAAAAAACTTACACGTAATAGTTTTTGACAGTCGCGCTAATTGGTTCTGTTTGTTTCTCTGCATATATTGTTTTAATTATTGTTTTCTTGAGTAAAATGGACAGTTATTTAACTTATAACAAGCATTAGATGGCTAACAAATTTCAAAGTTAAGTGAATACTGAATCGGCTCGAGATTGCATTCCCTATTGGGGATTATGCCAGGGTGGGTCAAGACAGTTTAAGGTAGGCCATGGCCCATCCTCTGGCGCCGCCATTGATTGTATTATTTATTTAAGTTTTCATTTTTCGCGTTCTCTGAAAAACTGATCGATTATTTGCGATATTTTTTTATTGAAAAAAGGTAGTTATACACCAAAATAGGATATTTAAGTAAACGAAGCTCTCACATATAAATGATTGTGTCACAATTTGTTCTATTCTATGACGTAGTTTTATAATGAACCATTTTCCTGAGAGTAGTTCTTTCAATTATCCACGAGAGGCAGCACTTGTGGTAGGGACAACCATTACATTTTATTCCCCATTATAAGTGTCGTGTCATTTTAGTGATACTTAACTTAATTATTAAATTATTGATGTGAAACATCTTATGTCGGGCTGTGAACAGCCGCGTGAGGGGAAATATGCAACGAAATGTTTGGCCCGCTCCTTCGCTGCTGTTCTCCCCACCACTGCGGCACTCTCTCTCTCTCTCTCTTGGCTCAGGCGTGCACTGTAACACACGCGGTGTGCAGTATATAGGATTACGTCAGCATAACAGTTAGTTGCTGCTTTTGAAAAAATATATACTACTACATAGAGAATACCACCGAGTTCAATAACGTTTTCTTTGATGTTTCACATCTGTCGGGGGTCCCGAGACCCACACCCCATTTTATTATTATTAAATTCATTAAATAACTAAGTTATACCACTGCAATTACACGACACTATAAATGGGGAATAAATAATATTTGTCCCTGCCACAAGTGCTGCCTCTCGTGGATAATTGAAAGAACTACACTCAGGAAAATGGCTCATTCGTTGAGAACGACTAGAAAATAATTACTTTGTAAATATTGATAAGTTATGATAAGCATTTGTTTTTTTTTATATTTTTTGATGTAAATGTAAAAAATTTTGTACATTATTTAGGTGAAATAGATTTACGAATTGTGTACTGAAGTAAGCCATGGTTCCTATACATAATCAGCCGTACTTATACTCAGTTTTGTAATTAAGCGTGCAGTATATTTTGTTA
Source organism: Mongoloraphidia duomilia (assembly GCA_039654895.1). Taxonomy (NCBI): domain Eukaryota; kingdom Metazoa; phylum Arthropoda; class Insecta; order Raphidioptera; family Raphidiidae; genus Mongoloraphidia; species Mongoloraphidia duomilia. Next base: position 6,630,333 of record CM077527.1, on the reverse strand, counting down.
ATTTTATAGCATATACAGATTGTATCAAATTAAAGCTGTGCATAGGGCGTTCTGTGTGTAAGATAGAGATCGATATAAAGCAATAGACTGTGTGCAGGGGGGCGGAGTTATAATAATATCGACGCGAGCGCTTGCTGTGACATCCGTCGTAAACTCTGAACTGCAATTTTCTGTAACTGTCAGTGAGCATTATTGTTCAAAAAGTCAAGTAAGTAAAACCATGATTCCATGATTTTACTTCTAACTTATTTGGAAATTATTACTATAAATCTGATAAATTTGACACTTTTAAACCCGGTCCGCAAGATTACATGCGCCATGGTTTTAGGTTATATTTCCGTCTGTCAATATAAACCATAGACATAGGTGTAGGCACACCTCCATGTCTGATATAAATTAATCAGTTATTTTTTATTATACGTCAAAATTGAAGAAGAAAAAAACTTAAAATCAATAATTTTTACGTACCCTTTTATGCTATGCTATTTATACTATTTACACACAGCTAGATAAAATGGTAATCGTTTATTAAAAAATTTCCCGATATAAGACAACAATAAAAAATAGTTCAATCGTACATTATTGCCCGCTAGCGGCGCTAGTAGGCTCACACAACCTATAAGTAAGAATGAGATAAATGATCGCTAATAGGAAGTTTCTGTAGTTACTGACTACTGAAATAAGAAATTATTGATAAAATCACAAAACAAAGATGACGCTATCCGGTTGTATGGGTATTATTTATTTACAGTAACTACAGAAACTTCCTATTAGCGATCATTCATCTCGTTCTTATTTACTGCTTTATATATCGATCTCTGTCTTACACACAGAACGCCCTATGCACAGCTTTAATTTGATACAATCTGTATAAAGTAAAATAGTAGAGTGTACATCTAGTGGCGCAATGGGGTATATTACTGACGAGTAGTGACAGTATGTTAAAACGAGCGATAGCGAGTTTAAATAGTCACACGAGTCATATAATATCATTACGCACGATATATGGTATTTTTTGCCATACCCACTATAAAATAGCTGCTGTTCACTTCATGTTCAGTATTTTCAAAAAATTTTGATAGCTCATGTTGTGTCGTCAACTTTCACTTCTATAGTAGGCGAGAGTAGCTGTCAGTAGGTAATAGCGAGCGGATCAGGCGAATAAACATAAATCACTATAGAAATGGTTTACTTTCCCACACTAGTGTGAGAATGATACGTTCCCGCACACCGGCACGTTAAAACTCACTTTACATGCATACAGAAATGCATGTAAAGCTGCTATTTTATAGTGGGTATGGCAAAAAAAATTATGACATTATATTCTATTCCTCACAGATTTTATGAAAATACTTCTTAATCTTTGATGTTTTTAATGTGTCATCTTTGTCATAATTGTCAACTTTTCGGATTTAGCTGTTGATATTTATAAATTACATGAGCCATTTTCCTGAGAGTAGTTCTTTCAATTATCCACGAGAGGCAGCACTTCTGATAGGATCAAACATTAATTTTATTCCCAAGGGTGGACTGGCGTATCGGCCAGTAGACTGGTGGGCCGGTTGACTATGATCGACTTTTTTCCTCTTACAAATTTTTTTTCGTATTTCTATTTTCTCTTTACCTACCTATTTATAGAAAAAATAACGCTGAAACGACTCCAACACCCCGCACTGTTAGTTTCAAAGATATAAACAGCATCTGAGAGATTTTTGAGTTTTCTTAAAAATTCCAAAAGTAAGAAGACCCCCCTCTTTGTGCAAATTTGCGAAATTTTTGAAAAATAAATTCGACCCGATTCGTTTGATGTCTATTTATAAAAAAAATAACGCTGAATCGACTCCAACACCCCACACTATTAGTTTCAAAGATATCTATAGGTAATATTGTCTAAAAAAAGGTTAGAAAATTGGTTAATATGACGCCTCTAGCCCGGGCCGAAATTGAGTCCCAGTCCGCTCCTGTTTATTCCCCATTAGTGTCGTGTAAATTTAGTGGTATAACGTAATTATTTAATTAATTTAATAATAACGTTATACCACTAAAATTACACGACACTAATGGGGAATAAAATGTTTGTCCCTACCACAAGTGCTGCCTCTCGTGGATAATTGAAAGAAACAATTCTCAGGAAAATGGCTCATTAAAAAAATTCTTTGACACGATAGCGTAAATATTATAAATGTCTTCAAAACTTGCGTCAACACACTACAATGATCACTGTCGGCCTTAGTCACCCGGGCAAAATATTCTTCAGCGTCTTTTATTTCTTATTATTAGAGAAGATAGTAACATCATCGCTGCTCACAAATAAGTTTCGGTTCGGACAAGTCTATGTTTTCTAACAAGGGCGGTTCTATGAATATGGTCATTTAGTTGTTCGTCGCCAGTCGAAACCACCCCTTATTAGAAGGTTCCATGACATTTGAACCCAGCAATTTTATACCACGACAAGTGATCCCAACAACATTTGATCCCAACGACAATTGATCCCACGACATTTGATCCCAAAAAATATCTATAAACTGATAGCGTTTGATAAGTAAGAAAGTTATTAAATTTTATTAATTTAATGAAATAAATTAACACTAAAGGATTATTAACTCATAAACACATTATACTGGGCTTGAGAATAGCCGAGAGTATAGCGGCGCTGTTGTTTACATGTTGCTATGGTTCCTCTATTACAAGTCCCCAGTTCTCGGGTTCTAGCCCGAGAGCTGGTAAAAGTGTCAATTGGATTTTCAATTTAATATTAAAAAAAAATAATAATAATAAATTGAAAATATGAATTGGTGCTAGGCCCAAATAACCTTAGCTGTTGGTGGTCTTTAAAACACAATTACAATTAACACATTATACTATTACATTCGTTAGAATTCTAATAACAATGTAATTACAAATATATCATAACTTCTACAAATTTAATTCAAACAAATTTCCGGACAAAGGAAATAATCGATTAAATTATTTCATTAAATTAATAAAATTTAATAACTTTATTACTTATCAGACGCTATCAGTTTATAGACAATTTTTTGGGATCAAACATCGTGGGATCAATTGCCGTTGGGATCAGTTGTCGTGGTATAAAATTGCTGGGATCAATTAACGGCACACCTTATTAGAAAACATAGACCCGTCCGACGCGATACTCGTTTGTGAGCAGCGATGATGCTACTATCTTTTCTAAACGATACTACACTAACTAACATTTTGCTTTTCTTGATTGATTCGTGGGCCTAACATCCGGGGTGACCGCCCGGGGCCCCCTAAAGCCGGCACTGACAGTGATGAAAAATTTTAGATAGGAAACAATTAGCGTAGATAGTCGCTTTTTCAAATGGGCTTTCGACACGGGAAATAAAATCAAAAAAATATTTTAAATAATGCAATTAGACTTGTGCGCCAAAAGCGGTTGGCCAAGCTATCAAAATTTGAAAAATCTTTCATTGTTTAGAAGCTCTCTTCTTCCCAATTAACATAGGTCAGGGATGGCGAACCTATGGCACGCGTGCCATCGGTATATTAAAATGTAATGTTCTTTTCAATAGTTTTATTAACTTCCCAAGTTCCCATTGGAAGTTATTGTAATGGGTCCGAAAATCAAAATCAAAATGGAGAAAACATTTTTGTTTCAAGGTCACCACACTATTTTTAGAAAGATGTCTCTGTGTGTGTGTGTACATACGTATGTGTCCATTTCTTTCTAAAACGAAATCTCGAGAATGAAAAATAAACTACGTTAGGGTGCCAATCGACGCGTATTAACGTAAATATGATCTGAAAGAAATTTTTTCAAAATCGGTTCAGCCGTTCTTTTTTCTTAACCAAATAACCTCCAAAAAAGTAGATTTTACACAATATCTCGCGAATAAAAAATTATATCGACTTCGTAAGGGTGTCAATCGAGGGGTGTTAACATCATTTTGATCCGACAAAAATTTTATAAAAATCGGTTCAGCGGTTTTTTTTAATTATTGTTAAAAATAAATAATAATTATGTTTTAATGATTAAAATGATTACTTTTCTGTGTAATATCTAATTTAATTGTTATTATTAAATATTTATCAAACTGGGAAGTTCGTCGTGTGGACCTCAAGGGTCGCACTTTAGTCCTAATAAACGACCCACCTCACGGCTTGTTTATTTTGTTCTTCATCGAACTTTAAATTGAAAATACACACGTTACACATTGGTTACCAAGGTTACAAAAAGCCGAGCGGGTGATTTTCAAGAAGCTGCAGCGCGCTTACCATTAGTACCACAGAAAAGTTGTGGGAATGAAAATTGTAGGAAATGTAATCCTCTTTAAAACATTACATAATGAAAAAATTGCTTAAGTCAACCGTTTCTGAGAGATTTCGAAAAAAGCAAAAAAAGTGGTAAAATTTCGTGGTTTTTCGGCTCCCCTCCACGTTAGCACAGGGTCCTCGCAAACAACACACCAAAATATCACTAACTTCGGAATACTTTCCAGGTAACCCCCTTCATTTATTACCTGCCGCTTGGACTATAAATAGTTTCAGAAATGCCTTACATGTGTTCAATTCCTTGTTGCCGAAATATTTCGACAGCATTTTCCTATCATTGTTTCAAACCAAAATTTACCCGAGCAAACCGGACCGGAAAGTTAGTTTATTTTATTGAAAAAATGGCGGTGGCCTATGGCGTACACGTCTAATAAGTAAGTACTCAAGTAGGTACTTACATCGCATTAGATTTAATTGTAAAATGATTAAATATTGTATAAATTAAATTTCCAACAATGTATAGCGACGTTGACAATCGATGTTTAGGTAAAAATATTCCACATATCAAAATTGCAAAATAAAGATTTATTATTTAAAGTTGTGTTTTTATTATAGACCTTTTCATTGACGAACATTTTTTCTGCGCATGCGCCCAGTTCCGCCATGTTTTTTGGACACTTTTCATATTGACATTTTTTTTTAAATCTAGTATTGTGTGTGTGTTTTTAAAGACTACCAACAGCTAAGGTTATTTGGGCCTAGCACCAATTCGTATTTTCAATTCATTATTTTTTTTTTTAAATAATAAATTGAAAATCCAATAGACACTTTTACCAGCTCTCGGGCTAGAACCCGGGAACTGGGGACTTGTAATAGAGAAACCATAGCAACGCCATATAAACAACAGCATTGCTACACTCTCGGCTATTCTCAAGCCCTTAAATCTAGTAGGTAAATGACGTGTTTCGAAGGGGAGGGGGGGTGAGACGTTACGGTGCGTTACAATGGGGGGAAGGGGGGATCAAGCAGGGTGTTAGGTAACGGTATTTTAGTGATTTTTCGGTATTTTGCGCGACATAATTGACATTTTTAGGTAAACATTTGGGGAGAGGTAAAGCGAAACGTTATGGCGCGTTACAGGGAGAGGGAGGGGATCAAAAATCTCCAAAAACTGCGTTACGTAATACTTAAACGATCCATAAAGGCATGGAAAGTATTGGAAAAACAGGGCTAGCCGAAATACAGAAATAATTTTTTTTTTAAATCACAAGAATTTTATTATTTAATAATTATCTACTAAGTCTTAAAAATAACGCATGCTTACAATCACGATTGTCCAGAGGCATGTATTTATCGTAAAAATCTTGAATAAATTCTTCAACTTTAAAATTGAACTTTTGATACAAAATCACAGCTGGATTCGTTGCCGAGACATGTAAAGTTATATCTTTCCCCATACAAGTCTGAAATCAAATAATCCAAAAGTTTTTAATGTCAATTATCTCAAAGATATTTATAGTAGATTGTATATCTAGATGCATAACGGAGTTTATTACTGACGAGTAGTGACAATACATAAAACGAGCGATAGCAAGTTTTTACAGTCACACGAGTCATAATACCATTACGCACGAGATATGTATGGTATTTTTTTGCCATACCCACTACAAAATACCACTTAATTTTCAGGGGGCAGTATTGCCAAGTGGTTAGCATGCTTGGCGCCGCAACCTCTATACTGGACTGCCGTGGGTTCGAATCCCACCTGCGATCATGGATGTTTTGTGATGTTATTTAGTTTTAAGATAGTTGTTAGTGTATTTGCCATATGGCACATACACTATTGGCGTCGGTCGGATGGCGGGACCTAGGGGTCGGACCAAAATTTCTCGACGTTTCATACCCCCCTGAACAGTTTGCCACCATTTTTAAAAATGTTTATGTATATATGTATGTGTGTATATATATATATATATATATATATATATATATATGTGTGTGTGTGTACACGATAACTCTCGACAGACTTAATCGATTTAAACGAAATTTGGTACACACATTGGAACCCATCACCGCACGAAGCCTATTTAAAATTGAAATTTAGCTCTTTAGTAAAGATTAAAATGTGCTGCTAAAATTTTAATAAAATCGGCCCGACAGAACCGGACTTACAAATTTTATGAAAACACTAGTTTGCGGATAATGCTTTACTTACTGAAGGGTGTATTTAATTTGGTACAGAGGTTGCATTGATAATAATATTAAAATTAAGAAAAAAAATATTATTTTAAGGGATGTATTAAGGGGTTAAAATTTTTATTTTGTCCAAAAACAATGCTAAGTTCACGTATTAAAGCCACAAGGTCTGCATTAGCAAATACACTATATTGTCGCCAGGGTTTTGGCACTGCGACTCGAGTTTTTATTTAGTGTAGTTGAAAGACGCTTAGTTTATTTATTGTAGATTATAGACGCGTCGACATCTCAGGTCATTAGCGTCTTTCAACTACACTAAATAACAACTATCTTAAAACTAAATAACATCACAAAACATCCATGAGCGCAGGTGGAATTTGAACCCATGGCAGTCCAGTCCAGAGGTTGCGGCACTAAGCATGCTAACCACTAGGCTATACTACCCTCTGCGGCTTGTGTCCTTCAACGTGTTAAAAACAGTAAAATCAATAAAAAAAACAGTACCTGCACCAAATGATACAGCATAAAGGTCGCAATTCCGGACCTTCTCCATTCCGGCCTCGTAAAAATGAACGAAATGTACGATTCGTTGGAATTTACATCAGGTATTAAAAACGCAAACCCGATTATTAATTTCTTGTACAAAACTACACACGTAAAATCCGGGTACTCGAGTGCTTCCGTCACTGAAAATAAAAATTAGATTGTTATTGAAGATTATAGACACTCGATAACTAAGGTTACTTGCGTCTACAGTCTACAAGTAGGACACTTGTTTGGAATTTTGTGCTATATTAACAAAGCACAGGGCAGTATAGCCTAGTGGTTAGCATGTACTACAATATTTCCGTTGTCAAGCATAACAATTTATAAGATCTAAAATACTTACTATTTATGCCGGGCCAAAAAAACAGTTCACACAAACTGTTAATCGCAGAAATGTGATGCGGTCTCACGTAGCAGTAATCGATCGGCGCATTTTCGAGTTGGTAATCTGGATCGACTTTTCTATTTACTTTTAATTTCAATTCATTCATTAATTGTAACCACAAAGGTTTTGTTTCATAATCTCGTCTTATGAATGGTTTCAACTGTCGTTTTGTGTACGGTGAATGAAATACTGAATATTCGACGTGTCCCAGAATACGCGATGTAAAACTTACATCTTTGTTCGGTTTCGTCGATCCCGAAAGCAGGACGGTCGGTTTCTGAAACCTGTCCAAAAGTCTATTTCTCGAATAACTTTTGCAAGAATTCGAAGCGTTTGAATTTAATTGATGAACCATTTCGTCGACATTAAATAAAGGTACATTGAATTTGCGTTTTCGATCGCGTAAACGGAGTTTCGCGTAAAATCGATACAAATGTCGAGGTAATTCGGATTTGACAGGTTCGATTTTACGTAAGAGTTGTGATTCTTCGTAAGTCGTGATTGGTAACACACTGAAAAATAAAGTAAGGTCATGTGTTAAGAAATGAAAGCGTAACGAAAATTGAAATGATCGCAACTCAGTTTGTCAGTCTTATTAACATTGGAAATGTTTATGTTCGTATATGGGGGCAGAGTTACGAGTTTTCGTTCAAGGCCAAAAGACAACGGTGTCGCGATCAAGTGAGGAGCAATCATGCAAAATTGAACAAGTGCGATTTTTTCGAAATGTGTTTTATATCATGTCTAGTTAATTGAGAGGTATTTGCGACGATCTGCGGTATTATTTTTGAGCAAATGTTAAAAAATACTGTAGAAAAATCCATTTAAAAGTTAAGTAATCAAGCAAAAGTGAACGCGTATATAACAGAAGAATAATAGGGTTATTCCTGACAAAACTAAACAGTGCATTGATAAATATTGTGTGTATAATAAACAGTTAATTATGTTTCATATATGCTGTTATCATTTCCAATGTCCTCGATGGTTGCAAGGATTGCGAAATCTGTGAATTTTTAATTATTGTAGATTATAGACGCGTCGACAACTTATAGATTGATCAGTACTAAAGGGGTGGCAGATCACCCTAAATGTGTCATATACCCGACGACATTTATATTATTAGTTCAAGGTTCAAATTTTAATATGTTGTTACAGCGACTGTTTTAAGCATATATTTCAATTTACCCCCTTGCCGAACGATATAAACACCTAGGCGAGCAAGTTTCCCTCTAAGAGAGTGGGTTAATACCGACATTTTGTTCTGCAAATTGAAATATATGCTTAAAACAGTCGCCATAACAACATATTAAAATTTGAACCTTGAACTAATAATATAAATTTCGTCGGGTACATGACATGTTTAGGGTGATCTGCCACCCCTTTAATACTGATCAATCGATCTTCAAATATTATAATGGCATTATTGGGTCACCGACAAGCTATACAAACAATTTCAGCCTTGAAGCAATAATTGTGACCATTTTTTTTGTTACATGTTGGGGACGATCTGCATCCCTTCCATACAGCTATCTAGCAAAATCTCTTACTCAGGGCACTTTAATATGCCTCCCTCAACGTCTTCACAAAAATAAGGCCTTGAATAAATAACACCAAAAAATTGTCATTAGCTCTCGGTCTATTAGGTCATTAGCGTCTTAATTACATCAAATAATCGGTTAAAACTAAATGAAACATCTATGAGCGGGGTGGGATTCGACCCCACGACAGCTTGCTCCAAATGCCAGCACGCTAACCATTACACCAAGCTGTCCTCTAAAATAGCAATTCTGTCAGTTGATGGTCTCAAAAAATATCTGTAAGAATTTACAACTGAAACTTTATATATCATGATACTATAAGTTCGTATGTTAAGAGATGAGAGCATAACAAAAATTGAAACGCCTATTTTGGCTTATAAAAGAAGTCTGTAAGAAGAATTAATTTGAAAAATTACTTTTTTTCTAAAGAAACGTTGCCTTCGTCCTCTTCCCAAGGATCTTTAGAGCTTTTCTTTTCTGAAACTTTAAATAAACTCTTTTCTAATAAAAGCTCTTTAATATAAACTTGTTCATCACTTTCCACGCTTTTCGAATCGTCTTGCGAATCAAATTCGAACGAACTTCTTCTGGAAATATTTCCACTTTTGGTTTGCTGAAAATAATGTATGCTGTTAATACTGGGTGGTGACCGTGACTGCCAATCATAGGACTGTATGCAAAATCATACTTTCGTAATTTCCTGCTTCCCTAATCATTTTACGCAAAAAAATCTGTTTTAGAACAATTCTATCTAAATCATTAACAAAATTAATGTAACAAAACCCCAGAGATACGCCGCTGGCGACAAAAGAAGCATCGAGAATAAGTAACATTGTGTAGCAAAAACCCATAGATACGCCACTGGCGACAATCGAAGCATCCAGAACAAATAACAATGATGAGGCGTGGCATTATATCGAAGACACAGGTAATCACCAGAATGATCTGGAAAGTGCGCGAGCGTGGTGGGGGTCAAGCTGCTACCACTACTATATAAGCAAGAACAGTCACCGGAAAGAGAGAACAATGAACAACGAGTGACAGTTGAAATAAATACAGTGCTATTGAAGTGTTTTCACTTTGTTTGAGAAATACTGTTCGTGTTATTATTATATAAACAGTGTTGACTGTTGAAATTGACTTTTCATTGTTACGAATTATTGTATATTGTTGTTTACATTTTTTAATTACTGAAATAAATAATTTATTCCACTCACGTAAGAAAACAGTTTTGTTACATTAATTTTGCTTTTTATTTCTTATTACATTATCATTCAAGTTATATATTATAATTCGAACTACTTACATAATCGAATGTTACCGATTATTTAAAAAATCGGATTATCGATGATTTTTAATTCGAATTATCCCATCACTAGAGGATATCCTTTGGGGTAGCCTGAAATTTTCTTACTACATGAAGCTGTCCTCATCTACTTACTTTTTCCGGTGTGATATCTCCATTCAGAACATCGACGTAATCACTAAACGGTTCGAAATCATTTGGAACAAAACTTATGGTGTTTTCAAAAGGCAATATTTCAAAAAGAGATTCATCTATGTCGGTGGTGGGCGTGCTGTCAAGAATAAAATCGAAGTCTTTCAGCGAGCTCTGCGTTGACGATTGAGCCGTACTTGAAGACGCATTCGATTCGTCAACTTTTATTTTTTTTAAAGGTGGCTCCACAACGGCTCCACTTTCTATTCCATATTTATTTTTCAAATTTGTGAGAAGTTCTTCAAACATAATCGCGTGTAATTCAGTTTCATTTGTTTCTACGCGATGCCCTTGTTGCATTTTTTTTCTCTTTTCTTTCATTTTACTTTTTTGTTGAACGAATTCCGATTCTACAAAAATAAATATACAATTACGACTTTTAAAGCGAAACTATTAAATAATAAATTGAAAATCTGAATCAGTGCCTAAATAACTGTGGCTTTAAAAAAGATTTTCTAAGAAAAATTGTAATAAATGGTTTAGTTTAACTATTAAATTAAAAATCCAATTGACACTTTTACCAGTTCTCGAATTAGAACCCGGGAACTAGCGGCTTGTAATCGAGGGACCATGGAAACGCCATAGCCCGTAATTATAAACAACGGAATCGCTACTATCTTGGCTACTCTCAAGCACTAGAAAACTGTCACGTAATAATAATGCTCCACATGTCGAGCTTCGAAATTACATAACCGATTTCAAATTTTCACAATCTGGCCGAGTCGACGAAATAAAATTCTTACGCAGAATAGAAATCAGTTCCGGATTTAAATACGGATGCGTCAATCGCCACCATCCTGATTCGTCAAAAACCGATGTGCCCGATTTAAAAAATAGTGGACTATAGAGCGACAACGTTCCCGATACGGTTCCGATCCAGTTCTTCTTCTTTTTGCTGAAAGAAAATTGTACCAATAAGGAGGAATGTTCTGGACTTAGTTAGTTGTCGGGGACGCACAATGGGCCCTTGTAGGCCTAAGCATATGTAGTTTATGGTCTAAGTCAGGGGTCGACAACCTGCGGCTCTTATGATGTCAAGATGCGGCTCTCCAGTTCCATGCGCAAATATTAATAATTATATTATTTTATTTTCAAAACTCATAAAATATATTATATTGCAAAAAAAACTTTAAACAGGATAAAAACACTCAACAGAGAACAGTGAGAATAGGTGGAGTAGAGAGTATACGGACAGCTGACATTTTTTAAATGTGGCAACACTGTTCTGTTTGTTTAGTTATTGGTGCACTGTGTGGTCAACGGTCGCAGTCAGAACTTTTTTTTTATATACCTAATCCTAATCAGATACCATAATATTGAAATAAAAATGTTAGAGGCTCTTTAAAAACTGGGAAAATTTGTAAATTGTAACTTTTGGCTCTTCCGTCTCAAAAGGTTGCCGACCCCTGGTCTAAGTGCATCGGGGAGGAATTTTTCCAGCCCCCCAAATTATCTAATTACGTATATTTAGAGTGTATCACTCTAGCTTTGTAGCAACCATAACTCAGACAATAAAAAAAATTTAAAGAGGGCCATTGTGCTCTAGTCTTAAAAAATGTGTCGCCAAATTGCACAGTGAAAATACTTACAAATCATCTTTGAATAAAGTTTTCCAATTTCTATCGATGTATGATCCGATATGATACTTCCAATGGTAATACCCATCTCTGTCAGTACCAGATGACTGCTTCATGCAATCATAAAATGCTAAGACAATGGTCTGAAACCTGAAATATTGTTTTTTGATGAGAAATAATTTTAATCCTGTGCAAGTTAAATATCGGTATATTATGCAGTTCTAGAAGAATTTATAAATTACGCAAATATGAACATTTGCGCAGAACAAAATTTCTAAACAAATAATTAGAGCTTGATGAATTATACGATTGTATCAAATTAAACCTGTGCATAGGGCATTCTGTGTGTAAGACAGAGATTGATACATAAAGCAATAAGTAAGAATGAGATAAATGATCGCTAATAGGATGTTACGTGGTTACTGTAAATAAATAATATTTATACAACCTAATAGCGTCATCTTTGTTTTTTCGCTCCTTCTATGCTATTTTCAAAGGCAGCTACAAATAATTTTATTATGTCGGCGGTTGAATTACCACCATAAAACCATTTAATTATTTGAATTTTTTCCCGAACAGTATAAATTGCCATTTTATCAATAATTTCAGTAGTGACTATTTTTACTGTAGAAAACAACGATGACAGTTGTTCGGTATTACATATTTATTTACAGTAATCACGTAACATCCTATTAGCGATCATTTATCTCATTCTTACTTATTGCTTTATGTATCAATCTCTGTCTTGCACACAGAATGCCCTATGCACAGGTTTAATTTGATACAATCTGTATACTGTTTTATTTAGAAAATATTATTAAAATTTGCAACAAGCTTTTATTTCTGGATTATGGGAGTCAACGTATGTTCTATCCAAGTGTGCAAGCTTTCACGGCCGGCATTGTTCCAAGTCTTCATAGTTTCCGGGCTTGTAGGCCGTGGTCCGGTGGTATTTCTACCTGACGTTTCGTCTACAACTGCGGTAGACATTCTCAAAGGCGATGTGGCAGCGGTCGAAGTGTCCTCCTTGGCGGCTCACACTAACCTGTGAGCCGCCAAGGAGGACACTTCGACCGCTGCCACATCGCCTTTGAGAATGTCTACCGCAGTTGTAGACGAAACGTCAGGTAGAAATACCACCGGACCACGGCCTTTAAGCCCGGAAACCATGAAGACTTGGAACAACGTATGTTCGCCCATTCGATGCATCGGATGAAAAAACATCGATTGTTTTCAATACATCGATGTATATCGTTTAATCTGTATTGCTAAATACTAACACACGCTCTAGCAGTTTAGAGCTTGTCAACAAACACACCTATAATGTCGAGTAACTAGCAAGTAGGTACACACAGATAGAAATAACACATTTATGAACACTAACATTGGTTATAACTTACCAGGAAATAGATTCCCGTTTAAGTATTTCTTCATTACTAGGACTACATTTATAGCATGTGAACTGAAAATAAATATCACCGGGAATTGAACCCGGTGTTCCTTTTCTTTTCAAGCACGATATATGTACAGCACTGTTACAAACATTACACACTAAACACGACGCTGTCACTTTATTTTCGGGTTGATTACAATATTTACAGTCCATTATTACCTATTATTTGATAACTAAAAATAATTCAAAACTTTGAGGTTATCTTCACCGTTTTTTAAAAACACATAATAAAACTAAACGCACAGAAATTTTACACTGGGAACCAGCCAGAATTTACAACTTTTATTTAAATAATGGTTAAACTAATTATTATAAATCTATATTCCAAAATAACCTATAAACCGTAGGTACATTCCAATTTCCTAGTTTGTTGACATCAGATGTCAAACTACTTTCAAGTTAGTGACATCGCACGGTGGAAAGTGAAAAGTCTATAGTTCGAGCACTTTAGCGCTGCTAAGTATCATGCTTTGAGTCTATGATAATTTTATATTTTTTCAAATTTGAAGTGTATTATGTAATAATGTAACGTGCATTTCCAAGAGCGATTAGTTGAAAATGATTCGCTCTGAATTGAACACGCTCGCCTTTTTGTGCTTCTCAAAGTTTGGAGAATTAAATAGATTTGCGTTCACTTGGTTCTCTATTTTGTAACTGAAATAATATTACAACACAATTGTCGCATTACAAAAATAATTTATTTATTTGCACCGACGCGACCCTACATAACCGCAAAATTGTGTTGATTCAATTACCTACAACTCATTTCCCCCAGATAAAATAAGCATTGCATAATATACAGGGTTAACTTTGAGGTATTTATGTTGTGTTCTATCGCGTCGCTTATGTTTTTTAAATTTTCAAACTTTCATTTCAGTCGTAATATACTAAACCCGCACTGACTAATTACTGGCCAAAGCAAAGGCCATTACGTTAAAAAAAACTTTGAGGCATATACTTTAAATTATATACCACGCATTGTCCATTTACTCAATGTGCGGTGAGTGAAGTCCACAAAGAGAGCAAAAATATATCTGTGTCTCTTTTGACGAAGTAATTCCGCATTTATTCCGATGATGTCATTGGTCGATGTACGGACGTTCCATCTGAACAAAATGTTGAAATAAAGATATCTTTCATTTCGAACAAAATGTAAACAAAACGCTTGACAGCTGTTGTCGTTATAACGTAACCTAGTTTAATTTTGTTAAAAACAGTTTTTTTACTCATATTCCTTGAAATTCATAGTGATATAAGAAGTAAACACAGGTTTCGGATCTTTTTGGGCATAATAATATCACTATCAACTGAAGTATTCCATGAACTGAAGTATAAACAACACTTGAAACGTAATATATAAAGACAAAGAAATATGTCATGGATGCCATTGACTTAAAACCTCAGTGCCCCAGTGGTCAATACCTGCTCTCTTTTAAAAATTCTGTCTTTGTCTATGGAAGTAGCCAATCAGGAACCTGCCAGCTGAGCCCCCATAAAAAAGACAGAAATATATACCTGCACGTATGTTGGCTTCACGATTTTTGATCTATCAGCAGTAAAGGGTAATATGTATATGATAATCTACAATAAATACATAACAATCTACCCCCCCAATATGCCACCTTAACGCCACAAATACGTGCTTCGGTCACTGAAATCTTGAGTGTTGATTAAGTTATCGAAGTTGTGGTTATCTTAACATTGTAACCTGACACTGTTAACGTGATAATTATTAACCGTGTCAAATCTGATGCAATGTTTATATAGGTTATCATTTATGAACTTATTGTATCTTATTAATTATACGAAATGTTTCAAAACGACATGTCGCTCTTATATTATGATTTCCAATTTTTTGGAGGGACAGCTTGATGTTGTAACTGTAAGCGTTCTGACTTTTGAATCAAAATGTCGTGAGTTCGAATCTCACTACTGCTCATGGATGTTTTGTCTGTGCCGTTTAATTTAATGAGCCATTTTCCTAAGATAGTTTCTTCAATTATCCACGAGAGGCAGCTCTTGTGGTAGGTACAAACATTATTTATTCCCCATTAGTGTCGTGTCATTTTAGTGGTATAACTTAATTATTTAATTAATTTCGTAATAATAATAATTTAGTAATTAAGTTATAGCACTAAAATGACACGACACTAATGGGGACTAAATAATTATGTTTGTACCTATCACAAGTGCTGCCTCTCGTGAATAATTGAAAGAATTACTCTCAGGAAAATGGCTCATTCGATCTAATTACACGCGAATAACAGAGAAATACTGCATTTTAATGACAAACTAATACTAAAATCGAACATAATATACGACACAATAATTAACAACACACAAACACCCAATACCCACACATACATACACACACATACTTACTCACATTTCCATTTCATCTACCTACTATATAAATCACAAAATCTCGAAATTTAAATCAGTACTTCACAATCTACGACATAATACACAGTGCTTAGCATCATAATATTATATTGTGTTACGAATACTCAATGTGTGTTTTTAAAAAAATAATTAACCACACCTGAACATGGCAACTCGTTGCTGAAACGCGTCGTGTTAAATCACAAGAAGTCACAAGCCGGACATAATATACAATACTTCATAATATACGATTTAATATTAAAATGTATAAAATTATAATATACATCAAATAACGGCCGAATCTACATGTTATAATAATGTTACAAAACTGTTTTCTGAGTTGGCGGAATAAATCTTTATTTACAATAATTCGTTAACAATTAACTATTATTGAACTAAACGAGTCACTTAAATAACACTTAACAAATAACTACATACATATACAAGAATTATTTGTTTGTAATTATTTCTGTCACTGTATTTATATCAGATTTATTTCGCAGTTCAACACTGTCACAGTACAATCTACACTGACTGATTCCCGTTGACTGATCTATATTTATTTCACTGTGTGACACCGTCGACTGATTGACAGACTCACTCGTAGTTCGCTTATATAGGTCGCGCAGCCTAGCCTAGTACGTTCTCGCGTTCTCTAGAACATTCCGGCAGGTACTCGTTGTTCAGTATCTTCGATACCATTCCACGTTTTACTACTGTGACCCTCCTTTCACGTGGTTTCTATTGGAGGCAGTGGCGTAACATCTTGGGGTTTGCTACAATAATATTCAATTTCAATATAGATTTGATGGTGGAAAATTGAGATGTAAGTATGTTAATTTGATAATGCAATTTTGTTTCAGAGTGTATATAAATTTTATGCAGAGTGTACACGGAACGGACGCTTGTGGCTTTGTTTTGCAGACAAACTTGTAATTGGTTCCAGGCTGTTTGGTTTACTTTGTCCGACATGTTAACAGCTAACAACGTTGTTTATCAATTTAACCCTTCAACTGATAAAAGCGCTCAGAAAAATAAATATATATTTATTCAAATTTGTATAAATAATTAATTATAGTCCCAGAACCGGCCGTCAAATTTCGTATGCATCGAATTTGTCTGTGTGACAAACAGGGAGCCACAATTATCATTTTTTTTTATTCTACCTGAAATTGAAAAATTAGATTAAAAAATGACCAGAAGGGACGTCAGTATCCCATGATCCGGCAGAACAATAATAATAATTGTGTGTGTGTTTTTAAAGTTTTAAAGACCACCAACAGCTAAGGTTATTTGGGCCTAGCACTAATTCATTATTTTTTTTAATAATAAATTGAAAATCCAATTGACACTTTTACCAACTCTCGGGTTAGAACCCGGGAACTGGGGACTTGTAATAGATGAACCATAGCAACGCCATGTAAACAAAAGCATTGCTACACGCTCGGCCATTCTCAAGCCCAATAATAATTGTGGCTCCCTATTTGTCTTCCCCAATGTCGACTCGCACCGACAAATTTGTGTATTCGACACGTCATAGGAAATCTGACGGTAATTTTCAAAACTGAGAACACCCCAATCACCGAAGAAGCCTACTAAACACTTACCGAGCTGTGTATACGACCGTGACATAGACCATGACAAACCTAGCGGAGGTAAAGTGTACCCCGAGCGATGTCTTCCAAACTGAGGTCACCTGCGCCACCGACTAGTTTCCCGAGCTATATGGCCGCGTAGTTATTATAGACCATGACGAACCTGGCGGTTCGAAGAACCTGGAAGAACCTGGCGAAGATAAAATGTACTCGGAATGATGTTTTCAAAATTGAGGACACCCCCACCACCGCAAAAGCCGACTTGTTTCCCGAGCTGTATATTATACGGTCAGACTATACGGAGTGCTGAATTGTTTTGCGGGTAATAGGGATTTTACCCGTAAAATCAAACTTTTGCGATTTCCCGCTTCCCTAATTATTTTAGGAAAAATATCTTCAAATAAAAGTTTTAGAACATAAAATTCTGCATCTAAATCATTAAACAAAATTAATTTTGCATGCTTTGTAACGGCAGAAATTTGATATGAAAATGTCAAAATTACCTCAAAAACATATAGCGATAGCCATGGAACTTGAACAAAATGATGACGTTTTAGCTGTCAGAATAAATTTCCAATCATTTTGTTCAAGTTCCATGGCTATCGCTATCTGTTTTTGAGGTGATTTTAACATTTTCGTATCAAATTTCTGCCGTTACAAAGCATGCAAAATTAATTTTGTTTAATGATTTAGATGCAGAATTTTATGTTCTAAAACTAATAGAAGATATTTTTCCTAAAATAATTAGGGAAGCAGGAAATCGCAAAAGTAACTTTGACATTTTCATATCAAATTTCTGACGTTACAAAGCATGCAAAATTAATTTTGTTTAATTATTTAGATGCAGAATTTTATGTTCTAAAACTTTTAATAGAAGATATTTTTCCTAAAATAATTAGGGAAGCAGGAAATCGCAAAAGTTTGATTTTACGGATTAAATCCCTATTACCCGCAAGACGATTCAGAACTCTGTATACGATCGTGTCATAGATCATGACGACCCTGGCGGAGATAAAGTGTACACCAAAGGATGTCTTCAAAACTGAGGACACCCGTGCCACCGACTAGTTTCCCGAGCTTGTATATTATACGGCAGCGTGGTTATTATGAAACATATGCAAACAAGTATCTCTATATAGCTGCAAGAATAGTTATGTGCAAAGTGACGCGGCCGGCCCTCGTCTGGATGCGGTTTACCTCAAATCTAATCCTTCAAACTGAGCCACACATCTTTCGTCGACACCAAAACTGTGTTGACGACGACAAGGTAAACTTTAAAGTCGTTTAATAGAAGGTAGGTATATTAACTTGTTTAAGAGAGTGATGTAATGTTGCGACGCTTTGCAATAACATTAGTACTCTACTATTGTCGTCAAAAAAAAAAACGTTTTAACAAAAAAAAAACCTTCTTTAAAAAGACACTAAAAAGAGTAAAATAATGAAAATTTGAGGTCAATGCCAATTAAAATATGAAGTTGGTTAAAAAAAAGAAGATATTAATCACTATACTATACTTTTTAACCGACTTCATATTTTAATTGGCACAGACCTCAAATTTTCATTATTTTACTCTTTTTTTTAGTGCCTTTTTGAAGGAGGTTTTTTTTTTTGTTAAAAAGTTTTTTATTTTTTACATTTTAGTGTCAAAAAGTGACATTTACCTTAAAGGAATCACACGCCGTTACTCACTTTTAATAAACCGACTTTCTTACGCTGTCTGATGTGTCAAAAAGTGACATTTACCTTAAGGAATCACACGCCGTTACTAACTTTTATTAAAATCAGCTGAACTACAGAACCGATTTAGATGAAATTTCTATGGAACCAATCTGAAAGTATATCCTTTCAAATAAAAGAAAAATTTTCCAAATCGGTTTATAAATCACGGAGTTCTGAGGTAACAAATAGAAAAAAAAATACAACCGAATTGAGAACCACCTCCTTTTTTTGAAGTCGGTTAAAAAATTAAAGAAATAAAATATAGTTTAGTGAAAAGTGAATAGAGAAAAAGAAAGAAAGAAATAATAATAATAAAAATAGGAAGAAGAAAAAGAAAATAATAATAATAATTATTTAAATAAAAAAAACATTTTTAATATAAGTACCACGTTTTTTCATTCTGAGGTACGTAACCCTAAAAAAGGTAAAATAAACATAATTCTTCAAATCGGTTTGTCTTCTTTAGTTCGAGAAGCATAATTCAAGAGTTTGCAGATTATAGACGCTCGACAACTGAGGTCATAATGAATTCGAGCAGCTGTAATTGTCTTCGTAGCTATAATAAAATAAAATAGTCAATCAGCGTCATTGCGTCGTCCGCGTTCTTTTCTAGAAAGTATGTCGTTCTCTTAAACTTAAGACAAATATTCTCAACCCTAATTATACCCTGTCTGTAGTCTGTCTCCTATAGTTAGTGTTAAATTAAGGATGAGCGTCAAGGGGAATGTCCTTCTACCCTAATTCGCGATGTGGCGTCTATAAACAAGCAATTGTTATGAAACTGGAGTATCATAAAATATTGTTACAGAACTGTTTTCTGAGTTGGCGGAATAAATATTTATTTACAATAATTAAAAACACAATAATAATGAATGCAACAACGAAAAGTCAGTTCTAACAATCAACACAAGTAAACAATAACTAAACAGTAATTACAAAGCAAAACAAAACAACTATATACAATAACACGTAATTATTGCCACTTCACTGGTATTTATTTTATCAATTTGGTTATTTATATCACGGCACTATTTATATTACTGCTCCACCGTAGACTTGAATGCGTGACTCACCGTTGTCTGATCCCCTCACTCACTCGTACTGGCTGTTTATATATGCTGCGTGGCGTAAACCTAGTGCGTTCTCGCTTTCTCTAGAACTTTCGCGCAGGTACTAGTTGTTACAGTAAGCAGACCCCGTTTCTCAGAATTCTTGCCTGCCGTTTATATACAGGGTGATCCGTAACAATATATTCATTCCTTTTTAGACACGGTCGGGGAGCTGTTACGGCGGGGGCGTCCTCAATTTACAAGACACCTCTTGGTACACTTTACCTCCGCTAGGTTCGTCATAAGGCTTCTGTTTCTGATGGGAATAACGTCTAATTTTTCATACTGGATGGTATTTTAGACAGAAATAGCTTGAAGTGGTTGACACGTGAAACAAAACAGCATCTATATCATTATCTATGTTAAGGTCTCAAACATAGTATGCCAGGTGGCCGCACGGTAAAGTACGAGTCTCCGACAAGTACAAACGCCAAACCCAGGTTCGAATCCAGAACGTTTTTAATATATATTTTTTTAATAATGAAAATATATAGGTTTAGATAACAATTTAAAATATAATAAAATAAAATTACAATTATTTTATTTATTATATTTTACGAACATTTGATTTTATAAGATAAATAAAAGTGGATGTTGTTTCTATCCATTACAGCGAGTACAAATTATTACTTGTGTTAAATATACCTATAGTTTATACGATTTGGATTTTATTGGAAAAGCAGTCAACATACACTATAAGAAATGAGAAGGCCGATTACATAGATTATCGATGGTCCATTTGTAGCCAGCGATTAATTTGGTAATAGGCACACAAAGAGACAATGGCGTCGCAAACAGGTATCGCTTGCACATAATTAATTTGTTTTGTATTCATCCATTTTATATATGTAACTATATATTTTATTTTGTAATTTTTACACACTTTATTGGAATATCACACAAATTATGTAATTTTAATTTACTTTATGTAAAAATCACAAATTTGTTTAACTTTACAGTAAAAGTCCAAGTTTTTATGAAGTTTTCTGTGTACAAATAAATAATAATGTAAAATCACTTAGAAAATCAAGCGAATTCTACCTTAAGTTTCAAAGTATTTTTACATCCATTTTTTACAGTGTGATGTTGGCTACTTTTCCAATAAAATCCAGACAATAATTTGTGTTCAGTAACGGTATTGACGCCATCTGTCTGTATTCGCGATACAGACATACCCATTTTTTTACTTAAAATCACAAGCCAAATTAATTAGTGAAATTAAAAACGGTAGCGTAACCAATAACGCGCGAAACACAAAAAACAATCATGTTTTTGTTGCCCTGACAAAAGTTGATCACACGGAGAATTATCAACTGAATTTGTTCGTGCGAATCATTTCGATTTTAGCGTACCAATATAAATTTTTTGTGTACATATATTAATCACTCAGTTAAGCATAAAATATACTGCAAGCACAAAACACCGACGCGACGTGTTTAAATTTATTTTACCATTTAAAGGGATCTGCACTTCACGGCCATTTCAAAAGATAGAGCCACCAAATTATGTAATTTAACCCAATCTTTCTCACAACATAGCAGCTTTTATATTGAAAGTACAGTCAATTTGTGTGATCAGTAAGATTCTATAGATGATATTCTTGGTATTAAACATTTTTGAGTTCATGTATTGAAATTAATAAAAGTAGGAACAGACATTGAATTCAAAATTTTTTTTTCAATGAAGAGGAATTTAATACCTAAATTGAAAGACAACAAATGAATATGCGGCGCAGTTCAAGTAGTTATGAGCAAAATTGGTCTTGGTCTTGCAGTCTTGGTCTTGGTCTTGCGAAAAGACCAAGACCAAGACTATCATTAGACTAGCAAGATCAAGACCAAGACCAAATACACAAGACTAAACTAAAAATTCTTACTTCAGAGCCAGTGGCGGCTCGTCTTTAAGTGCGCTCGTGCAGACAGATAAAATGAGCAAGACCAAGACTTGATACGCAAGACCAAGACCAAGACTAAATAAGCAAGACCAAGACCAGACATATTTGAGCAAGACCAAGACCAAGACTGTCCAAGTCTTGGTCTTGGTCTTGCTTTGCTCATCACTAAGTTCAAGACGAAATTGTTAATAATAACAGCAGAATGCTGAATAATAAGTCACTCATGTCTCATGACAGATACTGTAACATTGTGGCTGCTATCAATAACTAAAAAGTGTAGCTATTGTCAAAGAGACGGCGCTACTTTCGTTTTGTTTACATCGGTATAAATGTCAGTTTTGAATTTTGTGTTCAGTTCGTGGGGGCAGTATAGCCTAGTGGTTAGCATGCTTGGTGCCGCAACCTCTAGACTGGACTGCCGTGGGTTCGAATCCCATCTGCGCTCATGGATGTTTTGTGATGTTATTTAGTTTTAAGTTAGTTGTTATTTAATGTAGGTAGCTGAAATACGCTAATGACCTTAGATGTCGACGCGTCTATAATCTACAATAAATAAATAAATAAATAAATGTTCAGTTCGTGTTTTTCAAAGGTTTTGTGATTGATTGTGTTTCGAGCATCAATGCTGTAAAGTCGATGCAGTAAAGTATAAGCGTGGGGTGACGTGAGACGTGCATCGACTTCTTGTTTGTTAGAAGTCTTCTATATGCTAGTAGTTGAACTACTCAAAATATTTAAAAAAATTAAACTTATTACATTTATAACGACGACAGCGCCTCTAGAGGGCAGTGTAGCCTAGTTGATAGCATACTTGGTACCAGCCTCTAGATTTAGACTGTCGTGGGTTCAAATCCCACCTGCGCTCATGGATATCTTGTGATGTTATTTAGTTTTAAGCTAGTTGTTATTTAATGTAATTTAAGACGCTAATGATATAAGTTGTCGACGCGTCTATAATCTACAATAAATAAATAAAGACAGCGCCTCTTAAGGTTTTTAACGGCCCCTTTTAACCATTAACGTATCGCACATCCCGTGCGATTATTGATTAATATATTGCTGAATCGCGCTTGATATTAAACCCTGAGGCAGCAGCTGCATAGTCTGCTTGTTCAGTTCTTTATTTATGTACTGCAGAGATCAACCATGGCCATGTATTTCGTTATATTGTCATTCTAGGTAGTAAAATGTTAGTCCAAAATTGTCTGGGGCTTCATGAGAATAGCCGAGGTATACGCTATGTTCCAACCTACCATAAATGGATCGTTTTGAAACGGTAACGAAACTGTTTTTATCGGTTTTGTGCGCATGCGTCAACCTTGCACGGTTCTGTGACGGTACAAACGTAGACATTGGTTGGAACGCTTTTGTGACCGTTTTGTGCATCAAATCATGGCCTCCATGACCATGCGTATGATCAAAATATATCAATTGTCATTTGTCAAATGTAAATTCCTAATTTCAGACTTTTTTTGCAGTTAAAAACATTTTTAGATTTACACGAATATAAATATAATTAAATTTTATTAACTAAGAATTCAAATATAATTTTTTAAATTAATAATTTTGCAAAAACAAAACAAATCTCAAATGAAGAATAAAGAGATATTTGATTAGAGACGAGACAAAACAAAAATAAAAAAATTACATATGAATAAACAACTGTCTCAAGTTGAATATTATAAAGGAGAACAATGTAATAAAGAAAATTTAAAAACATAATGATTATTATTTTTTCATATTTTTTAGCAAATTAAAGTGCCGTAGTTATATTTTTATATGTGCGTCCTAAGGGATGGACAATTTCTTGTAGGGTAAGCGTATCTCTAAAACTAGACACGTCGGAAACTGTTTAGAAACAACGAAAATGAATTATAATGTACTAAACACTAAATTGAAAATTTACAGTGGATTTTATGCATACGAACCAGAAAATTTGTTTGTGGTGTTTTTGCTAGCCGTTACCCGTGTCTTCGCCCACGTATTTTACGATTTATAATTTATTATGCCCCTCGCGAGAAATTCTCCTCCTGCGAAGCGAAGCCGGGCTGGTAGTGTTTATTCGCTCGAATTTTATAATACATAACTCACTTGCTTCGCTCGGATTTTATTAATACAGTACTCACTCGCTTCACTCGTTCGCTCGAACTTTATTAATACCTACATTACTCACTCGCTTCGCTCGTTCGTTTGAATATTATTAATTCCTTCTTCGTTCGTTCGCTTGATTATTATTATTACATAACTCTCTCGCTTCGCTCGTTCGCTCGAATTTTATTATTACATGACCCACTCGCTTCGCTCGTTCGTTTGAATATTACTAATACAATACTTACTCGCTTCGCTCATTCGCTCGAATTTTATTAATACATTACTCACTCGCTTCGCTCGTTCGCTCCAATATTAATAATACATTACATTTGTTATCCCCCCGCGAGAATCTCCCCCCCCTAAATTGTTATCCCCCCGCGTGAATCTTCCCCTAATTTGTTATCCCCCCGCTAGAATCTTCCCCCCTAATTTGTTATTCCCGCGTATTCTCAGTTTCAACCCGCTAAACAGGTAGGTACCGAAAATTGAATTTTCAATAGCGGCGTTGTCAAAAAATTCGATGCAAGTTGCCTATTGCGACTTAAAAGTAGAATCTCCAACAGCTGCGTCGATTTAACGACTATTATTTATTACCACTTATCGGTTGCATTAAATTGGATGAAGTATTAATATGTCGTTGCACTGTTCAAAATAATAACCGCCCGGCAAGACAAATGTTTAGTTTGTAAAATATAATCAACCGTAAAGCGATTGCAATATGATTTCGATTTAATCAAGATTATTATCATCATATAATAATAAGAAGTATTAGAAATACTAAGTATTAGAAATACCTTGTATTATGTCCGTCTTATGACTTCTTGTGATTTAACACTACGCGTTTCATGACGGAGAAAAATGTGGTGGGAGTAACGGGTCTTTAGAATTGTATTGAATCCTACATCTTATACCTATAGGTATAAGATGTAGGATTCAATACAATTCTAAAGACCTGTTACTTTTTTTTTCTTAATTTCATGGTGTGCAGCTTTCTTATAGTATACTATAAGAAAGCTGCACACCATGAAATTAAGAAAAAAAATATTATTTTAAGGGATGTATTAAGGGGTTAAATTTTTTATTTTGTTCAAAAACAAACTTAAGTTCACATAATAACGCCACAATGCCAGTATTAGCAAATACACTATATTGTCGGCAGGGTTTTGGCACTGCGACCCGAGTTTTTTATTTATTGTAGATTATAGACGTGTCGACATCTATGGTCATTAGCGTCTTTCAACTACACTAAATAACAACTAACTTAAAACTAAATAACATCACAAAACATCCATGAGCGCAGGTGGGATTCGAACTCACGGCAGTACAGTCTAGAGTTTGCGGCGCCAAGCATGCTAACCACTAGGCAATACTGCCCCCCACCTGCCTGTTAAATGGGTCATTAATGGCCGCTATACATACATCGAAAGTAGCTATTTTGTAAATAACAATATATGAGTTAGGTAATTGTGGACAATCAATATATTAATTATTAATTAATTCAACAATGAATTTTTAATCCACAAGGCATCCACTAGGTAGTGAATAGTATTTCTTAACATATCAGTCAGCATATTATGCCATCATGATTGTTAAACGTCAAACGATTGTTATAAGATATATAAGGAAAAAATCAGAAGCCACTGTCGGGACTTGAACCCGAAATTCCCAGTTTCCGGCTGGTTGAGTTGCCACTTACTCGCACAGTGCCCCGAAAGTGGCAACTCAACCAGCCGGAAACTGGGAATTTCGGGTTCAAGTCCCGACAGTGGCTTCTGATTTTTTCCTTATATATCTTATAACAATCGTTTGACGTTTAACAATCATGATGGCATAATATGCTGACTGATATGTTAAGAAATACTATTCACTACCTAGTGGATGCCTTGTGGATTAAAAATTCATTGTTGAATTAATTAATAATTATTAGCTATTTTGTAGTGGGTATGGCAGTTGTTTTCTCCAAACCCAGTGTCGTTTACCGCATATGATAGTACTCACGTAGTAAACCAGGAACGTTGCAGTAGATAGAATGTGATATATATAATTATATATATTACATATATCTATCCTTTTTTGTTGCGTATATCCGATATACCTTTAAAGAAAGACGACCGAAGCAAATCCGATTCATTTTATAGCGACGAAAATCGTTCTCGAAAGACCAGTTAAACGAACGAACCGAATTGTTTTGCTAAATATTTAATGAAGCCTTACTAAGATTTTTTTATAATTTCAAGACCTTCACTATAAACAATCGGTGTCAAGTTTGTACACAGAAGGTTCCGTTCTATAGGGTTCGGTTTTATGAAATCACGGTGCAAATGAAACTTTATTGCCGCATAACCCTAAACGCTTTTAACCCGAAATCGCCGAAAGTATATAGTTTTGTTTACGTGGTTTTGGAAATGGTACTTTTAGTGATCAGTATAAAGGTCGATTTATATTGTTCGGTCAAAAATTCAACGGTGCCACCAGGTTTCGAACCGAGGTCCTAATGTATACAACGCAAAGATGCTGCTAACTGAGCTATTGATGAAACTGTGTAGTTTGCCGTTTTTATGATATAAGTAAAGTGACCATCCATCCCGATTTAGGCGGGACAGTCCCGATTTTGAGCCACGAGTCCCGATTCAACAAGCGTCCCGCTTTTGTCCCGTTTTCATTAAATCACATGCATTAAGAATGTTTACTTTTTGTCATTAGATATTTTTACCTATACTCAAAGTATTTTATTTATCAATAATAATTTATATAAGTGATTGATACCTACCTTAAAAAATAAATAATATTTAAAATAAAAATATTAGCGAGTTTTTGGGGTTTTTTAGCGAGTTTTTGGGAGTTTCTGGCGAGTTTTTGGGGATTTCTAGTGAGTTTTTGGGTGTTTCTAGAGAGTTTTTGGGGATTTCTAGCGAGTTTTTGGGGGTTTGTAGCGAGTTTTTGGGGGTTTCTAGCGAGTTTATGGGGGTTTCTAGCGAGTTTTTGGGGGTTTCTAGCGAGTTTATGGGGGTTTC
This sequence comes from Mongoloraphidia duomilia, assembly GCA_039654895.1. Classification (NCBI taxonomy): domain Eukaryota; kingdom Metazoa; phylum Arthropoda; class Insecta; order Raphidioptera; family Raphidiidae; genus Mongoloraphidia; species Mongoloraphidia duomilia. The sequence continues at coordinate 6,603,082 of CM077527.1, read as the reverse complement.
TAGCGAGTTTTTGGGGGTTTTTAGCGAGTTTATGGGGGTTTCTGGCGAGTTTTTGGAGGTTTCTGGCGAGTTTTTGGGGTTTTCTAGCGAGTTTTTGGGGTTTTCTAGCGAGTTTTTGGGGATTTCTAGCGAGTTTTTGGGGGTTTCTAGCGAGTTTTTGGGGGTTTCTAGCGTGTTTTTGGGGGTTTCTGGCGAGTTTTTGGGGGTTTCTAGCGCGTTTAAGGCTTTTTTAGACGTGGAACCCAACGGTTGCCTGCGCCGGGTTTTTATAGACCTTGTCCCGCTTTTTGATATTCAGGATTTGGTCACTTTAGATATAAGTATGTCAGCCGGGCTTAATTGTAAGAGAGCGACCAGTCAGTACCGAAACTCATGGAGGCTACACAAGGAGTACAATCTCATATGTGAAAATTTGACAAAATTTGTCAACAAATCGTCCAAATTAACGTTTACATTTTGTACCACCAGAGCGTCGCTGGATTCCTTCCCGTACTGACGTGAATTTAGTATCATAAATATTTCCATCTGACAGCTATAAAGTGTAAATAAACAAGCTTCTGATTACATGGAATTTATATTCCTTGTGTAGATTCCATGGGCATACTGCTAATACGTGTTCATGTTTGAGCCGAGTAACCCCGATTTAGCGAATTCTTACCGTCGGGTTGCAAATTCTTACCGTCGAGTTGCGAACGCTTCACTTTATTTCAGTACCCAGGCAAAGAGTGCCTAGCGCGCCTAAAGGTACGTGCAGTACGCAGCTGGGATTCTAGATGGTAGCGTAGATCATAGCAGGGCTTGCTTAAATTAATGCATTGTTATATATGCGAGCGTACACAACGAAGCAGTGAGTGTAGCAGGTATAAGCGCTGTTACAAGAGCTGGTAAATTCAAGAATGTATTTCATCATTCTTTCAGCGCGCTGACTACTACAATCAACGTGTGACAACTGTCAGATGGCCGTTACAAGTTTTGCAATGGATGCGACTAGTTTAATAAGTGAAATTTTGCCAGTTTTTATTTAATTTGTTTTGAGTTTTTTCTAAGACGTATTTAAAAGTGTTAGGTTCCATACGTAAATATTCAAAAAACCGGTTTGAGTAAAATTTTAATTCTTGGTATAAATGATAAAATTCGCCATGTTTAGATCGTTTTCTATTAATAAGGTGGACATAATAGCTCCTACCCAAATTTGTATTAAAAATATACCATTTTGTAGCAGAAGAACACAAATATTCGTTTTCGCTATCTGACATTTCAAACGCGATTTAAGCTTGTATCAATGCTAGTATCAAAGCTTCGTTGTGCAAACCTATAAGCGCTTATAATTTCAGCCACCATCTACCATACACTGCACCTACCTTAAGGAAGTTTTCACTTCAAAAAATCATACGTCGGCAAAAAAAAGTCAAAAGTATAGGAACACGGGAGCGAAATTCGGGAGTCGAATCCAGACGCGTCGAAAAAGAGACAGACACCGTATCGTTTATTTCATATCATTATCTATATACAGGGGTTGTGTATACTATTATGGCGTTTCGTTCTTAACTACGTGTTGGTACGTCGCGGCGCCGGTGCCGTTGCTCTCTTGTTTTCAACACCACCGTCACTTGTCTATGCGTTCAAATGTTTCAGTCTCGGTTCAACTTTATCGTGATGCGGATGTTTTAGTATTATATCTCTATATATTATTATCTCTCGTATCGCTAGCTGTCGCTAAAAACGTTTTATTCTATACTCTTCGATTTTTCCTGTTCTAAAAAACTGTTCTTTCGAAAAACATAAACTTTTCAAAAATATATTTAACTGTTCGATGTTTTTTGAATTACGCAACAACTTTCTCCACACTACAACTACACGTACGTTTTTTGAATTTTTTCTATTCAGTATTTTTTGTTGTTTATTAGTTGTTATTTCTATATATTTTATAATACTATTTATCGTACATTTAACACGCTGTTTTGTTAATCGCTGTAAAATTTTTACACATAAAACATGTACGAAGTAACCATAGAAATAACATAACAGCGTGATTAAAATGTATGACAAACCCGTCATACAGATTGTATCAAATTAAACCTGTGTATAGGGCATTCTGTGTGTAAGACAGAGATTGATACATAAAGCAATAAGTAAGAATGAGATAAATGATCGCTAATAGGATGTTACGTGGTTACTGTAAATAAATAATATTTATACAACTTAATAGCGTCATCTTTGTTTTTTCGCTCCTTCTATGCTATTTTCAAAGGCAGCTACAAATAATTTTATTATGTCGGCGGTTGAATTACCACCATAAAACCATTTAATTATTTGAATTTTTTCCCGAACAGTATAAATTGCCATTTTATCAATAATTTCAGTAGTGACTATTTTTACTGTAGAAAACAACGATGACAGTTATTCGGTATTACATATTTATTTACAGTAACCACGAAAAATCCTATTAGCGATCATTTATCTCATTCTTACTTATTGCTTTATGTATCAATCTCTGTCTTACACATAGAATGCCCTATGCACAGGTTTAATTTGATACAATCTGTATATTAACTACGAATAAATGTTTAAGTTAAAATTACTGTTAGGAACAGTCATCGAATGACGTAACATTACAATGCAATACTTTTGGAGCAAGCTGTCATGGGTTCAAATCCCACCTCGCTCATGGATGTTTTGTGATGTCGTTTATTTTTAAGTGATATGTTATTTGATGTAATTAAGACGCTAATGACCAAACTTGTCGACCCGTCTATAATCTACAATAAATAAAATACAATGCAATAATAAAAAAAATATTTTTAACCTATATGTCACCGTCGGGATTCAAACCCGAAACTTTCACCTTTGCGGCGGCCAAGTTATCATTTATTTTACATACCTACTACAGTGGTTTAAATAATACTTAATAATCAATTTGGCTCCATTATAAAGCAAATTATTATTGTATCTAATAAATTCACAACATGCGAGAGCTTATTTTACCTTCAGGCAGGGGTGCCTAATCTTTTTTTTTTACTGCGACTCGCATTACAGGGGGGGCAGTATAGCCTAGTGGTTAGCATGCTTGGCGCCGCAACCTCTAGACTGGACTGCCGTGGGTTTGAATCCCACCTGCGTTTTTGGATGTTTTGTGATGTTATTTAGTTTTAAGTTAGTTGTTATTTAGTGTAGTTGAAAGACGCTAATGACCTTAGATGTCGACGCGTCTATAATCTACAATAAAATAAATCGCTTTACAGGTTGCAATTTTTTGAGACGCCCTTCTAAAAGAAGATACCTGCTCTAGCAGACAATAAAATTACTTTACTATTCAAAGAAAACTCCAAAGAATATGGAATCTTAATTATTATTTATTAGATTCTAATTCTACTAATTAAAAACATAAAAAAATTACAAATAATACAATTAATGAGCAGGATAAGCTTGCTTTTCTGAGCATAACTTCTCAAATCGGGATTGAAGTTCCGAAATTGCGACTCCCCTAGGATAGCGCCGCGACGCCCAGTTAGGGAACCTCTGCCTTAAGATATTGTGCTGCGAACAAACTCATTTATACTATTGTTACAAAACTGTTTTCTGAGTTGGCGGAATAAATATTTATTTACAATAATTAAAAATACAATAACAATAAATGCAACAACGAAAAGTCAAGTTTAACAATAAAAAAACTTAAACGGTAATTATTGAACTAAACGAGCCATTTAAATAACACTTAACAAATAACTATATATACAAGGATTATTTATTTGTAATTATTTATGTCACTGTATTTATATCGGATTTATTTCTAACGTTTATTTATGTCGGCCATTTACTCAGTTACTTCAGTACTATTTATTTATATCCACTCCACTATTTATATCACTGTACTGACTGATCCGACCGTTGATTGACTAATATTTGTTTTTGTTGTTGTTTAATTTATTGTTATTTCTATAAAAAAAATTAAGAAAAATTGCAGGATAGTGGACAAAATATTTGATTTATTTAATTGAATGTACGACGTTTCGTCTACATATGTAGACTTTTTCAAGTACATAAAAATAACAATATTTATGAAAATTAATATTAATTACTAACCATAGCAATTAACATAAGTTATTTCTATACTTTACAATAACACAATAATATCTACGAATTGACTACCTTTACGTTTAATATATATTTCGCCATACCCACAACAAAATAGCTACTTTCAATGTATGAATAGCGACCTTTAATGAATCATTTAACACGCAGGTGTGCGCAAAGTGTTTTACTTACCGCACTAGGGCGGAGTAAACGGTTGCCATAGAAATTTTTGTTTATTCGGTCTATAAGTATACGCCTGCATGCGCCTGCCATTACTTACTCACGACCTTCATGGCATACTGTATAGAAGTAAAGATGGCGACGCAAATGAACTGTCAAAATTTTTTGACACATAACATCTATGAGCGGAGGCGGGACTCGAACCCACGACAGTCTGATCCAGAGGCCGCGACGCTAACCACTGGACCACACTGTCCTTAATTGGATTTTCAATTCAATTATTAAAAATAAAAGCAAATTGAAAATATGAATACTAGGCCCAGATAAATCTGGCAGCAGGTGGTTTAAAAATATATTTTTTTAATAATTATTAATTCAACAATTCATTGTTGAATTAATTAATAATTATTATATTGTTGTCCACAATTACCTAACTCATACTTATATTGTTTATTATATATTTTTCTTTCAACAAACAAACAGATTTGAGACAATTATAGAAAAGAGTATTATGTGAAAATCTAGGTCTTGTTGGTAATTTGTTTTGATAAATATTTAATTTGAAAAGTTTACTATACGTACAGTCGTGGACTTAAAAAAGTTTACACCTGTATCATCTAGTTACCCATTTTTTTAATTTTTGCATATTGTAATTTGCCTTTTAATAGTATATCAATTACTAAGGTTACATCCTAAAAATTCAATAAAAAATTATTCTCAAAACACCTCAGTTGTTTATTACACAATCCAAATTACTCAATAATATTCAATTAAAACATAAAAAGATTTGATACTATTTGATACTAGCAAATTCCTTCCTCCAATCTTGCAATAATTCTTCTTTTTTGTTCATCGTTTTAACAATTTCGTGGCATTTAAACGACAATTATTTCTTTTAATTTTTGACATTTATATTTACCTATTAAAAACTAAATTTGTTGCTAAGCTACTGACTTTTTGTGAACTTACACTGAAAAACTCAAGTGTAAACTTTATTAAGTCCGCGTCTGTACATAATTAATTATTTACACAATGTAATTAATTTTTATGAGAACATATTATAATTTAGGTGCAGATAGTTAATATTTCAATTCCCTTTTTATTGATTTACGTAACAGCACCAGGAGATACGGATAACGTAACTTGATAATCCACCCTAAAAATATTATCTCGCAAAATTTATCTTAATTAAGTGCTTCATTGGAAAAATAAAACGTAAAACTCTACTGTGCATCTGTCTATATTAATTTTCGGTAACAAAACTGACATATTAAAATATCGGTGTGCAGAACCATACCTTCCATGTTCCATTATTAACCGGCTTCAAATAAATATTAGTAAAAAAAACTTTTTAGAGACAAGCTTTTATTAAAATGCACTAAAAAGGAAAAAATAACTTTTAATAGTTTAGGTTCATAATTATAAAAGCGTGGTTCGTGAACTCTATGATAGTTTATTAGTCCGACCCACGCTTTTATAATTATGAACCTAAATTATTAAAAATTATTTTTTCCTTTTTTTTTAATAATTTAGGTTCATAATTATAAAAGCGTGGTTCGTGAACTCTATGATAGTTTATTAGTCACGACCCACGCTTTTATAATTATGAACCTAAATTATTAAAAATTATTTTTTCCTTTTTAGTGCATTTAAATAAAAAATTGTCTCTAAAAAGTTTTTTTTTTACTAATATTTATTTTGTTCATTTTAGTCTTTCAAAATTTTACCTCTCTTTGACACCCATAGGGGTTGAATTTCGAGAAATCCTTTCTTAGTGGAATCAACTGTCCAAATTTCAAGTTTCTACCTTCAGCGATTTGGCCTGGGCGATGATTAGTCAAAAAAAACCCTACATCCCCTTTTGAACCTCTTAGGGGTTGAATTTATTTCTAAAAACGATTTATTCATGTATTGTCATCGGGAATACATATGTGTACAAAATTTCGAATCGATCGAATACGTGGAAGTCGTTCAAAATTGACTTGCAAGATTTGACCTAAACAAACACACAAACAAACTAACATACATTGCAAGTTAAATAAAAGCTTATAATAAAAAAGGAGGAAGTTCTATATTCGGGACATATGTTTTTTTATGAATTATGTTCCCGGGTTCTAGCCCGAGAGTTGGTAAAAGTGTCAATTGGATTTTCAATTTATTAGTAAAAAAAAAATAATGAATTGAAAATATGAATTGGTGCTAGGCCCAAATAACCTTAGCTGTTGGTGGTCTTTAAAAACACATAATTTTTTTGACAGTCTAGTCTAGAAGCTGGTACCAAGTACGCTATTCACTAGACTACATTGCCCTCTTGGAACTTGATTATAATGTGTTATAAAACTGTTTTCTGAGTTGGCGGAATAAATATTTATTTACAATAATTCGTAACAATTAACTATATACAATAATTGCAACAACGAAAAGTCAATTCTAACAATAAAAAAACTTAAACGGTAAATTATTATTGAACTAAACTAGCCACTTAAATAACACTTAACTAATAACTATATATACAAGGATTATTTATTTGTAATTATTTATGTCAGATTTATTTATATCAGACGCACTAATCGTCGCTCAGTACTTGACTTCGTATTCAACACGACACTGATTAACGTCGACTGATCTCCGTTGACTGACTCGTACTTCGCTTATATAGGTCGCGCAGCCCAGTCTAGTACACTGTAAAAAATGGATGTAAAAATACTTTAAAAGTTAAGGTAGAATTCTCTCGGTTTTCTAAGTGATTTTACATTATTATTTATTTTTACACAGAAAACTTCATAAAAACTTGGACTTTTACTGTAAAGTTAAACAAATTTGTGATTTTTACATAAAGTAAATTAAAATTACATAATTTGTGTAATATTCCAATAAAGTGTGTAAAAATTACAAAATAAAATGTATAGTTACATATATAAAATGGATCAATACAAAACAAATTAATGTAAAATTAGTAACCACGCATGCTCAATGTGTTTTTATGTAATCTACGCGATGTGCAGGCGATACCTGTTTGCGACGCCATTGTCTCTTTGTGTGCCTATTACCAGATTAATCGCTGGCTACAAATGGGCCATCGATAATCTATGTAATCGGCCTTCTCATTTCTTACAGTGTACGTTCTCGCGTCCTCTAGAACATTCCGGCAGGTACTCGTATCTTCGATACCATTCCACGCTTTACTCATGTGACCTTCTTTCTCGTCGTTTCTATTGGAGGCAGTGGCGTAACATCTTGGGGTTTGCTACAAATGCATAGAAACTCACTGGTTTGAAGAGAACTTTTAGCGCGGAATGTACCAAGGTACACTAATCTGTAATAATACTGTGTACTTACGACCAATCCAACAAGCTTTAGATGTATATTTGTTGAGTAAGGTAGCTTAATACTATTTATATGGCATATGCAACTCATTATCTTTACATTGTTGGTAGCTTGCAAACAGAACCGCATACATAACGGCAGTAGGTACAGTAAAGCACGTTTATAAAATTCAGTTTCACTTCAGGGTACCTATTGTGTAACTCGTTTTTAGTGATTTCACTCATGTGAGATTGCTCACGCGATTGTGTATTTTCACACAAGTGAAAAGTGAACTTTTTCACGTGACATTATTCACCATCGAATTTGTCAGTGAAACGTGAAATAAGAGTGAGACAGAGAATAAATTGAAAAAGGACACATATAAAAATACCTTAACATGACAGCTTTGTTCTTATAGATAGATAATAAAAGAAATGCAATAAACGATAATACACAAATTTGAAATATCTTAATTTTTTAAACATAATATAGGCAAAGACACATTATGAATTTATATATTTATTTATAATACATAAATTTGAAAATAAATTTCTCTTCAATTTTTTAAACATAATTATACGCAAAAACACATTATGAATATATAATATAAGATCGATAAATTAAATTACAAAGTTCACTTTATTTATATACTTCATCAATTTTTGATTTTCTTTACGTTCATTGTTATTTATATGTCAAATACCGCATAATATAACCTCGTATCCGCATTAATTTGTATTTTTAAAGTGAAAATATCCAACAAAAAATAAAATCCCTACTTTGTGGCCTAGTGATTTCACGAGTGAATCCATATGTTACACAATTGAGTGAAAATTTTCACATGACATGAAAATGTGAAAATGAACACATTCACAAAAGTTACACAATAGCTCCCCAGATGCAACATAGGCTGGTTTTGTTTACCTGGTAGTTATGGAAAACATAAATGCATTAAGGTACGTGCAGTACGCAGCTGGGATTCTAGATGGTAGCATGTATGGTAGATGGTAGCTGAAAATTTTTTATAAAAATCGGTTCAGCCGTTTTTTTTTCTTTAATTATTGTTAAAAATAAATAATAATTATGTTTTAATGATTAAAATGATTACTTTTCTGTGTAATATCTAATTTAATTATTATTATTAAATATTTATCAAACTGGGAAGTTCGTCGTGTGGACCTCAAGGGTCGCACTTTAGTCCTAATAAACGACCCACCTCACGGCTTGTTTTAATATCTATTTGTAACGTAAATTCCAACCCAAAAAATAATGTGGGACGACTCTATTGACTCTGTACACCAATTAATATAATGAAAACAGCAGAGGTTTTGAATTTCAAAGTCGGGTTTTGAAAGTTGGTCGATTGAAACATAATTTAATCCCTTTGTGTGTGTTTTGTATAGAGCTTATGGCCATAATGGCGTTAGTGTCTATTCTCTCTCTAAACGGTTTTACACATATGTTCATTGAACGAGCCACACACCACATACACAGAGAGAGAGAGAGAACAGCAGTTTGAAACGCGAAGTCCCTCGGAGGAAAGGCTGGCCTGTGGAAAGAAGATAAGGTCTGCTTTGCTCATTCACAGAACTGTGCATTGGTTAGTGCAAGTCACATAGAGGTTGAAATATAACGGAGATTGTTATATAAAACAGTTCCGTGAGTGACTACTGACTGGCTGATTGACTGACTGACTGACTGACTGTCTCACAGACAACGCATAGCCTAAGGCTCATTTTGCACCAAACCAGTCCAGTCAAGTTTTGTTCAGTCAAGTCACGTCAATATTTCCTTTCGCACTGAATACGTCGCGTCAGCCGTCCCGCAAATTCCGATCGAAGTTCGCGACAGCAACGATGCGGTCGCCGCGGCACAGTTTTGTGAAGAATTTTGTGTCAAGATGGACGTACTTCTCCAAGGCATAATTTTACGTCGGCTACACAGAAGAAGAAGGATGAAGAAACGAAGAAATCTGTTTTGGGTTCATCCCATCATACCAGGTCTTACTATCATACCATACCAGGACTTACTAAATGACCCTCTTTTGCTTGCAATAATAAAATTAAGGTTTCTACGTCCATTCTGAGTCTCAAAACTGGAAAGACTGGCATTAAAAATTCAACCGGCTGAGTCGCAATCAGTTTTGACAAATCTTGACGCGATCGGACGCACTTAGTATGAAAGCAGATTTACACATTGTCTTTATTTCAACGATAAGTTAATATGTCCAATCCAGTAGCGTCCGACTTGAATGGACGCGACTGGACTGGACTGGTTTGGTGCGAAATGAGCCTAAGCCACTGAAGATGAAAACATGAAATTTGGTGTATATGTATATTCCTTACAAGGTGTAGAGGTGCACTAAGAAAGGATTATTCGGAAATCAACCCCTAAGACCGGGCGCATACATACAATTGTTTCACGACTAAACAGTTTAGTCGAGTTGTGTACGTGTCACGATTTCAATTCGACTTAACTGTTTAGTTGTTAGAGGTGCGAATTCATCATAAGATTAATTGATTGAGATTAGTAAATGTGTAGAATTTTTCAAGTGTTTGTTTTATTCAATCAATGGCGCAATAAGATAAGGAGAGTTGACTCCAAATAATATGGGACTAAGGCTAGGATGATGATTATCAAAATTATCAGCAGTAGACAGCTATTGAAGGGTAAGAAGGAAATAAAGTATCTCCCGAGGACCAAAAAGGCCGGAGAGAAAACTCCGTTATCAAACCCAATAGAGTAATTTCTTTGACATAATCAGAAGGAGAGCCGACCCCAAATAATATGGGACTAAGGCTAGGATGATGATGATTATCAAAGTTGTCAGCTGCAGTGGACAACTGTTGAAGGGTAGGAAGGAAATAAAGTGCCTCCCGAGGACCAAAAAGGTCGGAGAGAAAACTCCGTTATCAAACCCAACAGAGTTTCTTTGACATAATAAGAGTAGAAGTTCTTGATTGTGATGGGCTCTTAGGTCTGAGAGTTCATTAGAGATGACAGCGAAATAACCAATACTGGTCAACGGCGGCTCTCAGGTCTTTTGAGAAGATCAAGACCTTAGTGTCAGGTGGCAACCGACCGTAAATATCTATACCCAATCTTTATACTAATCATGAGGCGAAAATGGCACCTCATGATTAGGAAAGCTGATCCCGTGTAACGGGAAGAGGCAAGGATGATGATGATGATGAATCATGTTCTACCAAGTGCCTAGCGATTATTCTATTGAAATTAGTGTTGCCGTCTAGACAAGACAAGACAAGACTTTCAAAATCTTGTCTTGTCTTGAAATATCAAGACTTCACTAAGTCTAAGTCTAGATTAAAAAACTCTTGTCTTGTCTTGAAAATCTAGACAAGACAAGACAAGAGTCTAGAAAGTCTAGATCTAGACGGCAACACTAATTGAAATTATATTATAATAACTGAAAGTATGGAACCTTTTTTGTACAAACATATGGTATTTGCCCGATTTTTTACATTTCTTTGGCTTCAAATCTTTTGCTTACTTTTTCACCTCCATGAGTTTAGTGCAACGTATAGTAAAAGAAATACGTTATAGCAAACGTTTATACGTTTACAGAACAATAGTATTTTTACGATTTGATAAGTTTTTTATGGTTGCTAACACAGAAACGCTAACCTAAGTAGCAAGCACTAGGACGGCACATTTAAAGAATTTATTTTTTTAGGCAATCAATGGGGTCGTCCCAAATTTTTTTAGGGTTGGAATCGTACTTACAAATAGATAATTAAACAATTTCTTCGAACGCGTGTTAATTGCTGCCCTCGTTCACACTGATTGCAAACGCTGTGTTTCGTCCCTTTTTATGTAATATAATTGGGTTTTTGATTGAATTTTTTTTTACTTAAATGGAAAGACCACATATACAAGTTTTATAGCAAAGCTGTTTTATTTAATTTTTTTGCTTACTAATTAAAAAGTTATATTTAAATAAAAATTAATTTTTAAACTCAGTTCCGATAACGCGCCGAAAGAATCCGAACGCGTGTGACGTCATTATGTTATCTATGGTCTTTGTATCCATGGTTACCAAGTTAAAAATTTATTATTTTTGATAGTATGTGTAATACACATACACAAATACCAACAAATGCACACAAATTTTAACATAACGACGTCACAAACATTCCTGGCGCGTTTTGAAGTCACGTGATATTTTTTAAATTTTTATACATTTTAATTAATTTTTAGTAATTTATCTATCTAATTTTCTTTTCGTTTTTCAATATTATTTATGTTAAATTATTATAAAAAATTAAAAAATTAATAATTTTTTTTAAATTCAAATACCTAATTCTCACAAACTTTCATTTTAAAGGCAGAACTATATAGAAGTGCATCGCTTGCCGGACGCGTTTTCTATCGCTGGCCGAACGATATACTTAACTTTACCGCTTTGCCCACTCACAAACTTGCGTTTCACAGAACATTGACTATAAATCACTGTGTGTCGGACTAATTTATACAGCTGAACAGCTACAATATAATTATAATTATTATATTAAAATTATTTATAATACGAATAAATAAACATAGTTTCATTTCTAATTAAAAGTTTATCCAATCGAACAAAAAATAAATGAAGCAAAAACTTGTTTGAATTTTACGTTAAATTAAATTGATAAATAATTAATTTTCAATAAAATTTACTACTATGAATTATATAAATTATCTAAGTATTTATATACAGGGTGTCCTCAAAGACACTAAACACACGCCTACCACATGGTCCTGAGACCAAAATAAGCCGATTTAAGCAAACTTACCTTCTTACAAAATTGCTTAGTTTGGGCGCTATACGGCCCTGAAGTTACAATTTTGAAATCATTTTTTTGTTATAAATTTAAAACGGCTTGTGCAATTTTGCTAAAATTTGGCACGTTGACATAGTTTTATGGAACAAAAAAACCCATATCAAAATTATGATTAATATTAATACATAGGCGTAGAACTCGGATTTTTTAATATTTGAACGTTTCAAAATTTCTACGCCAATGGAAGAAAAGGGGTTTAAGTATAAAATTTAGATTCAGTGACGTATTTGCTACAAAAAAGCTACTCTTAATAAGACTCGATTACTCTCATGGTTTTAGAGAAATTTGTATTTTAATAATAAGGTAATCGATAATAATACGTTGATAATAATAAGTTGATCAATAAACAAATAAGATGGCCATGCGTTTTTCTAAGAATAAAACTGGGGATAATGAAGAAGTTATGCACAGAGTAAATTATTTTTCTTCGTCGTATAAATCTTTGTATGCGTAAAAATGGTGGACACTTTTACCACTTTTATGACATATTTATTTATTTCTAATCATGTTTTAGTAGCTTAATACTTCATATTGTAAAAATTTCTGTGAATTATTAAAATACAAATTTCTCAAAAACCATGAGAGTAATCGAGTCTTATTAAGAGTAGCTTTTTTGTAGCAAATAAGTTACTGAATCTAAATTTTATACTTAAATCCATTTTCTTTCATTGGCGTAGAAATTTGAAACGTTCAAATATTAAAAAACCCGAGTTCTACGCCTATGGATTAATATTAATCATAATTTTGATATGGGTTTCTTTGTTCCATAAAACTATGCCAACGTGCCAAATTTTAGCAAAATCGCTCAAGCCGTTTTAAATTTATAACAAAAAAACGATTTCAAAATTGTAACTTCAGGGCCGTATAGCGCCCAAACTAAGCAATTTTGTAAGAAGGTAAGTTTGCTTAAATCGGCTTATTTTGGTCTCAGGAACATGTGGTAAGCGTGTGTTTAGTGTCTTTGAGGACACCCTGTATATACAAAAATGAATGTTTGTTTGTTCCGTATGCGTTCTACCATTCATCCGATTGCGATGAAACTGTGGTGAGTTGTGCGCAAGCCGGGGAAGGTTTCTGATTTATTTTTTATTTATTTTAAATTATAGACGCGTCGACAACTTAGGTCATTAGCGTCTTGATTACATTAAATAACAATTAACTTAAAAAAATGGTATCACAAAACATCTATGAGCGGAGGCGGGATTCGAGCTCACGACAGTCTGATCCAGAGGCCTCGACGCTAACCACTGGATCACACTGTTCTCTGAAGGTTTCTGAATTATAATAATTGGCAAATCCAGCATTTTTTATTGTTTGTTGAGTCTCTGACTAATTTGTTATTAATTATTTAATATCGAATTTTTGTTCACTTTTAACAATTAATGTATGACGCTAATGACCTCTGTTGTCAAGCGTCTATAATTATTTACAATTCATTCAACAATTAATATCTTGGAAAGTGTCTTATTTAAGTATTTATTTATTGTAGATTATAGACGCGTCGACAACTTAGGTCATTAGCGTCTTAAATTACATTAAAAAACAACTAACTTATAACATCACAAAACATCCATGAGCGTAGGTGGGATTCGAACCCACGACAGTCTAGTCTAAAGATTGGTATACCAAGTACGCTATCCACTAGGCTACACTGCCTCCCCCCTTGCGGAAACTGTCAGTGCAAATCCTCTAATAATTTTAATCGTTCCTATAATAAATAGTGTTTTGCGAGTTATGTCTGTTTTTGATATTTCAAATCGCGCGAGAAATATTAACAAACTTATTTAATAGTTCGCTTTGTTCGCTGCTTGAAAGTTTTCAAATTAGTACAGTCGTATATGCATTGAATTTTACTAATTAATCCATCTGGAATGTACGCGACAATATTATGCTATACTAGGTGTGGGCAACCTTAAAGCGCGGGAGATATAAAATGTATTTTATTTTTTTATTTATTGTAGATTATAGACGCGTTGTCATTAGCGTCTAATTTCAACTACACTAAATATCAACTTTCTTAAAACTAAATAACATCACAAAACATCCATGAGCGCAGGTGGGAATGAATGAATTGTGAATTATAGACGCTCGACAACAGAGGTCATTAGCGTCTGTTAAGAAACAAAGTGTAAACAAAACAAAAGTAAAAACAATAAAATAAAAGCAAAATCAAAAATTGACACACAACAAAATAAAATCGTTATAAGTACAAATAAAATGTGTCATATAATATAAAGAAAAAAACCATAAAGGCTGTAAAGGGGCCTAAATGTATATAAATAAATAAAATTAAATTAACCGGTCAAGACCGGTTTCTTTTAAAAATCGAAACAGCAGATCGACTTTGTCAGGATCATTTCCTAAAACAAACGACAGATCACCTGACAATCCGATCTGCTGTCGTGTGTCCCTAAACTGGACACACTCCATTAAAATGTGCGAGACGGTAACACGAGTGTCACACGTCTCACAAAGGGGCGGGTCCTCACGAGCCATTAAACAACCATGGGTTAGTCTACAGTGACCGATGCGTAGCCATGTAAGAACCACTTCCTCCCACCTGGAGGAACGGCAAGATGTGAGCCATGGGTCAACTGTAGATTTTATAGCTCTTAACTTGTTTTTCTCGACAGCACTCCATTCACCTTTCCGGAGCTGCTGGACGGCCGAAATCAGTACGCTCTTGAGGTCATCACCGATAACTCAATATACACGTTCTGACCGTTATTTGCAGCGTCCTTAGCTGCAGTGTCAGCTAGTTCATTGCCAGCAATTCCCATGTGGCCGGGAACCCAACAAAACCGGACAGCGGTTCCACCTCTTTTCAAAGAACCCACGACAGTCTAGTCTAGAGGCTGCGGCAGGGCCGCAGCAAGGAAATCTTGCGCCTGGGGCCAACATTTCAATTTGCGCCCCCCCCAATATAAATCAAAAAATGCATAATACAAGATTTTTATAAGATATTCCAACACAACCAACTGAAAAACATAAAAAATGTTCACTAATCGACTCCAACAACTCGCACTTTTAGTTTCAAAGATATATAAACAGCGTCTGAGAGATTTTTGAGTTTTCTTAAAAATGCCAAAAGTAAGAAGACCTCCCTCTTTGTACAAATTTGCGAAATTTTTGAAAAATAAATTCGACTCGATTCGTTTGATATTAAGTCAATTTATAGAAAAAATAGCGCTGAATCGACTCCAACAACTCGCACTTTTAGTTTCAAAGATATAACCAGCATCTGAGAGATTTTTGAGTTTTTTTAAAAATGCCAAAAGTAAGAAGACCCCCCTCTTTGTACAAATTTTCAAAATTTTTGAAAAATAAATTCGACCCGATTCGTTTGATATTAAGTCAATTTATAGAAAAAATAGCGCTGAATCGACTCCAACAACTCGCACTTTTAGTTTCAAAGATATATAAACAGCATCTGAGAGATTTTTGAGTTTTCTTAAAAATGCCAAAAGTAAGACCCCCCCTCTTTGTACAAATTTGCGAAATTTTTGAAAAATAAATTCGACCTGATTCGTTTGATATTAAGTCAATTTATAGAAAAAATAGCGCTGAATCGACTCCAACAACTCGCACTTTTAGTTATATAATATATTTCTATAGAAATTATCGCCAAATTCGTTAGCCGTTTCTGACTCATTGAAGATCGTAGGTAAATAATTTTTTATGAGCTTCGGTTTACTGAACTATCTCTCACATGAAGTAGTGGTTACGGGAATTGTTAAAAAAATTCTATATGCTATTCCCATGTTTGAATAGCTTTCCACTAAACCCAAATCATGAATTGTTTGTAGTACTCTAAATGTGACATTTTATTAATATTTTCATTTAATGATTCAAGCATTTGCTTTGCTTGCTACTTTTGTAATATTAAATACGTAATGTGAAATACAAATTAATAATAAGTGTTATATTTCTTTCTTTATTCCTATTTGCAAAAGTATTATTATTTATTGTATATTTTATATTTGTCGAATTGTAATTAGCCTGGCAATAATCATTGTCGTTTTTCATGTCAAAAAATACAGCGTCTTCGGCGCCCCTTGCTTAATGCGCCCGGGGCCGTCGCCCCCTCCGCCCTACCCTTACTGCGGCCCTGGGCTGCGGTACCAATTACGCTATCCATAGGCTATATACTGTCCTCTGAAATAAAATGTAGATACCGATATATAGCAGACGTTCGCAAACTCTCAGAAGAAAGCACAGAACGATCCGGCATAGAGAACCATGAATAATAATAATAAAAAACATTTTGCCATACCCACTATAAAATAGCTACTTTACATGCGTGTATGTATGCATGGAATGGGCCAGTTAACAGGCAGGTGTGTTAAAAGTGTTTTCAAAACATACTAGTGCAGTAAGTAAACAGTTTCCATAAGTGATTTATGTTTATTCGCTCTGATCCGTTCGCTATTAGTACCTACTCACGGTCTGCTGTAAATGTGAAGTTGGCGACACAAATGAATTGTCAAATTTTTTTTTAAATACTGAAAATGAAGTGAAAAGCAGCAAAAAATACCATATTTCTCGTGCGTAATGAAATTGTAAGTCGTTTTAACATAATTTCAGTTACTCTTCGGTAATATACGTTATTACACAACTAGATATACAATCTACTATTTCTTTATAGAGGTCAATTATTACCTGACTGCGCCAGAAGGAGGGTATTGTTTTTCGAGTGTATGTATGTATGTATATTTCTTTATCACGCTCTGTAGCCTAAACGGCTTGACGGATTTTGAAAAATGAGGTGTCATTAGATTCGTCTGAATCCCCAGAGTGACATAGGGACGTCAGAATGCAAAAGTAATTTTCCTTCTAAATACATTGATATAGGTATCAAAATCAAAACAAAAGAAAGGTTTTGATGACATTTTAAATAGGGTACATGACGTCACGGAAAATTCAATATGGCGGGTACTAGACGCCATTTTGTCAGTACGCAAAAAATCGGTAAAACCTTGTGTGTGGGGTATCAAATTAAAAGGCTTGATGAGTAGATTCATCTAAAAGGAAGGAAATAAAAAAATTATTAAAAAAACCAAAACCCGACTGCGTAAAAATCGAACATAAATGATGGAAACAAGATCAAATGATAACATGCAGTTGGAGGCATATAGTAGTAACATCAGGTATTTCTGTTCAATTTGTTACTACTATGCCTCCGACTGCATGTTATCATTTGATCTTGTTTCAATCTTTTATGTTCAATTTTTAAGGAGTCGGGTTTTTTGTTTTTTTAATAAATTTTTTTTAAGATTGATTCAACTGGTGCAGGTTTTACACTCCTATTATATGTTTGATATTGTAAATGTAATATGTGAAAAGTTCCATTTAACTCAACATCGTCCAAAGCACTAGAAAATTACTAATTAGAAATTATTGAACTCGATAAAGTTTGTAAAATGGAATAGGTACAGTAGAACCTGTCTATTATGTTACTATCTTTTCGACCGGGTCGATTTTGATTTACACTGGCCATTTTACTAAAGGATATGGTCAAATGTTGCCAGAGTAAATGTGAATGGGAATCGAAATATCTTGGTCATAAATTACAATTTTTTCCATCACACTAAAATTATTTCTCCTAGGACCTAGAGGAACAAAAATATCGCTTCATCAATATCGGATTACTTGATTATCTATACCAGCGGCTCCTAACCTTTTTAGTTGTGCGGACCACTAATTTTGTAAAAAAAATGTGAGGCCCACTAACTAAATAGACAAGTAAAAACTAGTGTTGCCGTCTAGACAAGACAAGACAAGACTTTCAAAGTCTTGTCTAATTGTCTTGAAATATCAAGACAAGACTTCACTTAAGTCTTGTCTTGAAATATCAAAACTTCACCAAGTCTAAGTCTAGATTAACAAACTCTTTTCTTGTCTAATATCAAGACTCTAGATTATTTTCAAGAGTCTAGATTAATAGTAGTAGGTAAAGTAAACCTTTACATACTACTAGTTAGTTTATTTAGACTCTTGAAAATTGTCTAGAGTTTTCGCAAGAGTCTTGATCTAGATAAAGCAAGCCTTGTCTTGTCTTGAAAATTTCTAGACAAAACTTTTGCAAATCTTGTCTTGAAAATCTAGACAAGACAAGACAAGAGTCTAAAAAGTCTAGATCTAGACGGCATTACTAGTAAAAACTATAAACACACACACTCGATTGTTGCCATCTCTACCCCTGAAGATCCGATATTTTTCTTGGCTTTGACTCTCGATCAGCGTCCACGGCCCAGTACCATTCTGCCCACGGCCCACAAGTGGACCGCGGCCCATGGGTTGGGAACCGCTGATCTATACTAATATAATAAAGCTGAAGAGTTTGTTTGTGTGTTTGAACGAGTTAATCTCAGGAACTAGTACTTCGAATTGAAATTTTTTTTTAGTTAGATAGCCCGTTTATTGAGGAAGGTTGTAACTTGTAGGCTATTCGAGTTTTTTTAAATTCAATCCCAAAGTGGGTAAAACGGGGGTGTCGGATATTTTGACTATCTATATACTAATATACTATACTAATATTATTATTACGGAAGTAACAAAACATAAGCCTAATTCTTTTGCATTTTAACGTATAGTCGGGATCCTACTAATATTATAAACACCACCAGCCCGACTTTGCTTCGTAGGGGGAGAATTTCTGGCGGAGAGGGGATTATAAATCATAAATTCATAATACCCGAGCAAAGCCGGACGGGAACCGCTAGTATTTACATAAAAGTTCAGACACGAGCAAAACTTTTTCATTTCACAATAATGAAAAAATGATTTTCTAGTGATATTTTATTCATATACGTTGGCAACAAAACAATCTCTTCCAGTTGACTGATTCCAGTAATAGAATTTTCAAGCAATGGACATAAAAATATATACAATACAGTATAGTTTTAGTTAGTAAAGAGTAGTTATTTTCAAATCGATTTTTTTCATTGCAAATTCGTATTCAAATATTGCTATTCTTTCTACCAGCATGAAACTTTACAGAAAAATTGCCGAGACAAAAGCTATTAGAGTTGGGTAGTTCCGGACCTGTATATATGTAGCTCCAGGAATTCTCTATCAGAGATGTTTTCTATCTTTCCCTATGAGAACTGACATGTGGGTGTGGCTTCAAAAACATGGCCGACAAAAAATTGCAGTTTTAAAACAATTACATATGCGATAGTAGTGTTGACGATTAAATTTGAGTGAACCTTTTAAGGTTGGGATTAACCCAAACCAAGAAAATATATATGATGCAGAACGAATTTTATCTGTCGGACATTAAATGTGGAATATATATTTATCAATTTTTTCAACATTACCACAAAACATTTCAATATCAACAGTAGATATGATGGTTCGGAAACTTATGAAAAATAACATCTAAATCTTTAGCAGATTTACTTTGACAACAAACTCTAGCTTTCGATTTTTTACGTTCTGGAAAACGTTCAACTTCCATTTTAACTTTTTTATTTAATAATTAATTAAATAAATTTAAATGTCAATGTTAACACCATATACTAACTAGACAGTTGCAATTTTATGATAGTTTAATTTTTTGCCACCAGATGTCATGTCTCAATTCGTCAGTTCCCAATAGAATTATTTTTTTGGCCATCATATAATTATAACATTAATTATAGTAGAATAACGGGAAATATGGACATTTATTAGTAGTTTATACAACTAGTACCTTTTACAATTATTAAGTATAAGACGCGAGGGGTGAAGTTGGTACGCGAACCGCAGGCGAGAGTACCAACACTCCGAGCGTCTTATACTTATTTTTAATACACTATATTTTTAACCAACTTCAAAAAAAGGAGGAGGTTCTCAAGTCGACGCGTATATATATATTTTATATTTTTTATAATATTTTATGTATGACAACGCATAACTTTTTTGTAACACATATATGACATGTACAACATTTTCAACTTTAGAGCTTTATTGAATTAAAATATGTGTTATTGAATGCTGACGTCACAGTCTATATTTTACGAGCACCTTATGCTGTTGTATCACATAAAATATGTATTATTGAACGCGTGTTATATATTTTACTAATGGCCCGTCCCGGTTACGCCCGGGTGGTATGAAACTATGATTAGAAGAAGTAAGCGTACGAAAACAGTTTTTTTTTACCAAAACACTCATAGTTCAGACATTTTGTACAAAATATTTACAAATTATATATACACAAACTTTTCTCGTTTATCGCTCTTTCTATTAGTGAAAACCGTTTCAAAATCTGTTGCGTGGTTTAGAAGAAGTAAGCAGAGACAGACAGCGACTTTGTTTTATATTATTTAGAGATTTTAAGCAGCCGACTAGAGACACGAAATGTTGTACATTTCATTTATGTGTTACAAAAAAATGTAAATGTCCTTATTTCCCGTTATGATAAATTAATAATATTACATTAAATGACTAAACTAATTTGACAGATAATATGGTGGAGGTGCAGTGCGCTTTGTGGTGTGAAAAACGTGTCCAGCATATGTCGCAACCATTCGATTGGGTCTACTTACTGTGCTTAGGAGCAATTCGATACCTACAAACATCCCCTGCACTCTTCATCTCAAATTCTTTCCCCTCGCCTAAAAACGGTTACAGCTCTCCCGACGCTATTTTGAAAGTTAAAGGGTTCGGCTAAACGCCAAATGAAG
This sequence comes from Mongoloraphidia duomilia, assembly GCA_039654895.1. Taxonomy (NCBI): domain Eukaryota; kingdom Metazoa; phylum Arthropoda; class Insecta; order Raphidioptera; family Raphidiidae; genus Mongoloraphidia; species Mongoloraphidia duomilia. Next base: position 6,582,012 of record CM077527.1, on the reverse strand, counting down.
GACCAAGAATCATACTACAGATCCTATCGGCGAATTTTTTGAAAAAAAGTTTTGGCTACGCGTTAAAGAATACGTAATTTTTAAAAAGTTGTAAGTTTTTCCAGTTTTTCGCCTGAAGGTCTGTAGGGTGATTCTCTTTCATTTGGTGTTCACCCGAATCCTTTAGCTTTAAAAATAGCGTCGGGAGAGCAGTAATCGTGTTTAACTGAGAGGAAAGGATTTGAGATGAAGAGTGTAGGGGGTAAATTCCAGTATAGAATACTCTTAATTTAATTAATTGTAGATTATAGACGCGTCGACAACTCAGGTCATTAGCGTCTTCAACACAACAAATAATCCATTTGTGTATTAGAATCCGTTAGCCGGCATACACAAATCGACTGGTACGAGCTCGGGTCCCTGGGAGCGCTAATTCCCAAAAAACATTGAAATGCAATTTGCGATAGCAACCACATTCCAATGTTCCCCCTGGGGGGGTAGAATACGCTTATTACAGTATCTGTGCTATGCTCAATTTTAAAATATAAAATACAACAATTTAATATATTGCTGTCACATTCAGTAGAACTATGGTATTATGAAACGTTTGGTAATAAAATAAATTTATTATATAAGTCAAATACAGTTGATGTAATATTAATTACATATCGGATTAAATCAAAGCATTCTACAATTCTTTGAACCAATCAGGAAGCTCTTTACCTTGTAGTACATATGTAATGGCAGCTCGAACAATCTCTCGAGACACAATTGAAATTTTCCTTTTACAGTTATAAATGTAGAATTAATTTTCATATTATATTACATAAAGTTGACTGTCATTCACTGATCGACATTTTGGAACACTTTTCCGATTTAAAATCACAAACTATAAAACGTGTCTGTATTTTAGATGTCCTCGATTATACAGAAGTCATTACCCACCAGGACTTAAGGTACGTGCAGTACGCAGCTAGGATTCTAGATGGTAGCATGTATGGTAGATGGTGGCTGAAATTATAAGAGCGTTTGAAATGTCAGATAGCGAAGACGAATATTTGTGTTCTTCTACTACAAAGTGGTATATTTTAAATACAAATTTGGGTAGGAGCTATCATGTTCACCCTATTAATAGAAAACGATCTAAACATGGCGAATTTCATCATTTATACGAAGAATTAAAATTTTATCCAAACCGGTTTTTTGAATATTTACGTATGGAACCTAACACTCTTTTATACGTCTTAGAAAAAACTCAAAACAAATTAAATAAAAACTGGCAACATTTCACTTATTAAACTAGTCACATCCATTGCGAAACCTGTAACGGCCATTTGACAGTTGTCACACGTTGATTGCAGTAGTCAGCGCGCTGAAAGAATGGTGAGATACATTCTTGAATCTAGCAGCTCTTGTAACAGCGCTTATACCTGCTACACTCACTGCTTCGTTGTGTACGCTCGCATATATAACAATGTATTAATTTAAAGCAAGCCCTGCTATGATCTACGCTACCATCTAGAATCCCAGCTCCATACTGCACGTACATCCAGTATCTTGTTAGCTTTCGGACCATAATATCACATCAAATATTTCTTCAGTTCGTATATCTTGTATCTGTAAGCGTCCTCGATTATAAATAAAAATAGGAAAAAAAAATTTAAGTTAAACGGTTTTATTTTAAATCATCAGCTGTACCAAAAACTAGAAAATAAATAGGACACAAACCAAGGGGCACTTTGTGTCGCTGCGTTAGCGGAATAAGTAATAAAAACGTGGGGCGCATTTGAAATATTTCTGATATAAATAAATCTGACATAAATAATTACAAATAAATAATCCTTGTATATACTTGTATAGTTATTAGTTTAAGTGTTATTTAAGTAGCTCGTTTAGTTCAATAACTACTGTTTAAGTTTTTTTATTGTTAGAATTGACTTCGTTGTTGCAATTAATGTATATAGTTAATTGTTACGAATTAAATATTTATTCCGCCTACTCAGAAAACAGTTTTGTAACAATACTTAACCTACAGTACTGCAGATAGATGTCCTCGAGCAACAGCTGGCAGAACGCAAGTTTAAAAGCTTCATCACAAGTGAATATTATATAAGCTCGCATGCATACAAACTCTCTAATAAGTCACATACGTGTAATATGAAGGCATTAAGTTACTTCGCACTGGAATTGTGTACTCGGGGACGTATTTCCACGTCGAGACACTGCAGTTGAATCATTTATTCTGTTTAAAGCGCGGAAATTACTACAGTCAATACTCGTTTACAGTTACTAAAAAATGTCGCTCGCGGATTTTTATGTGTTAACATCTTTTGCGATCCTTAAGGATGTATGGCATGTACACTGTAAGATAAGAAGGACGATTACATAGATTATCGATGGTCCATTTGTAGCCAGCAATTAATCTGGTAATAGGCACATAAAGAGACAATGGCGTCGCAAACAGGTATCGCCTGCACATCGCGTAGATTCCATAAAAACACATTGCGCATGCATGGTTACTAATTTTACATTAATTTGTTTTGTATTCATACATTTTATATATGTAATTATACATTTTATTTTGTAATTTTTACACACTTTATTGAAATATTACACAAATTATGTAATTTTAATTTACTTTATGTAAAAATCACAAATTTGTTTAACTTAACAGTAAAAGTCCAAGTTTTTATGAAGTTTTCTTTGTAAAAATAAATAATAATGTAAAATCACTTAGAAAATCGAGCAAATTCTACCTAACTTTCAAAGTACTTTTAGATCCATTTTTTACAGTGTATAGTCACAGGCACAAATATGTATCTAAGTAACTATGCTAAAAGATACCAGCATACTGGATTTTTAGCTAAAACTTTTTTCCCGATACAGGTTGTCACATTAACACACAGATATAAATCATAATACATATTATATGACTGTAATACTAATATAGCAGAGACATAGGCACCGTCGCATTTGAAAGGGAAAAAAATTATCAAATTCATTGGTTAGTTCTCAAAATTGGGCTGTAATAATATGTCAAAAATGTTTATGTGTGAGAGCGCTGTTGCCAAGTATCAACACGCATTTTATAAAGTACGCCATTTGCCTGATAATTTTCAGCAATAATTGGACGTTATGGTAATGGATCCGAAAATCGAAATCAAAATGTATAACAAATTTTTATGTTTCAACGTCACTACACTGTTTTTACACTATTTTTGGAAATATGTCTCTGTGTGTGTGTGTATGTGTGTGTGTGTGTGTGTACGTATGTACGTACGTACGTACGTACGTATGTGTCCATTTCTTTCTAAGACGAAATCTCGAGAATGAAAAATGATATCGACTACGTTAGTGTGCCAATCGACGCGTAATAACGTAAATATGATCTGAAAGAAATTTTTTCAAAATCGGTTCAGCCGTTCTTTTTTCTTAACCAAATAGACTCCAAAAAAGTAGATTTTACACAATATCTCGCGAATAAAAAATTATATCGACTTCGTAAGGATGTCAATCGAGGCGTGTTAACGTCATTTTGATCCGACATAAATTTTATAAAAATCGGTTCAGCCGTTTTCTTTTTTTTTTAATTATTGTTAAAAATAAATAATAATTATGTTTTAATGATATTAAAATGATTACTTTTCTGTGTAATATCTAATTTAATTATTATTATTAAATATTTATCAAACTGAGAAGTTCGTCGTGTGGACCTCAAGGGTCGCACTTTAGTCCTAATAAACGACCCACCTCACGGCTTGTTTTTTCTCGTGATTGACATCCGTGACCATAGATAAAATTTTGACCAAAGCTTGTTAGTTATGTAACGAACATATTCTAAAAATTACAAATTTTTCTCGGTGATATTACTATGTTTTTTACCGGTATTAAACTATGAAAGCGCGATTTTGCTATAAAAGCTCATGTAAATTTTATAAATTTATTGTCCTATTCTGTAAGCCGTTCTGAAATTTTGTGTACTTATTTCAGATATATTAAGAAGTAAGTTTACAAAATTTCATTCATTTCTCGGTGATTTGAGATAGGTGCCATACATCCTTAAAATAAATATTTTCTGTTCAACTATAAATTTTCTTTCCAATTACCCAAGTTAACCTGGTATCGTTTAACTGATCGATCACCGCCCGAAGTTATAATTAATTTTCTGCGGCAAATCGCAGACAACAGACAGATTTGTGAGCAAATAAGGAAAGCAGGTAGACACGTACTATTATTAATTACAGCTCTTATACAGTATGAATCAAAATTTTCTTCCAGACTCCGAGCAGTATATGTATCGCTCATATATTTGTTTATTGATTGATGGAGGACAGTGTGGTCCAGAGGTTAGCAAAAGTAAGTAACGGCGTGTGATTCTTTAAGGTAAATGTTACTTTTTGACACTAAAAAGTAAAAAATAAAAAAACTTTTTAACAAAAAAAACCTCCTTCAAAAAGGCACTAAAAAGAGGAAAATAATGAAATTTTGAGGTCTGTGCCAATTAAAATATGAAGTCGGTTAAAAAGTATAGTATAGTGATTAGTATCTTCTTTTTAACCAACTTAATATTTTAATTGGCACAGACCTCAAAATTTCATTATTTTCCTCTTTTTAGTGCCTTTTTGAAGGAGGTTTTTTTTTTTGTTAAAAAGTTTTTTATTACTTTTGCCTTGTATCCCGTAACACCTCTGATAACTACAAGATGTTTTTATTTATCATTGCTAAAGATACCGTTATAAATAACATATAATTTATTTTCAAGATTTGTCAAGACACCCTGTAAATTAAAGTTACTGCAGGAGCATAGACTAACAGAGATACGGTTGCCAAATCCCAGTCCCCGAAGTCAATAAAATGTATATATACACTAACTTGTATGTTATTTGCGACAGATGGGAATCCCGGTCTGCCCTTCCTTCGATTGTCAGTTCTTGAAACGACTCCACAAGGAACCCTTCTCGTCTCTAATTAACAAAAAATATTTACTTAACTCTCTTCAAGAGAATCTGTTATTCGAAAACAACACTTTGACATTTTCTTTAAAGCTAATCTTCAAGAATCTTACAGCAAGTAAGTTCTTTAGAGAGATAGCAACAATATATGCTTGACATCGCTGACTTAATTATTTCAATATCTGGGTGACCGAGCTTTGCTCGGATGAGTTTAATAAAAATAGTACTTACTGTGAGATATTGATTTTGTATTATTTTCTCAGAATATTATTCCAAAACGATTCACTGTCAGAGTATTTTGACATAAATAATAAAAGAATTTTGTTTTTTTCAAAGCCTACTCACCATACGACACTGTTTTATAACGCCAAAAAACTGTTTTTTAAAATGATAAAATCGATAGGAAAACGAATTTTTCCAGGGATGAGACCTAGCTAGATCGATTTTTTGCCCACCGAAAGCCCTTTTCGGTAAATTTGATCAAAATCGTTAGAGCCGTTTTCGAGAAAATATTTATATAGGTACATAAGTATATACAAGATTTGCTCGTTTATTAGTGTATTTGCCATATGGCACATACACTATTGGCGTCGGTCGGATGGCGGGACCTAGGGGTCGGACCAAAATTTCTCGACGTTTCATAGCCTCCTGAACACTTTGGCACCATTTTTGGAAATGTCTATTTATATATATATATATATGTGTGTGTGTGTGTGTGTGTGTGTGTGCGGGCAATAACTTTCGAAAGAGTTAATTGATTTTGACGAAATTTGGTAGGCACGTTTAAATCCATCACCGCACGAAGCCTATTTAAAATGGGCCCAATCTGACGATTTTAAGGGTGGTTTTTAGGGGTTGAAAAATGTTTTTGGGCCCAAAAATGCCGAAAAAATTCTCAGAATCGTTTCAAAATTGAAATTTAACCCTTTAGTAACAATTAAAATGTGCTGCTAAAATTTTAATAAAATCGGCCCGACAGGACCGGACTTACAAATTTTATGAAAACACTAGTTTGCGGATAGTGCTTTGCTTACTGAAGGGTGTATTTAATTTGGTACCGAGGTTGCATTGATAAAAATATTGAAATTAAGAAAAAAAATATTATTTTAAGGGATGTATTAAGGGGTTAAATTTTTTATTTTGTCCAAAAACAAACTTAAGTTCACATAATAAAGCCACAATGCCAGGTATTAGCAAATACACTATATTGTCGGCAGGGTTTTGGCACTGCGACCCGAGTTTTTTTAATAATATAGGGATTGAGGCTATACAATTCAAGATAGACATATTATATAGCCGCTCGATAACTAAGATTTTATTATAAAGGTACTTATTACAGGATGCGAACGGATTAAGATAAGGTTATTGTCAAAATCGGCATTACACTAGCCAACACATCGATTTTTAAAGTGTAACTTCCAACGAGCGTACATAAGTACACGCACCCATTTTTGAAGTGAAAACTTCCTTAGGTGCACTTTTCCTGAGTAGTGAACGAAAGTGAACCGTCACGCTTCGGGTCGGTGACGCTGAATCGGGTTTACTCGGCTCAAACATGAAAATGTATTAATTGTAGTATGCTGGTTATAAGTTTTTGTAGTTCATAAGTATGCTAATAGATGACACTAAAACTTAATTGAAAAGGTTTGTAGTTCATAAGTGCGCTAATAGATGACACCAAAACTTAATTGAAAAGGTATCTGTAGTATGTTGGTGATAAGTTATTTGTAGTTCATAGGTGCGCTAATAGATGACACTAAAATTTAATTGAAAAGGTATTTGTGGTATGCTGGTAATAAGCGATTTGTAGTTCATAAGTGCGCCAGTAGATGTCACTAAAACTTTTGAGAGTAGTTTAATATAATACGCGTACTTATGTTATTGTATATGATCAGTGTAATATTTAAAGTGTATCGGAAGTTTTCACTTCTGTCGTGTGGTCGTAAGCACACACCCAGTTTTTTAACTTCCCATTGGAAGTTATTGTAATGAGTCCGAAAATCGAAATCAAAATGTATAACAAATTTTTATGTTTCAAGGTCACTACATTATTTTTACACTATTTTTAGAAAGATGTCTTTGTGTGTGTGTGACGTACGTATGTGTCCATTTCTTTCTAAGACGAAATCTCGAGAATGGAAAATGATATCGACTACGTTAGGGTGCCAATCGACGCGTATTAACGTAAATATGATCTGAAAGAAATTTTTTCAAAATCTGTTCAGCCGTTCTTTTTTCTTAACCAAATAGACTCCAAAAAAGTAGATTTTACACAATATCTCGGGAATAAAAAATTATATCGACTTCGTAAGGGTGTCAATCGAGGCGTGTTAACGTCATTTTGATCCGACATAAATTTTATAAAAATCGGTTCAGCCATTTTTTTTTTTAATTATTGTTAAAAATAAATAATAATTATGTTTTAATGATTAAAATGATTACTTTTCTGTGTAATATCTAATTTAATTAGGTATTATTATTAAATATTTATCAAACTGGGAAGTTCGTCGTGTGGACCTCAAGGGTCGCACTTTAGTTCTAATAAACGACCCACCTCACGACTTGTTTTTTTAGTATTAGACTCGGTACAGATGCCCCCCTGTCGCCGGCTCTAGTCAAAACCGACATGAATGCGAGTGATGCATGTAGATGAAATAATTATATCGTAGCAATTTTCCTCGACTTCTGAAACGGATACCTACTTGACAGGTTTCAAATCTAAAGATCGCAGTATTTTTACTATAAATTGAAATTTATCCCGTACAAATTAACGAACGAGGAACGCTATATTTTAATGAAGCTAAAAAAACCTCTCACTAATGAAAATGCAGCGAACGTAAAAAGCAAACTGTACAATTAAAAAAAATCGTCAACGATTACGGAAGACGACGTTCCGTTCATTTTAACGGTTATCTAGGCGCTCGTTAAACTTTGGCTCGTGCTGAATTTTTCGCACAACATTATTAGAAGTTATTCCTTTTTAGCGAGAGTAGTGAATTAGTGATGCGCGATACGAGATGTTTTAATCGATTGTCTCGATTGTTCAAATATCTCGATGACTCTCGATGGTTGTCACTTGGACTCGATTGTTGTTGTTTCATACTTCACCGAGACCGAGTCGCATACTGAATCGTACACTGTCGAGATCCACGTAATATACAATCGTTCATAACTCAACAACTGCGTGGTCGAGTCGATGGTCAATTGTGCAGTAACCGTTTAATACGAATTCAATAGTGAAGAGATCACAGAGTAGTGACTACCGACTGAACAGTGTGAACAGTGAACAATCAACGAGTCGCGTGAACGTCAGTCGACTTGCATATAACCTTGAATCGCGATTATATGTATTCTCATTCGCTGCTATTGCTATAACCTATGTGGCAAATAATCAACTTGGACAATCGAACATTTCGATTGTAAAATCAAACTACGAGTCGATTGTGGACTCGATTTATGAACGAATACAATTGTTTCGATTGTAAAAATATCTCGTATTCGCCTATCACTATAGTGAATTGAAATGACCTTGAGTCAAAAATTACCGATTCGTATTCATGCAGAAATTAAAAACCGGCCAAGTGCGAGACAGACTGGCGCATCGAGGTCATAAAAATTAGGAGTTAGGTAGGGGTAAAAAATTAATTATTTAATTTATTTAAGCTTGTTTTTATTACGTTCTTTTTAAATTATATTTTATTTTGTTTTTTTTGGTGTTTTAAAATTGTCCGTATCAAATTTAAATTAATTTTTAAAATAAAAAAAAATTTTAACAGAATATTTGCTGAATAAAACAAAAACAAAATTTTGCGATCAGAAACCCGGGATCGAATCAGGGACCTTTAGATCTTCAGTCGAACACTCTACCAACTGAGCCAGTTGAACGATGATGTTACACGCTCTATAGTACAGTATAGGACAATATAGAATTACGACTGGAGTCAGTGTTGTAGTGAAATAAAAAAACACTAATTGATTAAAATTAATTGATTATTTAGTTCTAATTTTTATTTGCCTAGCAACTTGCCTAGTAATTATTTATTTACTAGCTACCTCTTACCGTTTGTGAGATAGAGCCTTGTGACGGACGGACAGACATCGTAGGCTTAGTAATAGAGTTCCGTTCGCAGGTACGGAACCCTAAAAAACATTAATTTATTAAAATTAATTGATTATTTAATTCTAATTATTATTAGCCATGATTCATGTCGCAACAACATCCGTGAAAATTTCAACTAGCTATCTGTTATCGTTTGTGAGACAGACGGACGGGAGGGCAGTATAGCCTAGTGGTTAGCGTGCTTAGTGCTGTAACCTCTGGACTGGCGTGCCGTGAGTTCGAATCCCACCTGCGCTCATGGATGTTTTGTGATGTTATTTAGTTTTAAGATAGTTGTTATTTAGTGTAGTTTAAAGACGCTAATGACCTGAGATGTCGACGCGTCTATACTCTACAATAAATAAAATAAATAAACAGACGGACCGACGGACATCGCAGGCTCAGTAATAGTTCCGTTCGGAGGTACGGAACCCTAAAAAGCAAATAAATAAGAAATTGTAGTTTCACAAAAAAAAGTGTTATTTGAAACGAAACGTTTGTAAGGAATATCAGAAAATAAAAAACACCTCGAACTTTTTAATTAAAAGAATTAAATGACTTTCTATAGTTTCAAAGCTTCAGGCTAATTTCTCTGTGAAACTTAAAAGACACCCGAAACTTGTCTTGTCAATTTATCCGGGAGGCACAACCCTTTTTTACAAACTTTAATATAATTAAATCATTCTAAAATTTAATTAATTTGTTGTAACTCAGTTCCAATTAATCTATAATATTAATACGTGAACACCGAAAGTTCTGGTCCCTTTTTCTTCCTCTCTATATTTTAATTTAGGTTAATTTAGGTTGTGTGTACGAAGCCTACTAGCGCCGCTAGCGGGCAATAGTGCACTATTGAACTCATTTTTATTGTTGTCTGTACCGGGAAATTTTTTAATAAACGAATACCATTTTATCTAGCTGTGTGCAAATTGTATAAATAGCACAGCATAAAAGGTCCATGGAAATTATTTATTTTAAGTTTTTTTTCTTCTTCAATTTTGGCGTATAATAAAAAATAACTGATTAATTTATATTAGACATGGAGGTGTACCTACATCTATGTCTATGGTTTATATTGACAGACGACAGCATAACCTCAAACCATGGCGCCTGTAATCTTGCGGACCGGGTTTAAAAGTGTCTTTATCAGATTTATAGTAATAACTAGCCGTTACCCGTGGCTTCGCCCACGTATTTTACGATTTATAATTTATTATCCCCCCCCGCGAGAAATTCTCCTCCTACGAAGCGAAGCCGGGCTGGTAGTGTTTATTCGCTCCAATTTTATAATACATAACTCACTCGCTTCGCTCGTTCGCTCGGATTTTATTAATACATTACCCACTCGCTTCGCTCGTTCGCTTTAATATTATTAATATATTACTCACTCGCTTCGCTCGAATTTTATTAATACCTACATTACTCACTCGCTTCGCTCGTTCGTTTGAATATTATTAATTCCTTCTTCGCTCGTTCGCTTGATTATTATTAATACATAACTCACTCGCTTCGCTCGTTCGCTCGAATTTTATTAATACATTACTCACTCGCTTCGCTCGTTCGCTCGAATATTAATAATACATTACATTTGTTATCCCCCCGCGAGAATCTCCCCCCTAATTTGTTATCCCCCCGCGTGAATCTTTTCCCTAATTTGTTATCCCCCCGCTAGAATCTTCCCCCTAATTTGTTATCCCTCGCGTGAATCTTCCCACTAATTTGTTATCCCCCCGCGAGAATCTCCCCTCCTGCTAGCTTTCTATTAGTGAAAGAATTTTTAAAATCGGTTTAGTAGTTCCAAAGATAAAACAAAAACAAATCTATCCCACGGGAACCGTCCATTTTTCCGGGATAAAAAGTAGCCTATAACATTCTCTGACCCCTAAACTACCACTATGCAACAAATCATGTCGATCCCTTGCTCTGTGAAAAACAAAAACAAAACTATCCCACGGGAACCGTACATTTTTCCGGGATAAAAAGTAGCCTATGTGCTATTCCAGACTATAATCTATCTCTGTGCCAAATTTCATCCAGATCCGTTCAGCCGTTCTGGCGTGATTGAGTAACAAACATCCATACATCCATCCATCCAAACTTTCACATTTATAATATTTAGATAGATTAGATTTCCAAATAAGTTAGAAGTAAAATATTCGTTTTATTTACTTGACTTCTTAAACAACAATGCTCACTGACAATTACGGAAAATTAGAGTTCCGAGTTTACAATTGATCTCACAACGAGCGCTCGCGTCGATATTATAACTCCTCCCCCCTGCACCCAGTCTATAAGTAAGTTACAAGCTCTGTATCATTTAAATAAACAAAAGCTTGACAATACATTTATTGTTTTTTTTATTACTTCCCACCTCTACTATGGTAGGGAAGTAATGGATTCAGTCCGAAAACAATATTTCGAGATTTTAACAGATTTTCACGTTTTGAGACCCTAGCAATCGTTTAAGATCATTTTCTGACTGATGTCTGTATGTGTGTGTGTATGTGTGTATGTGTGTATGTGTGTATGTGTGTGTGTGTGTATGTGGTCAATTTTTCGCCTTCGATATCTTAAGAACGGAACAACATACGGGCATGCCGATTGTTCTATTGTGTTTATCAGCCTTTAACTTAGATCTGATTAGATTTTGAGTCAAATCGGTTCAGTGGATCCTGAGATATTCAAAAAAACGTCCTCAATGTCACGTATTAACATAGGTAAAAAA